>QEOT01000458.1:235484-344257 GCA_003123785.1 Pterocarya stenoptera
AGCTTGGTGCCACTCCATCTGCTGAGACTCTTGCGAACCGTAGCCGCTGGATCCGTCAAGACAAACTCCTGCTCAATGGGATTTTTGCCTCGGTGTCTGAAAGCATTATGCCCTTGATTGCTTCCTCTAGCACTTCAAGAGAGGCCTGGCTTCAATTGACCCGTCTCTTTGCAAATCGCTCTCGTACGCGAGTAATGCAACTTAAGGATAATTTAACGTCCTTGACCCAGGGATCCAAAAGTGTCACCGAATACTTACAACAAGTCAAGTCCACTGCTGATGAGCTTGCACTTATTGATTCTCCTCTCACGAATGACGATCTCACTCTCTACATACTCAATGGACTGGGATCTGAATTTCGTGAAATTGCTGGCCCTATTCGAACCCGTGAGAATCCTCTTACCTTTGAAGAACTGCATGATCTCCTTGTGAGTCATGAAACTTATCTAAAAAAACTTGAGACTCTGCAGCAGACAACAATTGCTACTGCAAACTATCATCAGAAGAGAACCTCTCAGTCCTCGAACAAAGGCAGGCCACAGCGCACCAACAACTCACGACACAACCAGAGGGGCTTCCAGTCCCAAAACAACTCTCAGTCTTCATAGAAAACTGCAGTGGCTTGCCAATTTTGCTCCACGCCTGGTCACACAGCACGACAATGTCGAAAATTCTGGAACTTATCTTCTCCCAATGCCAACTGTGCTGATGCAGGCTCCTCCACACCCAAACCATGGGTGGTAGACTCTGGTGCTTCTCATCATATTACCTCAGACATGTCAAAGCTCTCTGTTCATTCTGAGTATGATGGTACTGATGAGGTGATCATTGGGGATGGTTCAGGTTTGGCAATCCCTCATACTGGCACCGTTCACTTAAGACTTCCAACTCGCACTGTCACTCTCAAAAACACTCTTTGTGTTCCTGCCATTCATAAAAATTTGATTTCAGTGCATGAGTTTACCAAAACTAATAACCTTGTTCTTGAGTTTCACCCTTTTCATTTCCTTGTGAAGGATCCGACATCGGGGGTGACATTAATGCAAGGCCAATGTGACAACGGCATCTACTCATTTCCTGCTTCATCGAGCAAAGCTGATTCCTCACCCATGGCTCTTACCACTGAATGCGTCTCCTCTGATGTTTGGCATAACCGTTTGGGTCATCCCTCTCGGAAACTTGTTCATCATTTAATAAAACTGTATCAGCTTCCATCAAATAAACGTACTTCTCATTCACTATGTTCTTCATGCTCCATCAATAAAAGTCATAAACTCCCTTTTAATTCTTCTAGCATTTCCAGTTCTGCACCTCTTGAATATATCTTTACGGATGTTTGGGGTCCAGCCCCTCATACGTCTCTTGAAGGTTACAGATATTATGCACTCTTTGTTGATCACTATACTAAATACTGCTGGTACTTTCCCTTGAAACTCAAATCTGAAGTGTCTACAATTTTTCCTCAATTAAAGACACTTCTTGAAAAACAGTTCTCATTACCTATTAAACACCTATACTCGGATAATGGAGGTGAGTTTGTAGCACTCAAAAACTACCTCAGTCAACATGGCATTTGTCATCTTACCACTGCTCCACACACTCCAGAACAAAACGGAGTGGTCGAACGCCGTCACCGGCATATTGTGGAAACGGGAATGACCTTGTTACATAGTGCTACTCTTCCTCCATCATACTGGAGCCTTGCCTTTCAAGCTGCGGTTTACTTAATAAACCGTATGCCCACTCCACTACACTCTCTCAAATCTCCATTTGAAATCCTATTTCATACTCCACCAAACTATCTCAAACTTAGGACCTTCGGCTGTCAATGTTTTCCTTGGCTCAAACCTTACACTCCACATAAGTTGACCTCCAAATCTCGTCCCTGCATCTTTGTTGGATATTCCACTTCCCAGAGTGCCTATAAGTGTCTTGATCCTGTCACCAATCGCATCTTCATATCTCGACATGTTCAGTTTGATGAAATCACCTTTCCTCATCAAAAATCAGTGTCTTTATCTCCTCCCAGTAAACCCGTAACCTCACCACCTCAACCTCTCATTCTTCCTACCCCATCCATGACACTATCAGATGGTAACGTCCTCTCGGGTCCTTTGCTCGATGCAGCTGGATCATCGGTGCCTTCACACCCTTGTGTTGATGCTTCCTCATCCACATTGCCTCTGGTTGCTACTGATTTACCATCCACAAATTCTCCTGTTATAGACACTGAACAGGTTGCTGAAATAAGGCCATCTCAGCCTTTGCGCATGGTGACCCGTGCTATGAACAACATTCACAAGCCCAAGCGTCTCTTCATGGCCACCAAGCATCCCATGCCACCGTCCATAGAACCAACTAGTGTTCATCAGGCACTCAAAGATCCTCATTGGCGTCAAGCCATGAGTGAGGAATTTACTGCACTCGTTCGTCATGGCACCTGGAAATTGGTTTCTCCCACTCCCAATCAGAATTTGGTTGGCTCCAAATGGATTTTTCGTATTAAAAGGAAACCTGATGGATCTGTAGATCGCTACAAAGCCAGGCTCGTTGCGAAGGGGTTTCATCAACGACCAGGACTCGACTATAATGAAACTTTCTCCCCAGTCGTTAAACCTGCAACAATTCGCATCATCTTGTCTCTAGCTGTCATGAACGGGTGGCCCCTTAAACAGCTTGACGTTAACAACGCTTTCCTCCATGGTTCACTTACTGAGGACGTGTTTATGGCTCAACCGACTGGTTTCATTGATGCCTCTCAACCTTCGCATGTTTGTCATCTGCAGAAATCTATTTACGGACTGAAACAAGCTCCACGAGCTTGGTACCGAGCTCTTCATGATTGTCTTTGCAGTATTGGTTTTCTGAAGTCAGCATCTGATCCCTCCTTGTTCATATATAATCATCGAGCGACAGTGGCGTATTTTCTTGTCTATGTTGATGATCTCATTCTCACTGGTAATAACTCTACTTTCTTATCCAGCGTTATCAACAAACTTGCCACCCAGTTTTCACTCAAGGACCTTGGACAGCTTCACTTCTTTTTGGGTATTGAAGTTCTTCCTACTACCCAAGGTCTCTTTCTCTCCCAGCATAAATATGTGCGGGATCTCCTTCAGAAGACACAAATGGAGGGTGCCAAAGATGTGGTTACTCCCCTTTCTACTTCAGGACATCTTCACCTCAATGATGGCTCCAGTTTAGTTGACAGCACCATGTATCGGAGTGTCATTGGAGCTCTCCAGTACCTCTCACTAACGAGGCCAGACATTGCGTTCTCTGTGAATAAACTTGCCCAGTTCATGCATAGTCCGACTGAAGTGCACTGGGTTGCAGTTAAACGTCTACTACGCTATCTCAAGAACACTCTGTATCATGGGATTCATCTCAGAAGATCCTCCTCTTTTCAGCTCCTCGCCTACTCGGACGCTGATTGGGCAGGGAATTGTGATGACCGAACCTCTACATCAGCTTATATCATTTTTCTTGGAGCCAATCCCATTTCATGGAGCACACGAAAACAGAGAGCTGTCGCTCGCTCCTCCACGGAAGCAGAGTACAGGGCCCTAGCCAGTGCAACGTCTGAAATTGCATGGCTTCAATCCCTCTTCCGTGAACTTGGTGTTCCACTTTCATCTACTCCGAAGCTCTTATGTGACAATATTGGTGCTACACAACTAAGCTTAAACCCAGTGCTTCACTCCCGAATGAAACATATTGCCATAGATTTGCACTTTGTGAGGGACTACGTCAATAAAGGGCTACTTCAAGTTGCACATGTTTCCACCCATGATCAACTGGCTGACTTAATGACAAAAGCTCTCTCTCGACAACGGTTTCAACTTCTGAGATCCAAGATTGGTGTCGCCGATGGGAGCACCATCTTGCGGGGGCGTAATGGATGATCATGATCATCACTCATATTTGATCTCAATCATGCAAAGATCAGGGAGGAAAATCATATTTACTTCCATACTTATCTCCTGCAATCACGTGTACAGCAGAGCTACTTTCTATTTTAGTCTGTATTTATTTCATAGTTATTTCTTACCTTACTTGTAAACATTAGCAGTATATACCTGTATATAAATAGGTATCTCCTCTTGTAATGAAAGAATACGATTGAATAAAACACCAACGTGTTTCGAATCCTCTATAAACAGCAATCACAAGCAGTACCACCCAAATTCTCGATGATGTAAAGTTAATCAAGGTGATCATGGGTTTTTCTAGAACAGTATCCGAGGTCACCAAACCCACAGCCAACAAATAGGTACATAGCAAGAACGTGACTGCAAAAAGCATGGCTAATGTCAAAAGCCATATAAAAAGTTTGCGTCTCTTAGGAATTCCAATGGTGGCCAGAATTACGACGCTCAGAGCTGCAACAAGAGAGGTGGTGTTGAAAGACAAAAATAATTCGTATTCATCTTGGCTGATTTCAGAGAAAATTGCCTTGCCCGTACAATCATGCAATTTTGTATAATTTTGACAACCTTGTTGCCAAACACCACCTGGAGGGTTGATCCCAGCTTGGAAAGTAACGGTTGCAATTACAGTGGCCACCAACATCAATGTGCCACGTGTCTCGAGGACCCAGTTTGATCGATCCCGAGGCTTAAAGTGCTTAACCCATCCGCACAAACAAAAGTATGCCCACCATTTCTTAAACCTTGATTGAGCAGCTGGCGCTGGCTCATGTCCTTCATTATTATTATGACGCTGTCTTGTTGGTAGAAGATCAGGAGAAATTAGATCCTTGGATCTTCGAACACCAGCTGCCATTAGCATGTCTTGGATTTTGAGAGATTTAAAATCTAAGACATCCAAAGCGGTGTCAACAATCCTGAATTTATAAATTCTGGACTTGTACAATTTATAAATTCTTGCCGTTTGCTAAAGCAAATAAAAGAGAGTAAATCTGGAAATCATTGTTAATTTTATGTATTTATTTAAAAAAATAGATAAATATAAAATTTATATGAAAAAATTAATTTTTTAATAATAGATTCTATTCTTTTTGAAAAAAGTGCCTGGAGCTTCCACACGCTAATTACCTAACATTACCTTCCAAGAAAGACATATGTCCCTAATTGTAATTTCTAATTACTTTTTATTGGTGATATTTAGATAATGAGATGAAATGAGAATTTTATGAATAGTAATAAGATGATTTATAAATAGTAGTGAGATAATTTGATATAAGTATCTATTAAGTTTAAGAAATGAGAGAAAAGAAAATTGAATAAAAAATATAATAAAATTAAATTATTATTACAATATTATTTTTTAATATAATTTTTATTTAGGAATTTGAAAATATTGAATTATTTTTTCTTTTTTGTTTGGAAGTTTAGAAAAATTTTAATAATTAATTTATAAAAGTGGTAATAATTAATTTAAAAATATTTGTATTTAAATGATATTTGATAAAGAAATAAGATAAGATAAAATAGAATTATATCAAATGGAAATTGTTTCGGAATATCCTTTGGACTCACCCTTCCCAGTTCTCGGCCCCCGATCCCATGACTGTAGGGTCTATTTATTTAATCATTCTTCATTCTCTAATCGTTTCCATGATAAGAAATAAGAAATCCTAATCACTGTATAAGATGGTTTGGTAATAATAGTAAAATATTTGAGTAGTCGATATGAGATAAATTAGAAATGGTTTGAGTTAAAATATTTTTTGAAATTTTGAAAAATGAAAGAGAAAAAATTAAATAAGAATATTATAAAGTTAAAATATTATTTTTTAATATTATTTTTCTTTTAATATTTGAAAAAATTAAATTATTTTTTAGATTTTTTTTAAGAGTTTAACAAAGTTATAATAATTAAGTAATAATTAGTTAAAAATAATTAAAAAATATTTATATTTATGATATTAAAATGTTAAAATAAAATTAGATGAGATAGAATGAGATTAGAGCATATTTTGTTCTAAGACGTTACTTGTCTCAGCCATTAATAAACATTCAAAATTATTCGGTATTTCTTTTATCTAATATCTTCACGTGTACGAGTACTCAGCTTTTATTTTTAAAGGTCGTAATTAGATAATTGTTTTTAGAGAGGAGTTGAGATTAAAATTATAATATTATTATAATATATTTTTTAATATTATTTTTATTTTAAAATTTAAAAAAGTTAAATTATTTATTTTATTTAGTATAAAAATTTAAAAAATTGTAATGATAAAATGAAAAATTTTCAAAATTTTATGTTTTAATTCTCAAATGAAGGTTTTATTAACGTGGATTTTAAGCGTTTTTGGTTCAAATTCATAAGCAGAAAGGTTGATTAATTAGAGGAAGATTCGAATTATGTCTTGGGACCGATGATTTGTTATGTGATAAGTTTTGTCCAACGCCGAAAGTGAAGCACCTCACACGACTCAGTCAATTGAGAGTCAAGGCGGGCACTGCTTTTCATAAGATGTGCTGGTTAATGTTAAGGTTCATGCATTGAATATTCAAAGTCGTTCACGTGTTGCACAAGTAAATCAATATGGATTGCTATTCATTGTATCTTTTGGAAAGAGAATGAATTATGATCCTCATAACTTGGTTCTCTTATGTTTTTATTCTAAAATCTTTTGCGTGTTTTGATGGATATGGCAATAAAACAGATTTGTATTCAAAGTCATTCTCTTTATAGTCTCTAGACCCTACCATAAGTGCATGCGTTTTGATAAGTAGAATAAGGCAAAAAGAATATCATTTTCACAAGGAGGAGATTCAAATACTAATTTATAAAATTTTTTATATTATTTAGACGATCCCAAATTGATGTAACTAACTACAAATTATTAACCTGAAAAAGCAAATATGAAAGGTTCTTAGGACTTAGATTTCATCAATTGAATTCATTCAATGAGTTTAAACCTGATTGCTTGCATTAATGTTTTGCTAATTACAATGACCGAATTTCTTTTATTTTTTTATTTTTTTATGTGATATCCTCTTTCAAAGTATAACACCTATATCTATATTAATTTTATGTCTACTGTCGTGATCACAGAAATTAATATGAATTCATTATGTTTTGTGGAGTTCTTGAATGTAGGTCATAAGGGTATGTATTTATTTCTAAACTCCACTACTAAGGTTTGATGAATTCATGAACTAATACGGAATTTTAACTTTCGTTACTTCATTCAACATCTTAAGCATGCAATTCATGGCCAGTAAATTGCATGAATGAAAATTGAAATCATCAAATTGCAATTAACAAAGGGTACTCAATATATTCATATTCAAATCATATCCAAAATTCAATAACTACATCATAGCACTAGAATAAGAAAATTAGCAAATCATAACTAATAAAACAATCCAATTATTTCTCAAACATAAATTCGAATTCAACATCCTTAATAACAATTCAGCAACTAAAAATTAAAGAAACTAAAAAGAACTCTGTAATTATAGATATTGTGAGCTTCGTCCTTCCTCTCCGAATTATAGCTCCTCCTTCAATCCCTTCATTTTTTCATTAATTCTCTTGGTTTTTAACGTCAACTTCATCTTCTTCTTTTTTTCAATTTCAACATATCTTTGACCAATATCCAATCAATTCAAAACCGATTCTCCTTTCAAATTTTAAAAAACTTTCCCCCATATCTCAGGCTGAAATCATGCATTCTTGGCTGATTTTATTACCCGACGTCCAGCTGTAATTAGAGCATCAAAACAACATATTTTGTAGTTGGGCCCTTCATGAAAGTTTTAGATCTCGTTTTCAGCTTTCCAATGCATCTGAGCTTGCTTTATTTTAACTTTTAGAACTCTAGATATAGGATGAAAACCGAAATAGGGTCTAGGCTGCAGTAAACTTCTGGACAAATTTGGACTTCTCCATTTCTGCTAAGTTTTGAACTTCAAAACGGCTAGGTTTTAGACTCTTCATAAAAGTTTTTCATAAAAGTTTTAGGCCTACGTCTTAGCTTTCCAGCAAGCCAAACAATACCTAAAACCTAGGTCTGTAGCTCCAGTTAAAACCCAAAAGCTAAACAGTGTTCTGTTTTGACTAGACCAGCCCAACTAGAATTTGCTCTCTAGGCCTAGCCTGAATTCTGCCTGTTCACATTAGCCTAATTTCAACCTAATTCAATAGAAAAATTCTATTTATCATCCTCACAAAAAAACACCATATTTTTTATTTTTATTTTTTTCTCTTACCAAATGTGTGGTATATGAATGATGAGTAGAAGAATTTAATAAGTTTAAGAAGAATAAAATCAAAAACAAAAGTGTGGAGATCCCAGCAAGGCTGCCGGAGACATCACTAAAGCTAGTGAGTGAATCTGGGAGAAGGCACGAACGATCTCACACTGTTTCGTACTCCCTCATTCAGGGGGTTCGGGGGGATGTGCCCCATGAAACAGGGGGTTCGGGGGGAGGATCCCCCTGAAACGAGTTAATAAAAATTATTACTAAATAACAGGAAAAGATGCTATAAATATGTGCCTCAACAATCAGGAAGTGAAGTGCCTTCTGGGAGAAGGCACGAACGATCTCACGTGAGGAGCACTATTTGAATGCATAACATAACCTTAGCTTTTCGGAACGTGCAATAAGGAGTTCGAGTTAGGATTATCAATCAACCCAGGTAACTGAATTAGCTGAAAGTTGTTCCAGTAGTTTCTGTTGTCTAATCCCCCCGAGGGGGACTTAGGGGGGTAACGTTCCTTTCTACTCTTATCTGTTCTAATATTATATGTAAGCTATGAGTTTAGTAGTTCTATTATGCCTGTTTAAACATGCTCTACAGTTACTTCTATCTGATATCCCGTAACATTTGTTTTAAGGTATTCTATTAGCTGTTTATTGAAGGTATTAGAGTTAAATCTTTATAGTAGCTCGTCATATGATGGGTAGCCCCAGTGTAAATGTAAAAAACCAATTATAATATAGCTTGGAAGATGAATACATAATACCCACGTGATGAGTTGTTTGATGCGGAGAATGGGTCTCCTTGCCTGAGGCCCCTCCCTCCCTGGAAGAATCCATTCAATTCCCCATTAATAGAGATGGAAAAGCTGGTCGTCGAGATACATTCCATGATCCACTGAGTAAAAGCATTAGGGAAACCACTGGCCCTGAGAATCCCAAGAATGAAGTCCCAGCGAACTCTATCAAAAGCTTTCATGAGATCCACTTTTAGAGCGCATCGGGGGACTGGACACAAACAAAAGAAACAAGAAAAGGGCCATGATGATGATCCTATGTTCGTTTTCGCCCTGCCCCGATGATGCGCTCCTAGCTCGCGGAGCTACATACCAGAAAAATCAAAAGAATCTCTCTATTACTTTGAGAAGAGAATCGTTGGTTTGACCGACGGACTACGTGGGAAATACAAGATCTAGGCAAGTCGCTAGATGTTCTCCCCTCGCCCTTGAACGATAGAAGAACTACTTATCTTCTCTTAGATAGCGGTCGATCGGTTCACATCTATGTCTATGGTCAATCAATAGGTCCGCGGTGTGTGTGGATGATGAATAGAAAAACTCAATTCAATAATTGAACACCTGCAAAATACCAAGAATTCCCAAGAATTAAATAAATGTAAAAGACACCTAAAATTCTAGACAAACGAGCTAAGAAACATACAAAACACTCTGAATCAAAACAATTAGGACTAAGAAAATATGTGAAATAAATTCTCAAATCAAATACCCCCAAACTCGAATGTTTGCTTATCCTCAAGTAAAAGAAAAACCATAAAAATAAAGGACAATAACCATATTTAGGCTCAACTCACACACCCAAAGGACTTATCATGCAAATATCAAATCTTCAACTTAGTACAGAAACAATAGTAAATAAAGGAAAATTAAGCATACTCACATTCTCTAGTTCAAATATCCATACATAATTCCAAACTCAATCATATTTAACGTGTAATCAACACAATTGAATTATGTAACAACTCAACCTACAATCACTTATTCTCACTACTACAAATAAGGTAGCAAACTAGAGATATATATATATATAATTGTAATTTATTCTTTGTCTTTAAGTTGTCAGTTGCCTTTTGATGCGAAAACAAGCATTTGTGATGGATGGACCTGGTTACTCAACAAGTCACACACTTAAAGTGCTTTTGCATACTCATATTTCAAGTTTCCATCTGAGATAAAAGTAAACATTGGTAATGAATACCCCTTATTACTAAGCAACTCAAAACATTGGAATAAATAGAATTTCGTACACATTTATTCATTCAACTATCTAATTATTATCACTCTATTTACTTAAACCTTGTTTAGGACTAGATCAAAGGGGATAATCACAAGAAAAGCATCAGACTCATCTTTTATGCAGTCACACAACTCACACAACTTTGCTTCATTATTAATGTACCGTGCTCATTCATGATCATGACGCTGTGTTGTTGGTAGTAGATCAGGAGAAATTAGATCCTTGGATCTTCGAACACCAGCTGCCATTAGCATGTCTTGGATTTTGAGAGATTTAAAATCTCTATGGCCTAACTCTAAGACATCCAAAGCGGTGTTACCAATAATGTTTATGGCATTGGCCTCTTCTTTGATTTTAGATGCTGAAAGTAAGTATTTTATTGTCTGTGAAAAGGCAGTGGTTCTACCAACACAACACCTAGAGGGGGGTGAATAGGTGTAGATCGATTTTTCTGGTTTAACAAAAATATTGACAAGCAAGCAAATAAACAAAGAAACCAATCACACAGATAATCAACACAGAGATTTGTTCACGGAGTGGAAACTCATTTGAAGAACCTCTTCAAAATCTAAAACCACTCCGGGTGTAAGACACCATCTCAAATCCACTATAGAAACTTTAGTTGTTACAACCAATTTAGTGACACTTACAAAACCTTTGAAGTTCCTAAACTTGATTTGCAACACCACGAGTGACCCACTCACTCTCTACACGCATGTAGTGCCGAAATTTCGACCTTTCTATAGCATCCCTCGAGAACCTCTCGATCTTTGCATCAATAGCAACTCCGGAAACCTTCCGGCCAATAAAACACGTCCACTTCGATGGACTTGTAAAGATTTGATCTTGAGTGTGGTGTGGTGGAGATGTGGTTGTCCAAGAGAGATTCACAATGTGGGGAGAAGTATCTCTCATTGGCTTTTGGAAGCAACTAGGGTTTTTGCTCTATTTTCTCCCACAAAGAATAGAACATAATGTTCTATTTATAGTCCCAGAGGTCCACGGCTCTTAAAACATTGAGATTTGAGTTTCTGGAACATTGGCTCGAGCGAAGGATCGAGCGAGAGTCGAGCGCAGGTTAACTTTCAGAACTTCGCTCGAGCGGTACATCGAGCGACAATTGAGCGGCAATCGAGCAGTGGACTCTGCCTGATTTCGCTTGAGCAGTGCGTCGAGCGGTGAGTCGAGCGGGGCAGTCTTCCTGAGTTTGCTCGAGCTGTTCTTCGAGCGGTGAGTCGAGCGAGGCACTCTGCCTGAGTTCGCTCGAGCCGTGTTGAGCACACTTCAATTCTTTTCATGTGACAATGCATCAACACTACTTACAACACAATTTTACATAGGTTTTCACATGAATATGCCAATCAACTAATTTTCCCTCAACAATCTCCCCCTTTGGCATTTCTGTGACAAAACCTCTAACCTATTACATAGGACCTAATCCTAGCACACCCCATACTGGATCCCCAGATTCATAAACACATTTAGATATTTCTGCACATACTTAACAAACAATTAAACGTGCCAACACAAATATGCAAGAAATATATCCACAAGTATAATCAATGTCTGCTCAGAAATCAAGAAAAATATTTCATTAATGCAATTAATCAGACATTGAAATCAGTTAGTCAAATAATAGCAGCACAAGCAGCATGTGATAAACAGAAGCTGCTCTTCTACAAATAAACCATGAAATACAAAAATAAACGCTGCTGCTCAACAATAATGTGCTTTAAAAAAAATGTGCTTCTAGCATTAACATTTCCTCCCCCTACTTCTATACCACTCCCCCTAACTCTATGCTACTCCCCCTTTTTGTCACAAAAGGCCAAGGGTTTCAATCATCAGTCTGACTGCCACCTTCATCATCCTCATCGAGACGCTCCTCAATATCATTGAAGCGCTGAGTAACAAGTTGCTGCAGGTTATCAACCTTAGCATCGAGGCTAGCAAATTGGGCATCTAGTCGGGCTAGGTACTCAAGGACCTGCTGAAGGCTGGGCTCGGTCGTACCAGGTGCTGGTGCTGGTGGCAGTGCCGATGCCGATGTAGAAGGCTGTGAGCTGGATGGCTGTGAGGAGGGTGCAGGTGGGTGCTCAACTATCAGTGGTTGTGGGGTGGTGTGAGCACGACTCAGCTGCATGGTCCTCTGACCAATGGGAGCCTTGAGAGGAATTCTAGGCTCATTGAGAAATAATGCAACTGACTGGGAAATGACCAAACGAGTGATGAGGCTGGCGAAGGGTAATCCAGACCGTACCTTGGGGGATTGAAAAGCCTCAAGAATGACTCGGCATATAAGGCTCCCAAGATCAATGGTGACACCATTAATCAGAGCAAGTAAAAGAGTGGCGCGGTCAAGACCCACATCACTCTGATGGCTAGTAGGATACAAATTTGTTAGGACTATCCTACTGAGAATGAGATATTCAGTGGAAAATCTCACCGTCGCAAGTGGTGACTTACCATCCCAAGCAGAAATATGACCAATAAGACATTCAGCAATATCAGGCGGACTAGGAGGAGAAATGCGTGTATATGGATACTCAGGATATAACTCACACGGGACATTTAGCAACTCTGCTATCATACCCGGAGTCACCCAGAATGAGACGTTCCTGAGACTCACCTCAAAGGAGTCATCAACAGATATGGCATGAATGTTGGAGTAAAACTCCCTAACCAACTCCACAGACGGAGTGGGAAGACCAGTGATCAACGCCTGCCACTAGCAAGACTAAAAAATGCGGGGAATAATAGTCTCACTTAACTCACCAAGAATGACTTCACGCTCGACAATGGAGGAGCGATTAGAAAAATTCTGAGAGTAAAGTTCTTGAGCCCTAGCATTATGAAAAAGTCCTTGAGCGGGGGCAGGAGGATTTTGGCGTGAATGGACACGTCGAGACATGGCTATGGCTGTTGACACAATTAGAAACCGTTAGACACGGCTAAAGGTATTGTGAAATGCATGTCTAAAATGCAAGTGCTTAATGCATGATCCAATGCAAATGCTCAACTTAAGTTTTAGAAATCCCTTGGCAAAACTTGGGTTTAAGAGACCCATATAAGCAAAATGCCCAAGTTTTGGCTTTTCATTGACCACTTCAAGTAAAAAGAACCCAAGGATGGATTTTGAGACCAAAGAAAGTCTCATGGCTCTCCCATATGCAAACCATCTTCAAACACAATTAAAATTCATGCCAAAACACTATCCCATCACTAGGAATGATGTGTAATGAGCATGAGAACAAAGCTATGCCAAAACAATGTGAAAAAGAGAAACCAAAAGTCATAGAGGCATTTCACCGAACACTTGGAGTGCATCCAAGTAAAAACAAGTTTAAAAACCCCATGGGAGATCCATGAACTTCCTAAATACAAGAGAGAGTGACATTGATTCTCTATTCTAAAAAACAAACTCACAAACAACCCAACATTTCGAAATCCATTTCGAAATCAAACACAAAAACCCCAAACCCAAAAATGAGACGTTTACCATGAAAATGCAATGGGATTAGAAATAAATGGAAAACAAATACAAAAGGAGATGCTTACCGTGATTAGGAGAGGATTTCTTGATAGAAATCGAGTGAAAAGCACAATGGCATGGACATAGAGACCAAACCGCATGGTGAGGAGGAGAGGAGACGACGCAGGGGAGAGAAAGAGAAAAGAGAGGAAACAGTTCTGAGGAAGAAATAAGGCCCGCGGGACATTTTAAATGTGACTTCGCTTGAGCGGCAATTAGTTCCGCTCGAGCGGTATTGCACAGAATTCTCAGATTCTGGCATTTTCTTTCAAAAAACGATTCAAAAGTTAATGAAGTCAATTTTCAAGCTTAAAAATCACATCAAATGTAAAAGAGCATCATATTATCATAATTTACACAAGTAGTAAAGACATAGTATCACAAGTAAAATGAACATGCGTGTTTTGTGAATTCCTCTCAATCAAGAAGTTTCAACCAAAAATTGTGAGTGGGGTTGGGCTGAAACATGAAACCATAGGTGCTTGGAAGCCTTTCCACGATACAGAAAGTCAAACCTAATGCTGCTAGGACCTAATTATTTCTGTTTAAATTCTTGTACCGGTATTGACCTATTGAGTAATAAGACCCCTTTATCTTTTTCTTCATCCCTTTCTTCCCCTTTTTCTTTTTCTTCTTCCTTTTCTTCCCCTTTTTCTTTTTCTTCTTCTCTTTTTCTTTTTCTTCTTCTCTTTTTCTTTTCTTACTCTTTATAGATGGAGAATTTTCACACAAGGAATTTTGATATAAAATCATGAGGTCGTCTAGCCCGTGGTCAATTCTGTATACACGTAGAGCTCCCTTATACATTTGATTGCCTCCCCAAGAACTCACAGGTAGCAAAACAACAATTGATTGAGCTGGAAGTGTAGTGTGTGATGCAGGTCACAAATTACAAATAGTACACATGTTTTAAAACATTTGTAACTTATAAATGTACATGATACAATTTTCAAGTCATGTACCAGAAATTTTCAGAATTGACATCATTGACACTTTTTATGACACATATGTGCATGCTCTCCATAACTAACAGATATAAAACTTTAAGAGAAGAGAATAGCAAGAGAGGGAAAATAAACAAAACAAACAAAAAAGGAAAAATGCATGTAATGAATGTGATGCATGTAATGCATGTTCCAGCCCTCAGCCTATACCATAAGTCCCATGTTTGGTCTGCTTCTCCTTCTTCTTCATCCACACTTGTCTCACTTTTGGATGATTCATCTTGTCAGGCTTCTGGCTAGTAGTCAACTGGTCCAACTTCATATTGAGCATATCATTTTGTCTAGTTAAGGCCATGACTTGACTCCACAGATTTTGATGACCTCTTCTTGAGTGGTTTTTTTCGTCTTTCATGAGATGACTCTTAAGCTGATAACAGTTTGGTTGGATGTGATCAACCTTACCACAATTATGGCACACATAGTTTGCCTTGTGAGCTTTTTGTCTCATGGAGGGTGAGACATACCTAGGAGCACTCATGAAATTCTTATCCTTTGTAAAAGGATAAGCAGTCCTATGTTTAGAGAAAGTAGGTGCATGAACATATTGATTTTTTTAACTCAAAACAATCTAGTCTTACATGACCAACCTTCCCACAGTGATGACACATAGGGCTTGTGTTGCGAGCTCCTTGTCTCTTGGGAGGTGGGACAAGCTTTTGAACATGTAGGGTTTTCTTACCCTTTTCAGATTGTTGAGCTTTGCCATTTTGATTCAATGTAGGAACAAACACAATTTTTTCTACATTTTTACAAGAGGTTTTTGAAGTTGACGCCACATTAGATTTCCCTTCCACATATCCTATACGTCTCTTGTCACTAGAGGACTTTCCTGAGTTTAAGATTTTGTCAAGCTTTTGTTTCCCAGTAGAAAAGTTTTTCAGTTTGTCGTTTAACAAAACCAACTCACCTTCCTGCATTTTTACTTTATCCTCGAGTGACACATTCCTCTTTTGCAACTGGTCGGTTAGACAAATGGCTTCATTCAATTGACCTTGAAGATCCTCCTTTTCTCTTTTGCAAGTATCTATATTCTCGATATGTGCTTTATTGAGTTTTCTCAATTTCACACAATCCTTGTACAACTTCTCATAGATTTCCAGCAACTCATCTTCATCCTCGGATTCACTTCTAGATATACTCTCATTTTCAGACATTGATTCACTTCTCTGACTTTGACCACTGATAGACGAAGTGAATGCCATGTAGTTGAAATTTTTCTTTGGAGGATGACTCTCTGATGAGTCACTTATCTCAGAACCAATATCACTCAATGAAGCATCATTTGCTTTCCCTTTGACCTTTCTGTAATTTGCACACTCAAGGCGAACGTGCCCAAAACCATGACATTGTACCTTGTCTTTGGTAGCTCTAGTGTATTTCTTAGAGCTCATTTCCTTGTTTCCTGAACTGGAATTTCCGTTGACTCTCTCAAACTTTTTCTTCTTGTGTCCCCAATTCTTTCTATTTCTAGACATGAACATCTTCTTGAATTTTTTAGCATAAAAAGCTACTTCTTCGTCACTCATAGCCAGCTCATCGGATGACTCATCTGACTCCTCTCTAATGATATTGAGGGCTATGGACTTATTTTTCTTATCTACAGGAAGAGTATGCTCATAGGTTTATAGAGAGCCCACCAACTTTTCAATCCTCATATTTTCCAGATCTTTACTTTCTTCAATGGCAGTGACTTTGGGACGGAATCTCTCAGGAAGAGATCTGAGAACTTTTCTCACAATTCTATTTTTTGAAATTTTGTCCCCTAAATTAAACCTAGAATTGACAATGTCATTCAGTTTTGCATAGAAGACATAAAAAATTTCATCATCCCTCATTCTAAGTTCTTCAAAGCTGGTAGTCAACATTTGGAGCTTAGAGTTCTTCACAGCCTTGGTACCTTCATGAGTAATTTCAAGAATGTCCCATGCCTCTTTGCAAGTTTCACACATGGAGATTCGCTTGAACTCCTCCTGGGACACGGCCATGAAAATCGCATTCAGGCCTTTGTTATTCCAGCCACACTGATTTATTTCATCCCTAGAGTAATTATCCACACTTTTGGGGGTTTGAACTCCCTCAATAATAGCAACTGGTTCTCTCCATCCTTTTGTTATGGAAACCCACACTCGTTCATCAACAGACTTTAGGAATGCTCTCATTCGAACTTTCCAATAAGCATAGTTGTTTCCATCAAAATAAGGTGGCGTTGTGAGAGATTGAGACTTTTCCATTTGAACCACTACAGCAGGATTACACTCAGGAACTAAATCCAATCAGAGTGAACCCTCTCTGATACCAGTTGAAAAGGCAGTGGTTCTACCAACACAACACCTAGAGGGGGATGAATAGTTGTAGATCGATTTTTCTGGTTTAACAAAAATATTGACAAGCAAGCAAATAAACAAAGAAACCAATCACACAGATAATCAACACAGAGATTTGTTCACCGAGTGGAAACTCATTTGAAGAACCTTTTCAAAATCTAAAACCACTCCGGGTGTAAGACACCATCTCAAATCCACTATAGAAACTTTAGTTGTTACAACCAATTTAGTGACACTTACAAAACCTTTGAAGTTCCTAAACTTGATTTGCAACACCACGAGTGACCCACTCGCTCTCTACACGCATGGAGTGCTGGAACTCCGACCTTTCTATAGCATCCCTCGAGAACCTCTTGATCTTTGCATCAACAGCAACTCCGGAAACCTTCCGGCCAATAAAACACATCCACTTCAATGGACTTGTAAAGATTTGATCTTGAGTGTGGTGTGGTGGAGATGTAGTTGTCCAAGAGAGATTCACAATGTGGGGAGAAGTATCTCTCAATGGCTCTTGGAAGCAACTAGGGTTTTTGCTCTATTTTCTCCACACAAAGAATAGAACATAATGTTCTATTTATAGTCCCAGAGGTCCACGGTGCTTAAAACATTGAGATTTGAGTTTCTGGAACATTGGCTCGAGCAAAGGATCGAGCGAGAGTCGAGCGCAGGTTAACTTTCAGAACTTCGCTTGAGCAGCAATCGAGCGGTGGACTCTGCCTGATTTCGCTCGAGCGGTGCATCGAGCGGTGGGTTGAGCGGTGCTCTCTGCCTGAGTTCGCTCGAGCGGTTCTTCGAGCGGTGAGTCGAGCGAGGTAGTCTGCCTGAGTTCGCTCGAGCGGTTCTTCGAGCGGTAAGTCTAGCGAGGCACTCTGCCTGAGTTCGCTCGAGTGCCAGTAAGGTCCGCTCGAGCCGTGTTGAGCACACTTCAATTCTTTTCATGTGACAATGCATCAACACTACTTACAACACAATTTTACATAGGTTTTCACACGAATATGCCAATCAACTAATTTTCCCTCAACAGTCTGCACAAAATAAACATATATATCAGTAGTACCGTTTCTTCCAATTAGTACTGCAAAAAGCCTAATTAAAAGCACTGAATTATAAGCAACCCCCGAGTGAACTCATATTTGCGTCAAACTTCTGGAGTACCCTCAAATGGTCATGAGTTAATCCTATAAAAAGGTTGGATATGCTTAAAAGTGAGCCAAAAGGGTAGAAAACCCGGTTTGTGGTAAAAGGGCCGGTTGAACAAAAAGGTGGCAAAGAATGAGTTTAGGATAAAGACAGCATTAGCCATGCGACCACCAAAGGCCGAGGGTTATGATAAAATACCTTTCCTGAAGCCAAAGGATAATAATTCTGGACTTGTACAATTTATAAATTTACTTCCTCAATTTATGCATATACATGGTGATGTATAGTTATGGAAAATAACTAGCTAGCCGTTTGCTAAAGCAAATAAAAGAGAGTAAATCTGGAGATCATTGTTAACCTACCTCCATTTGCCTGAGCATCACAGCTAAATGCAATATGGAGTTACCATCATTGTCTTTGGAGTTGAGGGAATATCCAAACAGTTATATTTAACACACAATTGCAAAACACTGGCTCCATCGAGATCCTCCGAGATCGAGTTCGGTTTGGAATTAAGCAACTTTTCTATTACCTCTATGTGTCCTCTCATCATGGCTAAGTGGAGAGGAATTCTCCCATCTTGATCACGAGCTAGGCAAACATCTGTATTTGTATCTGCTCGCAGCAATTCTCTCATAATCTTGGCGTGGCCCACCGCAGAAGCCAAGTGAAGGGCAATTCGACCCCGCGAGTCCTCCCAGCCAGCAAGATTAGGTTTCTCCCTGAGTAAAGCTGCAGTGAATTCTAGGTGACCATGCAGAACTGCTATAAGTAAGGGCGTGTCGGTGAAGGACGTCAATGAAATTTTGTTAAGAATGAGAGCGTCCCTTTGCATCGACAAGTTCAAAGTGCTTCTTCAATATCATGACTTCTATCCATCGTGAGGCAGGCAATGTGATGAAGAAAACGAGGGGAAAAAAAAATCCTTATGACTATTGTACTGTACTTTGATAATAGGCCATCCTTATTGTTGAGCACAACCAAATAAAAAGAACAAGCTAGGTTTTGAGTACTGTTGAAAACATTGCCATATTTTTGACTAGTTGTTATAATTAGAATTAATACCTAAAAAATAAAAGCAAAAAAGTTTCTTTCCTAAGCATCTACGCACATGGCTTATATTTTTTTTTTCCATATTTTAATGATGAAAAAAGAAAAGAAGGTTTTTGAAAAAGAAAAAAAAAAATCGTCAAAAGCTTCGAGGGGCGGACAACATGCCACACCCCGTTTACTGACCTCTTGCATGCTTAATTCCAAGAATAACACCTCCCTCAGCTTGTAGTCCCTAACTACCTTTCATTTAGAGTCAGTACCCTTGCAGGCCATTTCTCGGCCCCGATGGCATGGTCAGTGACATAAGAGCTATTTGTTTAATCATTCTTCATTTGATCTTATCGTTTCTGACTCAATCTCAAATATGCTTCCAAGTGTAAAAGTGTCAAGTTGTATCAAGGATAAGTCCAAGATCGTATTCCACAGGAACAAAGGATTATCAAAGCATTTGTGAGATTTTGGTGTAAAAATTATATTGACTAAAAGAGATGAAAAGTGAAATAAAGTGCAATGTGTGGAAGTTGAATTAAACTTGTAAGAAACAATAAAATAAACACTTGAGATGCAATTTTTGCCCATTTCTGATTTGAAGTTGGATTTACATCTAATTTCATTTTCTCTCAACCATTTTCTCATTCAAAGAAATTATGATCGGTTAATTAAACAATAAGCACACTTTTCAGTATAATCAAGGTACTTGACAGATTGTATAACAAATGTAAAAGTGAAAGAAAGCCATCAAAATCTTGTTACGAGTTCAAGCATCAATCGCGCTTTTACGTCTTCGACTGATAAAGTTCAAGTACATAGAACTTTAATCCTTTCCATAGGCAAAATGAAATACAATTTATCAAGTTAATTATTCAAAATTCCATAACCTTGAAGAAAATCCAACCCAAAATAGTCACGGGTTACTCATTGAATCCCAACCTAAAAATCTAGCCTATCATTTCTAAATTAGTAAAATGCTCAAAAATGATAATGTAACGTCCGTCCTTGAGGTGGGTCTTTTTGCAAAATATTTTAGAAAATGACGACGGAAATTACCGTTCGATTTAAAACCTTTTACTGTCCTTCCCAGGGTGCAAGACTCTACGTTATAAAATAAAATGTGCTTTTATAATAAAAGAGGCATGAGGGTTAAAAGAGTGGAAAATATAAATCTCAATATAAAAAGGCCTTTCATACATTTAAAACCCTCATGCCTAGACTTCCATGCTCTTCTCCTTTGGCAGTATCCCTCCTGAGCTTACTGCTCATTCAGTTCTTGTGGGGGGAGGGGCACACATAAAAAACTAAAATGAGTCGAATACTCAGTAAGCATTACTTCATACGATTAAAATATAGCAACGTAGGTTTTCAGTCATGCATTCATCCTTCCATACATACTATACGTACATACATACATGCTTTCGTTCGTAAACATCAGTAGACGGGAAGTTTTCATCTTTGAACATGCTTTTCTTTTCTTTAAAACATACCCCCATCACTGCCTTCATTTCTTGAAGAATGCAATGCATTCATACATTACTTTTCTTTCACTTTCATAGGCCGGTGCAAGTCGTTACGCCCCTCGTGCTGGGGTTAGAGGCCTTTTGGGCTGATGGATTCGCTCGTGGCCACGGGTTGGAATCCCTTTTCGTTAGGGTGCAGCACTGGGTGCACTACCAGATACTACTGCCTGGCATTGCAATCTGCCCGTTCATTCATTGGGTACCCCTTTCATTCATTCATGTGGCCATTACGTAGTTTCATACATTCATTTATGCCACATGCCATTTCTTCATTCATTCATTCATGTTAGCTTTAAAGAGCTAAGGCTTTCATTCATTCGTTTGCATGGGCATGAGCATTCATTCATTTCTTTTCTATTCTTTCATTTCAGCTTTTATGAGAAAACATCTTTTTCATGAGAAAACATATATTTTCATGGAAAACGTCGTTTAAAAGCATGGGCTTGAACATAATCTTTCGTGGCATCATTTAAAGCATCAGTTCGTAGGGGCATTTTAGCATCAGTTCTTAGGGACCAGTTTTAAAATACTTTATTCGCGTCACTTAAAGCATCGGTTTGAAACTCGGCGCATAGGCCTTTCATCTTCCTTTCTTTTCTTTAGAAAATACGTATAATAAATACATCGTATAGTCATCCATTCACATGCGTAGAATTAATACTTTTGGGTGCGTAAAAAGGGGCTGCGGAGAAGGGGCCGTACATACGTATACCTTTCAATACTTAGCATGCTTTCTTTAAAAACATTTTTCGTGTCCTTTTGTAAAGCATCTTTTAGAAGAAAAACGTCTCTCTTTCTTTTTCTCATACTTTAGAAAAACTCTAAAAGAGCATGAACGTAACACTTACCTGGACTCCATGCTACTTTCATACCATCCAGTCCATTCATGCGCGTGTCAGATGGCAACCTACATGCATACATAACTTTAACGTTATTCACTACCTAGTGCATAAGCAACTGAACTAGCAATAGAGCTATACTTTACTTAGAACACTCTCTTTCTATCCAGTGCTCTTTCACGTTCCTTACTATGATAGAACCCTTGGAGACCCATTACGGTTTGTACTTCCTTCAACCTTACGTTCTACTTTGAGTGCTTACTCGCTAGGGTGAACCCATGATTCACCTTAGGATTAAGACACTAAGACCTCTGTCCCATTCTTCTTATTAACCACGTTCCGACGCATGACTTAGATTGACTAAGCCACGCATCCCATTCTTAGACAGTACACTCGTCATTCCCCTCATGTCTCTTAGCTCACTCTAATTCTCATGACCATCCATACACATCACATGGCTCTAAGCCACTCCGAGGCTCAAGTACCGTGTCACCGTACATAGGATAGATTACCCATTATATATGGTAAACTCGTCCGACACATGTGTCTAACCAGACAACACACGTACCTTACCCTTTTATCCCTTAAGCCATCATTTAATACATTGGTCACAGATTCGTAATGCGAATGCCATACTCCGTTACCAACCTTCTCATAACCCAGCTAGCAGGACCCTTCATGCCAGCCGTACCTCATGACAGTTCATCCCAACACTTGACACGATGGGACTTCCTTCATGAACACACCTTACGTCACGCCATGTAGCTCGAGACTAATCCCAAGCTACACTGTGACCCTATCACGTCACCTCACATACATCCTAACCCATCACTGCCTGACTTCTACTTGGCCACGTCACTTCATGACGTTGCCCAATCATGCTTCCGTTGCACTACTCTGATACTTCTTGGCCAGTTAGCACATACTCTTGGCCATAAGTCGACTACATGGCGACGCTCGTCACCTTAGACTACAGCCATATCACAACTATAGCACTCACCACAACGCCTTACGTCACGCCATATAGCTCGAGACCATTCCCAAGCTATACCGAGACCTTGTCACGTCCTCTGACATTCCGCTACATCACCTATACGTCAACCTCCAACTCATCACGAGTACGGTTCCTCACGTACTCCCATCACATCGTGACACCTCGTCACATTCTTGCTACATCACTCTTACGCTAACTCTTTACCCATCGCAAGCACGACCTCTTAATCGACCACGTCACTTAGTGACGTTGCCCAGTCATGCTTCCGCTGCACTACTCTGATACTTCTTAGCTACTTCACACTTATTCCCGGCCATAAGCCAATCACATGGCGACACCCATCGCCTTGGACTACAGCCATACTTCACAGCACAACTCCATGATTGACCACGTCACTCCATGACGTTGCCCAATCATGCTTTCGCTGTGCTACTCTGATACTCTTCTAGCCATTTCACACTTACTTCCGGCCATAGGCCAACTACACGGCGACACCCGTTGCCTTGGACTACAGGTCACATCTCACACACTTCAGGACACTGTTCCATAGTTCCCAACACTATACATCAAGCCCTTCGCTCATCAACAATGTTATCACCCTTATCTTCACAACACGCCATACGGTGTATCGCTACACCTCATGGAGTACACTCCTCATGTACCTCATGGAGTACACTCCTCCCTTCCATCACCCTTCGTTCTCTAGCCCATCCATGCACAAAGTCACGTTCGTTTCACATATGTACTAAAACATGATAGTCATCCATAAAGCTTATCATCGGAATCTCAGCCAAACCCCATTTTTTCACCACATTCAATCTAATCACATCAATAGAAGGCTGGACATGCAGGAATTTCATAACAATTGCAAACTTGTATTCTTCTGCCGCTTTTGTCATCTCTGTTTCTGTAAAAATAAATCCAAGTTCACCATTTATCTCCACAGGAAACCGCAAGGGGATTTTGAATGAAGAATCGGCCAGTTTTGAAACAACAACAGCGTACAACAATGGACCATCACCAGGCCTACCATTCCCCGCCAATGGCAAAGCCATTAGAGGGCTGAACCACCGAGAGAAAGCCAACCCTAGCAATCAGATGCTAGCAGTTAGCCCAAAAAAAGAAAGTCCGAGATATCCGCACTATCCAAAACAGTAGGATATGACCCACGGACAAAATCGCCCAAAATCGCCCTCTCAATGCACTATCTAGCTTTAAGAACGGGCAAGTTTTGGCATAACCATCTCACCCATATATAGTGTCATCTAATTAGACTATAACTAAAAATAAATCTTAGTTAATATATTAGACTTTAAAACATATATATACTATCATATATATTGTCATCTAATTAAACTATAACTAATATATATAGTATGATTGATATTAGACTATAATATCATATATATTATAGTATAGTAAAGTAAAATACAATATATATTATTAACTATATTGATCATATAAGTAACTATAATATATAGTACTATAATATATACTAGTACATAATATAGTATTTATACTATATCATATAACTTATAGTATATTATATATAATATAATATATTAAATAATATATATTATAATATATATAATAACATAAATTATAATATATATATAATAACATAAATTATAAAATATAATATATATAGTAACAGAATATATGACGTAAACTGTTCGAATGTATTAACTAACCGTTCGAATGGTCTTGCATATATAACTTCTCCCCGACGGTCATTTTCACAGACACCAAACCACTCTCAAACCTTAGAACCACTCCCAAAACCTCCATCTCTGCCGTTTAACACCGCCGTTGCAGCTGTGAACAGTACACAGTCGAAGCCTCCAACTCTAAGCACTGGTATGCTCTTTTTCTAACTATTTTACCTTTTAAATTTAGGTTTTTGATGGATTATTTGTTTAAATTAGGATAAATCAATTTATCCATCAATACTTACCGTAGATTTGCTTAAATCTATTGTAGGAAGGTTTATTTAATTTTCTTTATGTTTTGTTTGTTGAAAAATCCATGGAATCAAAGGATTCCATGGATTTAAATGGCTGAGTCGACTCAGCGATGATCCTGGGTTCGATTCGCATACCGTTCGAACGGTACGAACCAAACAGGTTTGCATACAGTTCGAACACTATTTTAAGTGTTCGAACGGTATAAATAAATTTAGTATTATTAGTGAATCGTTATTTTTATTCCCCATTGTAGTTCCATTAAATCTTAACGAGAATATATCTTATATTATAATTAAATTAATATAGAATTTTATCACATTTTGTTAAATATTTTTATTATTAATGTTGTATTGATAAGATCTTAATTAATTGTAAAGTTTAAGTTCATTATAATGTCTTCTTCTAGAGCGGGACGTAAGCGACGCAATCAAGTAGAAACTAGTATCAGTCCAGCCAGGAAGAGGACTGTTTCACTAGAGTGACAGGTGAAGCTTTCTAACTTCCAGAGTCGTGTCTAGAAAGGTCATTCCCTGCCATCAGTCTTCAGCGATTGTGGTTGGGGACCTATCTTAGATGGTCCAGAGAAATCATGGGAGACTGTCTCCTATATTGACATTGTTTCTGAGTTCTATAGAGAGCTTGGTGGTGCCAGTCCAAATGACGAAGGGGCATACAACATCTCTGTCCGAGGAGTTCCAGTTTTATTTTCATGGGACCAACTCGCTGAGCATCTTGGTATTCCTAGGCTGCCAGATGCATATCCGAACGTGGTGCCTAGAGAGTCTGATTCTTCAGCTGAGGTGGAGACAGCTGAGGAGGAGGCAACAGTTTATACAAATGAGGTCGATACCCTTGCTGATCATGAGGTGAGGGATTTGGTTGTTGGTCGAGATGCTGCCCTGTACGACGGGACGAAGAGCATCAAGCAAGCATATCTATCTTCGTTATTCAAGATCCTAAATTTGATAATCGCCAACAATATTGACCCTCAGCAGCACAAGATAGAGGTTGGCCTTGATCGGACAAAATTTATGATATGGGTAGCTCGTGACATTCCTATCGACTTGGTGGGGTATATATTCAATAGGATTCGATCAAAGTCCCGGTACATTTCGACGGATATACTACCATTCGGTATCCTGATCACCCAATTTCTGTTATTTGCCGGTGTTGTGCCTGATGTTGTCCAGCGTAAACGGCAACCGATGGGACAAATCAACAGCACACCCTTTCACGCAGCATGGGACCCTCGAGACTGCGTCTTCGTGGACAACATCCGGACCCGGTTGATCCTCAGAGAGATGCACAGCTGGGAGATCATAGAGTACAGGCTGAGGCATCAGTACACAACGCTACTCGTGAGGACATGGCGTAGATCATGCATGCAGCGATCAACGAACAGACATCAGCGCCATCGATGCAGTGAGTATGGAGGTCCGTTCTGCTATGTCTAATTTTTGTACTGAGATTATTGCTAGCATCTGTGAGTTACGTATGAAGCTTGATGCCATGTCTGCGACTCAGGTCACCATTAGTACTCGACTGACACAGATAGAGAAACACTTAGTTGCAATCGAGGAAATGTACAAAGAGTTGGGGTCTTAGTATTTTCTATCTTTTATTTTTTTTCTGTTTTTAGAATGGACAATATTTAGTATTTTGTAAATTCAGTATTTAATTATGAATTAGTCTTATTTTATATTTCCAGAACTAATTATTGATTTATATTATTCCTATTATTTAATTGATAAATTTCTTATAATTACTAGTTAATATGAATATAATTATCTTTAAAAAAAAACATATGTTCACCTTTTGAACCCTACCAATTACATTCGAACAGTTATGATTCATCATTCGAATGGACAAAATTTACGTTCGAACGGTATAGCAATTTTTCGCTATAACAATTTTACTTAATGCGCCAAAATTTACGTTCGAACACTTAAATTTAACCGTTCGAATGATGAATCTTCACTGTTCGAACGGTTTCATTATTACAGATGCAATATAAAATTTTCATCGTCTTTTTGGGATGAAATATAAAATTCATCGCTAAATCTCACTTTTTGGGATGATTTTCATTTCGTTCCAAAGTAAAATCATCTCAAAATGTCTCTTTTGTCATAGTGCAACTAAGTGCCTTCTCTATTTACATGATTAAAGTAACTAGATTTAAATCTATTAAGTAGGACTTTGATATATGTGATGATCATTCCAACATAATTGTTTTGTTGATGCCTCCTTTGTATTGCCTGGACAACTAGCTGGGAGTCTCCTTCCATCACTACATTTTTCATACCAAGTTCAATTCCAAAATTAACTACTTCAAGAGCAGCCCTTGCTTCTGCAAGTAGAGGATCTGGAATAGATGTCATCTTCTTCCTCATTGTAGCCAAAACATTCCTTTTATCATCTCTTACAGCAACTCCTATACCTATTTTACATAATCTTGATTCAACTGCAACATCCCAATTAATCTTGCAATAACCCTTTGGTGGATATTCCCATATCACTCTGTCAGTATTTTCAGAATTGTTATTGCCTTGTCTTCTGGTATTTACAGCAGCTGCTAAGTCCATTCTCAATTGGTTTACTTTGTATATCACTTGCTCTGGTTCAATGAAAATGTTCTTAAACACCAGTTGGTTCTTTCTCCACCATAAATTCCATAGAGTCAAGGTGAATTCTACCATTTCCTCTCTGTCAAGCTTCCGACGCATTACCTGCATGATTTGTTTGAAATTAGTTTGTGCCATGAAGCTCTTTCGAATCTTTCTGGAGGAGACACTCCAAACATTAAAAGCTGATACACAATTAAATATGTTCCACTGTTTTAGGTTGTTGTAGGCACATTGGGCAGGTTGAATCTGTCAAAACTTTCTTTTTACACAAGTTATCTTTAGTTGGCAAAATGTTTCTACAGGCTGTCCACAAAAAGTTCTTCAAGGTTGGTGGAATAGGGAGCTTCCATAGTTTACACCAGTCTTAGCCATAATTGAACATTCAAAAGTCGGTATTTCTTTTTTCTAACGTCTTTCGCTTATACGAGTACTCAGTCATTTTTTTTAAATGTCTTAATTAGAAACATTTTTTTGCTATTATGCAAGCAGCAACTTGCACCATTCATTCCACAAATAAAACAGACGTTTTAGCTAGAAATAATGAATCTTGGTGTGTCAAAATATTTCTTAATGAAGGTTTTGTCATGTGGATTTTAGGGACTTAATTTAGCAATGTTTTAAATTCCGTTTTGGTGATCATTCCGGTTTAAGTACTGAAATTGAATATTTTGATACCGGTGCGTTCCAGTGTACCTTTTTGAGATTAACTGTATATTATATATAAATATTAATTAGATCATGTATATATAGACTAACAACTAATAGAATAATCAAATGCATGTATTATATATGTAAGTGTCAATCATGTATATGTGTATATATATATGGATGAATTGAAGATTTATAAAATGAACATAAGTTGAAAAAACCACAAACGTGAGTTGAGATACAAAAAACAAATAAAATAAAAATGTCATCTAAATACAAGAAAATTACAAAAATCTTCCGAAACGGAATAGGGTTTGAAATGTTAATTCTAACCGAAATGGTCCAAATGGATCAGAACGGTTCAGAATTTAGAACGAACAGGACAAGAAAGTATAATATACAGGTCGAATACTGTATCAAAATGAAAAATTTCAGCCGAAAGGGAAAGAAATTTAAAACAATACTTTTTAGTTCAAATTCATAGGCAAAATTCAAAAAGGCTCATAAGAGGAAGATATTAATGTCTTGAAACCCATGATTTGCTAAGTGATAAATCTTGTCCAACTTCGAAGACATTGAAATTTGACTTTACTGGGAAAGAGACAGTGTGTTTCGTTTGGATAGTGAGATGAGATGAAATGATTTTAAATGAAAATTAAAAATTGAATAAAATATTATTAGAATATTACTTTTTAATATTATTATTATTTTGAGATTTATAAAAATTGAATTGTTTATTATATTTTGTATGGAAATTTAAGAAGATTATAATGATAAGATGAAATGAGATGAAACCGTCTTTGTATATAAACGAAACCTGAATAAGCATGATCCTCATGATATCTTGGTTCTGATCAGCTTCCATTATTCTGAAACCTTAATTTTGCGTGTTCTTGATGGATATTGCAAATACTTCAATTGTGACATTTTTTATCATGGGAAAAGTACATTTTCTGCCCTCAAACTATTACCAGGACTTCATAACTATTAAAATGAAATTTTGTGAAAAAAAAGGAATTAAAAATAAGTGATGTCGTATAATCTTATCTATCAAATCTTAATATAATGGAGGGTATATATACAAAGTTAGTTTATGATAGTTTGAAGATACAATATGCCAGTTTTGATAATCTAGAACGTAAAATAAAAATTCATAATAGTTTAAGAGTGAAATGTATTTATTCTCTATTTTAAAGATCTTCCCACACATTTTTCCAGCTATGCAAGCTACAACATTCATACCACAGGTGAATAAATAGCTAAAATCCAATTTAGTTGAAAATGATCTTGGTGTGCCCCATACTACAAGAAAATAGGTCAGTTGTGACTAGTTATTTCTCACGAAAATGACTATATTCTACAAAAATGCATATAATCTGTCACAAATGATCATTTTTCTTGTAGTGCCAATATTTCTCAATGAAGGCTTTACTGCTGCTGATTGTTTTCTGTTGAAATGCATGAGCACGAAAGTTGCTTAGAGGTAGATATATATTTTATGATCAATTAATTTGTTTTTAGTCTTTTTTTTAGAATTGTTTTCATGGTAAGTAACATGGGGTTCGAATGGGCTGAAATCAATGCATGCAGAGATAGAGCTCTTAGCTTTAGTTGTATGCATTGAGTATTCAAAGTCTTTCACACATTGTCTCATTGTGCTAGTATTTTGCAAGCTATGATGACAGGTCATACAAAAGTAATAAATATAACAATAAAAATAGAGTGTGCGTTGTGTGCTAACAAGGTACAGAAAGTATTTCTTGACGAGGTGGCTTCCAGTACTAAAGTGTTTACATAGAGTATATAATTCCACGTGCAAGGCACGTATGTCTAGTTGAACATGGCATAATCGAGCAGTATGTTTGTTGGATTAATCTTGTTTCATGATCCCAAACAAGGGTACTTATTTTCCTACGATGCTCAGGATTCCAGAACAGTGTGTTTGTAGGACTCAATTTGCGCTATGATTTTGAGCAAGGAATATTCTTTTGCTATATTCAAAATTTTCGACCAATGTGTCAATTAGATTGCTTGGTGATCCAGAGTAATGGTTAAATTATTGCGTTGCTCAGTATTACTGACTAGTGTGTCCGTCAAACTAGAGTTACTTGGTGATTCTTAGCAAGGATTATTTTCTTGTGATGCTCAGAATTACTAAGCAATGTTTCGGTTGGAATAGCCTTGCTCAATTGTCCCAAGCAAGGTTTATTTTCTTGTCATATTCGAAATTTTTGAATAATGTATTGGTTGGACTGATGTTGTTTGGTAATTCCGAGCAAGGGCTAATTCTTGCATAATGTATTGGTCGGACAATTCAAGAAGCTGCTTGCTTCAAGTTAAATAGTTATTCAATATATGGTATGTTCAGGGAAAGCAAAGGGAGACAAATTTAATGGGAAAAGATATTCCTTGTGTATGTACTGTTTGCATGCATGCTACTGGATTTATATGAGAAAGCTTCAAGCCAAAGATTGAATAAAGACATGATCTTCATCTATTTCAGCAAGAACACTCGAGAAGCCACAAAAGAGGTCATCATCAACATAGCAAGTGTAAGGGCCACAACCTCGTATGAGAAGTATTTGGGCTTACCAGCACTAGTGGGGAGATCAAGAGCTAGCACTTTTAGGAGTTTGATAGATAAGGTGAAGAGCATGTTGAGGAATTGGAAAACCAAATTCCTCTCTCAATCAGGCATGTAAATCATTCTCAAAGCAGTGGTGCAAGCTATACCTACTTATAGCACGAGGCTTTTCAAAATTTCAAAGCAATTGTTATATGAGCTCAACAAGAGCATGAGAGACTACTGGTGGGGACAACAAGCTCAGAGGCACAAGATACAATGGGTGAGCTGGCATCAAATAAGGAAAGCTAAAAAGAATGGAGGGCTGGGGTTAAGAGATTTTGAACTTTTTAACATTGCTATATTAGCCAAGCAAGGGTGGAGGCTTATTCAAAACCCACTCTCCATTGTTGCATAGGTACTCAAGGCCAAATACTTTCCTGCAAAACTTCCTCAAAGCTAAGATGGGGAGAATCCTTCCTATATATGGCAAAGCATTCTTGGGGCTTGATCTCTTCTTGAAGGACTTATATGGCGAATTGGAAATGGTAAAGCAGTAAGTATATGGACTGAAGGTGGCTTCCCTAGCAAACCACTTTTAAACCCTAAAGTTCCATCAGATTTTTACAAGCAGACACAAAGGTGTCAAATCTGATAGATCATGATACACACCAATGGAAGGAGGATCTTATGAATTCCGTTTTCAATGCTGAAGAAGCTGCTCTCATTAAAGCCATTCCGATTAGCACTTGCAATAGGCCTGATAAATTGATCTAGAGATGCACTACATCCGGAACATTCATAGTTAAGAGTGCATATCACATCGGTGGAGAGTTACAGGATTGGATGAAAGGGGAGTCCTCAACCTTACAGACAAAGTCTACCATCTGCATGTACCTAATGCTTACAAAGTTTTTCTCTGGAGAGCTGCATGTCTTGATGGCCTTCCTAAGAGAATCAATCAATGTAAAAGGAATATGAGTGATAATCTTGATTGTGTTATTTGTAAGCAAAGGGTTGAGATAGTGGAGCACATTCTCTGGGAGTGTCCCTCGGCTAGTGATGTATGGGGACAATGTGCAAGAAGCATTCAAAAAAGTGAATCAAACAGTCAGGCATTCAAGGAGCAAGTAGAGAAGCAGTTGGCTTTTTTAACTCAAGAAGAAATGGAAGAATTAGCAATAATGTGCTAGAAACTCTGGAAGAGAAGAAATGAGTTTATTTTTAATGATAACTTCAAACATCCTCTAAGACTAGTTCAAGAGGCAAAGCTTTTAATAAACGAGATTAGACAAATTCCAGCCTCAACTAGTAACAACAGAACAAAACATCATTTCTCTAAAGAATGGCAAGCTCCTCCACAGGGTACTCTTAAATTGAATTGGGATGCAACATTAATGTTGGATAAAACCCATTGTAGGGTAGGGATTGGTACCATTGTTTGTGACTGGGAAGGAAAAGTTAAGGCAACTCTATGAATGCAAAAGAATCTTTACCCTGATCCATTTCTAGCTAAAGTAGTAGCTGTTCTCCAAGCTTCTTTGTTTTGCCAAGATTTGGGGTGCAGAAATATTATCTTAGAAGGTGATGCTTTGCAAGTTGTTAAAGGTATTAATAGCAATGAAGAGATTGGAACCAACATAGGTATGATACTGGCTGATGCACGATCAGTTCTGAACAGTTTTGATACTTAGCAAGGATGCTCTTAAGCAACAGAATAAGCTTATTGTATTGGAGTAAATTCCTCATTGTATGGCTAAAGCATATGATCGGGTGAGTTGGAGATTTTTTATGGAGGTTTGGAGGAGGTTGGGTTTTTCTGAGAAATGTCGAGCTATCATTTACAATTGTGTTTCATCACCAGTGTTTTCAGTTATGCTAAATGGAAGCCTGAAGGGTTATTCAGATCCTCCCGGGGCTTACGCCAAGGCGATCCATTATCGCCTTATCTTTTTATCTTAATGGAGGAGATATTGTCTCGGATGCTTAATAGTGATTTTTTAATGGGCCAAATCAAACCATTTCAGTCGATGGGGGGTAAAGTTATTACGCATCTTTTGTATGCAGATGATTTGTTATTATTTGTGAATGGTGGAAGAGACTCAATACGGCACACAATGGACATTTCGAAGGCATATGAGAAGATGTTAGGACAAGAGGTGAGTCCAAATAAATCTTCTATATTTTTTTCATCATCTTTTTCTTCGTCAAGGAAGGAAGATTTGAAGACATTGACTGGATTTGTGGAAGGAATGTGGCCTTGTTTTTATTTGGGAGTGCCTTTGTATGTGGGTCATATGTTGACTAGAGTATTTGAGCCGATGTTGCTAAAAGAACGAAAAAAGCTTGCGGGATGGAAAGGTAAGCTATTATCATTTGGGGGAAAAATCATTCTTTTGAAACATGTTTTAAATAGCTTGCCAATTCATTTGCTCTATGTGATGAATATTCCGAAAACAGTTATTAAAGAGCTAAAAGGGATTTTTGCTCATTTCCTTTGGGGTTCGAGTGTGGAGGAAAAAAGGAGAAAATGGGTTTCATGGAGAGGATTTGTTTGCCTGTGGAGGAAGGGGGATTGGGAATACAGGATCTGTCGGATGTACAAACTTCTTTGTTCATGAAGTTTGCTTGGAAGATTTTAAAGGGGGGTTCGTTGTGGGCTGATTTTTTTAAAGAAAAATATGTTGGTAACTCACATATAATGTCGGTGATTTCGTTGGGGAGGGGTTCCAGATTTTGGAAAGGCGTTTTAAAGGCGTTTTAAAGGTGTTTCCTATGGTGATGAGAAATTCGAAATGTCTCATCCGAGGGGGGGATTCTAGTTTTTGGTTTGATAATTGGTTGGGGGATGGAGTAGTGGCTGAATTAGAAGTGGTGGTGGGTGATCTGGCCTTGAAGATTTGGGATTTATTGGATGGTAACAGATGGGATGTGTCTCATATACATCAGCTTGTTAATGTGGAAATGGCTGATAAAATTATTAATATGCAGGTGAGATTGCGTGAGGGGCAGGATGCCTATGTATGGAAGCAGGCGGAGGATAGGGAGTTCATGTCTAAACTGGCTTGGGAATTAGTGAGGCAGAGGGGTCCAATTTGTTTGTGGAGGAAGTGGTTGTGGCAGAGTGAAGTTCCAAAAAAAATGTCTTTTATGGTGTGGCGAGCATGTCTTCATGCGTTACTAGTGGATGAAAGTGTCTGGCAGCTGGGTATACCACTGGTTTCAAATGTAACTGTTGTGAAAATGCTCAAATGGAAACATTAGATCCTGTTTTATGTGTTGGGGAAGGAGGTAGGAGGGTTTGGAATTTTTTTGCTGGGGTGTTTGGGATTGTAATGCCCCAGGTGAGAAGGTGGCATGGAGTTATGAATGTTTGGTGGTTACGGGCATCCACTTGTTCTCAAGTGGGTTGGATTTGTGGGGCTGCACCAATAATTATTTCTTGGTCTATTTGGGGGGTGAGGTGTACAGCACGTATGGAGGGGGGGATTTTTTATTGGAAAAAAATTGTGCGAAGTGTTAAAGCCTTTATTGTGGAGCTCTCAACTTCCTTACGTAAATTGAAAAAATTAAATGGTAGGGATTTGCTGATTTTGCAGGAATTGAATTGTCCAATGATGCCGATAATTAAAAAGGACGTGAAGAAGATTACTTGGACTAAGCCAGAGGTGGGACTAGTAACAGTGAATGTGGATGGAGGCTCATGTGGAAATCCAGGATTATCTGGAGGGGGTGGTGTCATAAGAGATCATCAAGGAAAGATTATTGCTGGCTTCGCTCATTGTTATGGGTATGCTACTAATAATATTGCTGAATGTTGTGCTTTTCTTGATGGTTTGAAGTTGTGTTACCAACTTGGGTTGAGAGATTTTGTGGTAGAGTCGGATTCGATGGTGATTATGGGATGGTTTCAATCAGAGATATGTAAGTGTTGGTATTTATGGGATTTTTGGGAAGAGGCTATTATTTTATTTCATGCGATGAATGCCCGTGTGCGGCATGTTTTTCGTGAAGCAAACATGGTTGCTGATATGCTTGTGAAGGAGGGGGCGCAGGGTCATTTTTTGGATTTTTGGGGAGAGGATTTTAGAGACAGGTGTTTTCTTGGGTTTGTACGTACTGATAAATGGGGTCTCCCATATATTAGGGGTCATTAATGTGGTTTTTTTTTTTTGGGTTAATTTTGGGACATGCTTTGTATTTTTTGATTTTCTGTGGAGTCCATGGTTTATTAGGTATTTCACCGCCATAAGTGAGGGTTTTTAATAAAATTGGAGAGAGGGTCACTCTTGGACATGTGACCTTCGACTCTTTAAAAAAAAAGAAAATCCTCATTGTATTTGTTCTTTGCTATAGTGATTGATGCATAAAGTGTCCGCTAGTTATTAAAAAAAAAGAAAAAAAAAGAGATTACATCAAGTTATAAAATTATAAAATGTTGGTTGAAATGGTGAAACCATGTGTGAAAAGTTTGTTTTAAGTTCACCAAATTTTGATTTGGACACAACCAAAATGATCGTAGTTAGGGGTGTAACCGGTCCGGTCCGGTCCGGTTTTGGACAAAATCTTGGACCGAACCGGTATGACCGGTTTTGTATTTTTTAAAACCGATTATGCACCGGTTACCCTCCTAAACTGGTACTTCCAGTTATACCGGTTTTCGGTCCAATTTTTTAGTTTTTTTAAAATGTAAATTTGACTTTAATACAATATTAGACTAATAGTATTAATATTTGACTATTAGTATAGTTATATAATACATGATCAATTACATTTTCATTTTTAAGATTAAACTTTTATTTTATAATAACATTATCTTATATATAATTATATTAATAGCATATGATCAAACAAATTACAAATGTTCATATTTAGGATTAACATTTTATGTTATAATTTATAAATTATAATATGAAATTATCTCATATATGATATATAATTAGATTATATATATATAAATTTCACATATAATTATAAATTATATATAAAACTTATATATTAATATATATAAAATATTTTGTATAATTTTAATTTTGTTTAAAACTTATATATAAAATATTATTTTTTATATATATTTTATCAACCGGTCCGGTCTGAAAAATCCCAAAACCGGAACCGGACCAATTTCGGCCAGTTTATGAAATAAAAGAACCGATCCTGGACCGGACCGATTCAAAACCGGTAAATCCGGTCCAGTTCGGACCGGTTTACCGATTTTTCGGTTTAAATTTACACCCGTAATCGCAGTATCGGTTGCGATTGCCTAGACGCCTCACTCTGCCTATAGATAGGCCGAGTTCTTCACCCCTCAAACCACCACAAAAACCTCTTCTCTCCATCTCGAAGCTTAGATCTAGTGAAACCTCATCCTTTGATTTGCTTCTCGAAGCCCTCAGGAGAGTTTTCACCGTGAGCCACCGTGCTCAGCCGCCCCAAGCTGCATTCTCAAGGCTGTGCAACCACCCTTGAGTTCCCCACTTTCCTTTCCCATCATCCCCTCCTCTCGATTCCACTCCTACCTGTGAGTTTGAGCCTAGAGCAACCATTATCTCACCGTGCTCTGTCGTGCCCCACCATATCGCCTCTCTCGGTGAAAAACCCACCAAAAGCCCTCTGTCTCACCCAAATCCACCGCTACCCCGCCGCTGCTCTGCCACTTTTGGCCTCATCTCGCGACGTGCGCACTTATCGAATCGCAGGACGTGTAAACTGATGCACACTTGATCTTCCAGATTTGCCTATCTGCATCGTAAGTACCTCTCCAATGCAACCCTTGTGTTTAGAACATAATTTTATCACTACCGTTGTGTGCAGTCTGGTTGTGTTGAGAAGGGCTTTGGGCCCAATGAAGTGTTGGGCTTGATATCGAACGTGTGGGCAACGCTCGTAACCTGTGGTGTGACGAAGGGAGCCAGGTGTGCGCATGGTCCTTAGGGGAGACCATGGTGCATACGTAATAAATGGTTGTGTCATGGGCCAAAGGGGTTTTTGGCGTGATTGTTCTGTTTAAATATGTTATTTTGGAAAGGGGTTGAAGAAATGATATTGTAGTCTCTTATTTGTATGGCTATTTAACTTTGTTGGTTGTATAAATGCATGTTTTAAACTCTTGGTTGTTGCATGTTGATTTCTTACTGAGATTGCGAAATCTCATTGTGGTATTCCTACACCGTAGACTTTGATTTAGAGGGAGAATTTGAGTCGGAGGGACTGGCTCTGCCGGAGGAGTGACTGCTGGAGCTTGCTATTTTCTCCCATATTTGCGTGGGACTTATTATTGTTTTACTTATATATTTATATATATATTTTAGCTGGATGACTATATAACCGCTTGGAGAATTATTACTTTTTGGGTTGTACGGTTTTAAATTTTCTAGTACTTAGCTTGACTATCCTTTTAGTGTTCCACTGCGTTATTTATGTTGCACACACTAGCACATGGCGATGGGGTGTGTGATCCGTGTGGTCATTATCCCGGTATCACGATTTCCACCAAATCACACGTGGGGGTCGAGGGCGCCACAGGTGGTATCTGAGTAGTTCGGCTCTAGGTAAAACTATAAGTCACTTAGGTACAATACCAGAATTTTAGGCTTCAATCTTAGTATTATAGGCTTGAAATTTGGGGAGTTAAGACTTGGATTTAGTGATGTCGGCTTGAATTTTAGCTTGATAGGTATGAATATTTAATGTAGTAGGCCCGAACTCTTAGGATTGGGTTTGTTTTTGTATTATCGAGGCTTGAAGGGAATGGCAAGGTCTTGGCGATCTCTTTGGAGCAGGAATTGAAGTCACAAACTGAGGAGAGGAATAGCTTTAAATCACTTAGAATAATTAAGGTGTTAGATTTTGTAGAATTTATGAAATGAGTTTATGGAATATGAGGTTATAAGTTCAATAAACTTCAAGGAAAGATTTATGAGAATTTCATTTGAGTTTTAAGATTTTGCAAATTTTAAGAAATGATTTGATATCATTTAAGGTTTTAGATTTTGAAAGCTTCTAGAGACGATTTTTTTTTTTTAGCCGGATGACTGTATAACCTCTTGGAGGATTATTACTTTTTGGGTTGTATTGTTTTAAATTTTTCTAGTACTGAGCTTGACTATCCTTTTATTGTTCCGTTGTGTTATTTATGTTGCACAAATATTGCGTGCTTGCACACACTAGCACGTGCCGATGGCGTGTGTGATCCGTGTGGTCATTATTCTGGTGTCACGACTTCCTCCAAGTCACACGTGGGGGTCGAGGGAGCCACACTGCCCCTCAATGAGTGGGCCAAATACTTGAAATATTTAATTAAATATGATAGAGTGTAGAGTCAGGATTTGAACTCAAGACCTCTGCTTTGATGTCATGTTAGAATTTTGAAAAATGCTTCCCATGTATTTTTGTGGGAGCTTGATGTATATATATAGATAATTACAGTGTGCTACTGCATATATAATTAAAAAACATGCTAACCATTCTTATCTTTTACCTTTTGTTTTGAATTCATAATACAATCACTTTGAATTTCATCTGCAGGTGCGTTATCTATAGGAGAGCTTGACCGAGTCTTGTGGTGATATATTTCTGCCTCAATAGGGGCCATCTTCCACCCTCTCTAATGCCTCCTCTCCTATTCCTTAATGTTTCAGAATCACCCAATGATGTCCTTCTTTCCATTACTCTTTCACTCAAGAACCTATTGCCCTCATAATTGAAAACCCTAATGAGGGCAATTAAGGTAAATTGTTGTATTTTGACTTGTTGCGTGTAATTGAGTTTTTTTAATACAAATGAATATCAATTTTATAAATCAAGGATCTATATATATAAGTACAAGAGATTAGAGATTTAATATATATTAAAAACTGGAAAACCGGACCGAACCTGAGTGGAACTAGTAAAATCGGAAGTACCTGTTTAGGAAGGTAACTGGTGAAGTATCGGTTCTTGAAAATGTAAAACCGATCATGTGTACTGGTTCGGTCCTAAAATTTTTCCAAAATCAAACCAAACCAGACTGGTTACACCCCTAAAAATAAGCACACCATCTTAAACTAAGATGCAAAACACTATTCTAACTAGAATATTTTTCTTTTTTTTTTTGCCCTACGAATGATCTTAACTTTGTTATATATATATAGCTAGCGGAAGCTCTCCAGCATTAATGAGCAAATTAATATAGATGAAATATGGTTCACCATTTTTTTCACTAAATTGATCAAAAGGAACTCATAGCTCGTCTCTATTCCGTTTCTCTGAAGTTTGTTTGGATACAGAAACAGTTTTATCTGATGATCTCATCTCATCATTATAACTTTCCTAAATTCTCACATAAAATATAATAAATAATTCAACCTTTTTTAAATCTCAAAATAATAATAATATTACAAAATAATATTCTAATAATATTTTATTCAATTTTCATCTAAAACCATCTCATCTCATTTTACTATCAAACGGGACTGAAGTCTATCACGTATTCTCCGGGCAAGGGATTTGGAGCCACCAATATTGACCAACCATGTGGATTTGGAAATGAAGGCTTTGATCTTTATAGAAGAAATCTAAACAACTTCCTACTATTCACACAATTACCTCCACACACCACACTTTTTTTTAATTTTTATTATTTTTTCTTTTATCAAATATTTAATATATGAATAATGAATAGAAGAACTGAATTAGTTTAAAAAGAATAAACTCAAAAAAAAATTTAAAATATTAAAAAATTTAAAAAAATGTAGTGTGCGAAGGTTGGAAAGATTGTGTAGCATTGCTCATATATAAATGCGGGGGGCCATATTGTACGTTTGTTAAATGTTGCGCAGTTTCAAACCTTCAAGCCCTGGATCCATATCATGTAGTCCTTTTCCTTTACTGGGTCAAATTAGGTTAGGTAGGTCGTGAAGTTGGAAAACTGATCTCGGTGGAATGGTCATGATCAGTACTCTTCAAAAGGAAGACATTAGAATACCATGTACGTAGAGTCAAACAATATCATATATATCGTAATGATCTCCACAAAAATCAATTGGATGCTTATATACACAACTCTATACATAGCACAGTTAATAGAACTCTGGATGCATGCATGTCTTCTCTATATAGCATATTTGCTCAAACGATCATGAAGTCTTCCAGTCTACTGCTACTCTAGCTAATAGCACTGATCGATCGATCGATGAGCTCACCATCAGCATGATCAATCAAATTAGTAAGTAATCCAATTACGAGATATTCATGAAAACACCGAGGTCCGTAATATTAGTCTGTGCCAAAAGATCAGAGAAAATCTAGATCTTTTGGCTTAAGGGAACTTATTATATAAGGCTTGTTTAGGAAGTGAGATGAGACGAGAATTCTGTGAATAATAGTGAAATAATTTGTAAAGAGTAGTAAAACAGTTTGAGTTAAAAGTTTTTATTGGGTTTTTGAAAATAAGAACACAAAAGTTGAATAAAAAATTAAAAAGTTAAAATATTATTTTATTATAATTTTTTAATCTAACTTTTATTTTGAAATTTGAAAATTTTGTATTTTTTTTTTAAAGTTTGGCAGATTTGTAATTGTTAGGTAATGATTAAATAAAAAAGTTGAAGATTTGCAATTGAAAATTGCTTGTGTTTGGCTTATATTTGGGAATGAATTTATGAGAAATTTTGAGTTAAGATGAGATAAGATGAAATTATCTTACTTCCCGTTTGGAAATGCAAACCATCTCATTCTTCTTTTGTATTCAATCACAATTGAGAATAGTAAAAATGTAGCCCTTAAATTCTCTCTTATTCTTTTAATTTTATTTTCTATTATATTTTATTTTCTGTCACAAAGTGGGGCCAAAATGTCTACCCATCGCAAGGAGACATTAACGCGTGAAAGACTTTGAATGTTCAGTGCATGGACCTCATTAACGCTGCTGGGAGTTCTATTTCCGCGTACTTGTCCCATAGGACTCAAATCTTATGCATTTAAAGAACCTCCCCAACCTCCCAGCAGTAGGTTGTGTAGATTTTTTCTTTATATATATAGTGGTATTCAAGGACGTCTCTTCCACAAGGCATGAATATGAGGTTTGGGGTGAAGAGAAACAACCATCTTGGTTTTCTTGCACTAATAATCACCACCCTGCATCTCAATAATTTTTTCTTACAATTAGGAAGAAAACAAATAATAAGTAACATATTAAAAGAAATAGTAACTAAACATAATATCTATTCACATGTTGGCATAATTTATTCACACAAGATGACCTGATCACTTACATAATTATCTTTAACGACAGGATCAATCCACTTGTTGTGTGGATCGGTGTGAGTAGTAGCATAAACATGAATGAGGAAAAAATTTTTAGGATCATTGCGTTTCTAACAAAGCCACATTAATAATTTTAAAAAATCATGTTAGTAATTAAATAAAGAATATGATAAAAATGACTGGATTTTAACAAATTATTAATTACCATTTTATTGGCAAGACGTTGGAATGACCTTGGACCGGTGTGATGGTGGATCGTTAAAGACATTCTATTATGTGCATTGATAGAACTTAAGTGCTGCAGGAAAAATTAACAATGTTAAATATAATATATGAAACCATTATAGATGTAAATAAGTTATAAGGAATAAATTTAGAATACCTTATAATCTGGGCTTGCGAAAAGATCACAACACTTCCTCCAATCGTCTAACTTTATTTTCTGAAAAGGAATCTGGGCAGCCTCTTCCAACATCTCAAATTTCTTGAAGTGGTCATGACATCGTCCCTTACGACGCCGAAATAATGTAACCATCAACTTATTCACATTTCATACTTCCTCGCTACAGCCAAAGTGTTGGTCGAATTTATCCTAAGAAGGGAATTGCATCAAAAATAAGAAATTAAAACATCTATAAAAAAAAAAACTATGGTATATAAACTCACCAGTACATGACTCTGAATGTGATCCTTAATCTCATTCGGAACATCTCACCATGACCGCACATAAAATGGCGCATAAGCTTAGACTAGTATTTCGACAGAGGAGGAAAGCGAGATTGCACTATTATCCACACCCCCAGTGAAGCTATTAGGGATGTTGACCTTGCTTTTCCTGTTACTTCTATTTTTTTCTAGAGCCAGGCCACATGTTAAGCCATGACCTCAAGTCCTCTTTTGTATCAACTTGAATTTTCTACATCATTAATTATCAACATGAATTTTCTTACCGGTATGTGTGGACTAGTTATCTGCCTCTTTTGTATTAACTTGATCAGGAGTGGAGTCCTCAGTTGGGGAGTTCTCAGGCTGAGGACGCAGCAGTAGGCACATCAACATGATCTACTAGCCCAGTCAAGTCTCTGGCTAGAGATGTAGATCGGTTGGAGCGTGAGGGTACTAATCAGCCAGAGGATGACGACCGCAATGAGAATTTCTACATGATCATTGGGAGAGACAGCACACCGTTCGATAAGAAGAACACGTTCTCCCAACCGTTGTTGCTACCATTCTTCCGCATGTTGCATCTTATAGTTGCAACAAACGTGAATCCTATGGCACATTAGGCCACATTCAGTCGGACTCACACACAGTTCCTCATACGAGTGGCATATGGAGAGCCCATCGACATGCTACTGCAGATTTTTGAGAGGATCCGTTATGAGGCGAGCATCATCTCTACTGACAACTTTCCATATGGAGTGATCATTACTCGACTATTACTGGACCGAAGAGTGCCACCCCAAGCGGAGGAGTGGTTGACTGAGCAGATGCTGCCCCTCGATATGACCTTACATCGTCGGAGCATTGGACAAGGAAGGGGGAGTGCTCGGCATGAGCCTTAACCTATCCCAGATCTTGTTCCTTCAATCTAGTCTGGGCCCGGTGCTATTGCCCATAGTGGGAGTACTAGTCAGTAGCAGATGTGTACATCTGTAGGGGATGCACGCCCTGCTTGGCTAGATGCACAGCCTACTTGGGTTGATGCGATGGTCTCTAATATTACTGCGCACATCGACCGACAGATCGCGCATATACAGTAGAGTGTCACCGAGGTTGGCCATCGTTTAGATATCCTAAACGAAAAGGTCAAGATATTGACTGAAGAGTTTCATACATTTGTAAACATGTTATGAGTGTTTTGAGCTTTTATCATATTTGTATTTATATTTTAATATATTTATTTTTCTATACTTCATGTACTGCATGCACAATATTATTATTTAATATATCTAGTATTTTTGTATTTGAATTCTGAATCTTTTTTAATTTGAAATTCGATTTTTTATTTTAAAATAGTTCACGTTCGAATGTTTAAACGAATAACTAGCAATTTCGCACGTAAATGGGCTTAACGTTCGAACATACATCAACTGTTCGAATGTAACATTTTATTACGTTCGAACGAAACAATATTATCTTTCAAACTTAAAACCATTTCTCGTCTACCTTTAGCAACCGTCACAAAAAAATCATTTTTTATGACAGTTTCAGAACTGTCACAAATTCAAAACCGTCACAAAAACTCAATTGTATTATAGTGTATACGAACGTGTGACAGTTTCGTACTGATCAATGGGTACCGAACGTGTATAAATATTTTTTTTTCTTTAAACATTTTTTAAATCACTGTAAATATTTAAAAAAAAAATTTTACAAACTTATTAAAAAAAATTATTAACCATTAAATAAAAAAAAATCGAAAACAAAATAAAATACAATTCAGGAAAAACAATTCCGTATACAAATTCGATCGGTGGGAGTAGTATTTATCTGAAGAACATATCTACTTGTGAATCTTTACATCTAGTCCGAAATTTTTTGGCGATTCAGAATAATAGTTTCTCGAGTTTTTCTTGTTCATGATCAGCCACACGCTGATCAAAGGCATTTTGATTTGCTTTGCCATAAGAGTTTTTTAATAAATCACGGGGTACTATAGTGTAAATAAAAGGAATATTGTAGTCTTATTACATAAAATATCGAACTTTATTATCATTTTATGAATTTAAATAAAACTAAATACAACCTACATGGACTTATATATCCATCAAATAAATTAATTATAAGCTGAATAATCTTGTGCTCAGAATAATTCATCAATAATTAAAAACCCTATACATCTTGCTTGAAACGGCCAACTGATTAACATAGACAACAAAGATTTGCATCCAACAGATCTCAACTCAAGATGATGATTAATTCAACTTCCATACAATTTTTCTGATCATAAATATTAATAACCCGCATACTTCATTAATTTGTTGGACTCATTGTCAAACAGCGTATGCACTTGAGTAACGACTTCACCATCCAAACTAACAGTCGATATATCAGAACCACAACAGCAATCACAAGCAGTACCGACCAAATTCCAAATAATGTAATGACAATCCAGGTGATGATGGGTTTTTCTTTAACAGTATCCGAGGTCACCAAAATCACAGCCAACAAATACGTAGATAGCAAGGACGTGACTGCAATAAGCATGGCTAATGTCAAAAGCCATATAAAAAGTTTGCTTCTCTTAGGAATTCCAATGGTGACCAGAAGTACGACGCTCAGAGCTGCAACGAGAGAGGTGGTGTTGAAAGACAAAAATAATTGGTATTCATTTGGGCTGATATGAGAGAAAATTGCCTTGCCTATACAATTCTGAAAGTTTCTATGACCTTCACAATCTTGTTGCCAAACACCACCTGGAGGGTTGATCCCAGTTTGGAAAGTAACGGTTGCAATTACAGTGGCCACCAACATCAATGTGCCACGTGTCTCGATGATCCAATCTGATCGATCCCGAGGCTTAAAGTGCTTAACCCATTCGCACAAGCAAAAGTATGCCCACCATTTCTTAAACCTTGATTGAGCAGCAGGCGCTGGCTGTTCTTCATTATTAATGTACCGTGCTCGTTCATGATCATGACGCTGTGTTGTTGGTAGCATGTCTTGGATTTTAGGTACTGAAAGTAAGTATTTTATTGTCTGCACAAAATAAACATATCAGTAGTACCGTTTCTTCCAATTAGTACTGCGAAAAGCCTAATTAACAGCACTGAATAAGCAACCCGGCCCCGGGTGAACTCATATTTGCATCAAAATTCTGGACCCTCGAGTCGTCACGAGTTAATCCTATAAAAAGGTTGGATATGCTTAAAAGTGAGCCAAAAGGGTACAAAACCCAGTTTGTGGTAAAAGGGCCGGTTGAACAAAAAGGTAGCAAAGACAGCATTAGCCATGCGACCACCAAAGGCCGGGGGTTATGATAAAATACCTTTCCTGAAGCCAAAGGTTAATAATTCTGGACGTGTACAATTTATAAATTTACTTCCTCAATTTATGCATATACATGATGATGTATAGTTATGGAAAATAACTAGCTAGCCGTTTGCTAAAGCATATAAAAGAGAGTAAATCTGGAGATCATTGTTAACCTACCTCCCTTTGCCCGAGCATCACAGCTAAATGCAATATGGAGTTACCATCATTGTCTTTGGAGTTGAGGGAATATCCATTGTCATCAGCAGATTCCACTAGCAGTTTGAGAGCATCCAAACAGTTATATTTAACACACAAGTGCAAAACACTGGCTCCATCGAGATCCTCCGAGATCGAGTTCGATTTGGATTTAAGCAACTTATCTACTACCTCTATGTGTCCTCTCATCACGGCTAAGTGGAGAGGAATTCTCCCATCTTGATCACGAGACAGGCAAACATCTGTATCTGCTTGCAGCAATTCTCTCACAATCTCGGCGTGGCCCACCGCAGAAGCCAAGTGAAGGGCAGTTCGACCCCGCGAGTCCTTCCAGCCGGCGAGATTAGGTTTCTCCCTGAGTAAAGCTGCAGTGAATTCTAGGTGACCATGCAGAACTGCTATATGTAAGGGCGTGTCGGTGAAGGACGTCAATGGAGTTTTGTTAAGAATGAAAGCGTCCCTCTGCATCAACGAGTTCAAAGTGCTTACACACCCTTTATGTGAGGCTTCATAGAGTGCAGCTACGTTATTTTCTTCAATATCATGACTTTTGTCCATCGTGAGGCAGTGTGTCGAAGAAAACGAAGGGAAAAAATCCTTAGGAGTCCATGACAATGGTGCTCTGTGATTATAGGGCGCCGTGCTTGTTGCTGAGCATAAATAAATAAAAAGAAACAGGTTTAGAATGTTGGAAAAAATTGCAATATTTTTTCAAAACGGGAATTAGATGGATGTTTTAATAAAAAAAATATTTTATAAATAAATTTAATTTTATATATGAATTTATTTTTATAAAATCTTTATTTTTATAAAAAAATCTTTTTCTAAATAATCAAAGTTTGTTAGCGGTAGACAACGCGCGTTGATCCCTCCGTTAACCGTATGCTAAAAGCTAGAAATGCTGTCACTTTCCACAGTTTGATAAATATAAAATTTATATGAAAAAATTAATTATTTAATAATAAATTTTATTCTTTTTAAAGAGAGTGCGTGGAGGTTCCATACGCTAATTACCTAACATTACCTTCCAAGAACAACATATGTCCCTTGTAATTCCTAATTACCTTTTATTGGTGATGTTTAGAGAATGAGATGTAATGAAAATTTTGTAATTTTTTTATATTTGAAATGATTTTTTTTTTTTTTTGTGTGTTTTGTTTACAAATTTAATAAAGTTGTCATAATTAAGTAATATTGAGATAAGATTAGATGAGATTGAACATTCAAAATTATTCAAAATTTCGTTTTTCTAATATCTTTTTGAAAGGTCTTAATTAGATAATTGTTTTTGCAATTATGCTGCAACCACAACTAGACGAACGTTTTAGCTAGCTAGAAATAATGAATGTTGGTTTGTCCAAATATATATTTCTCAATAAAGGTTTTATTAATGTGGATTTTAGGCCTTTTTAGTTCAAATTCATAAGCAGAAAGGTTGATTAATTAGAGGAAGATATGAATGTCTTGGGACCGATGATTTGCCATGTGAGAAGTTTTGTCCAACTCCGAAAGTGAAGCACCTCATGACACGACTCAGTCAATTGAGAAGAGTTAAGTGATTTTCATAAGATGTGAGTCCAATGGGTCTAAATCAATGTGGAATAATAGGTGCTGATCATTAATGTTAAGTTTCATGCATTGAATATTCAAAGTCGTTCACGCGTTGTACAAGTAAATCAATGTGGATCGCAATTCATTGTCTCTCTCGGGAAGAGAATGAATTATTGGTTCTCTTATCTTTTTGTTCTAAAATCTTTTGCGTGTTCTTGATGGATACGGCAACAAAACATATTTGTATTCAAAGTCATTCTCTTTATGGTCTCTAAACTCTAGTACCACGAGTGCATGGGTCGTGACAAGTAGAACAAGGCAAAAAGAATATCGTTTCCACAAGGAGGAGATTCAAGTACCAATTTATAAAATTTCCTATATTATTTAGATGATTCCAAATTAATGTGACAGACTGCAAATTCTTAAACTGAAAAAGCAAATATAAAAGGTTCCTAGGGCTTGGATTTCATCAATTGAATTCAATAAGTTTAAACCTGGTTGCTTGCATTAATGTTTTGCTAATTACAATGACCGAATTTCCTTTTCTTATGTGATATCCTCTTTCAAAGTATAACACCTATATCTATATTAATTATATGTCTACTGTTGTGATCACATAAATTACTATGAATAAATTATGCTTTGTGGAGTTCTTGAATGTAGGTCACAAGGGTGTGTATTTATTTTTAAACTACACTGTCAAGGTTTGCTGAATTCACAAACTAATATTGAACTTCAACTTTCGTTACTTCATTCAACATCTTAAGCATGTAATTCATGGCTAGTAAATTGCAAGAATGGAAATTGAAATCATCCAATTGCAATTAACAAAGGGTATTCAATGTAATCATACTCAAATCATATCATATCCAAAATTCAATGACTACATCATAGCACTAGAATAAGAAAACTAGCAAATCATAACTAATAAAACAATTCAATTTTATTTCTCAAACATAAATTTGAATTCAATCATAACTAGTAAAAGGAACTCTGTAATTGCAGAAATTGTGAGCTTCGTTCTTCCTCTCCGAATTATAGCTCCTCCTTCAATCCCTTCATTTTTTCATTAATTCTTCTGGTTTCTAACGTGAACTTCATCTTCCTTTTTTCAATTTCAACATCTTATCTTTGACCAGTCATAACTGCAGGCCATCCAGTCAATTCAAAATCAATTCTCATTTCTCCTCATTAGGCTGAAATTCGGAATTCTTGGCTAATTTTATTACCCGACGTCCAGCTGGATTTAGAGTATCAAAATGACATATTTTGGAATTCGGCCCTTCATGAGAGTTTTAGATCTCGTTCTCAGCTTTCCAACGCATCTGAGCTTGCATTATTCTAACTTCTAAAATGATAGATACAGGATGAAAACTGAAACAGGATCTAGGCTGCAGTAAACTGCTGGACAGATTTGAACTTCTATGTTTCTGCTAAGTTTTGAACTTCAAAACAGTAGAACTGGGGTTTGGACTCTTCATAAAAGTTTTAAACCTTAGGCCTAGTTTGGATAGCGAGAAGTGTTGTGAGTAGAGATTGGAGTGAGTTTGTGGGTCCCATTGAGAGTAGTTTGAGTTGTTTGGATATATGAAGTATGTTGAGTTGTTGACTTTTGGATAGGTAGTTAAAAAAGATGTGGATCCCATAAATATTATAGTGATTTTATTTTTTGTAATAAATATTATAGTGATTTTAATTATATATATAATAGTGATAAATATTATAGTGAATTTTTTTTTCCTTCACTTTCTCTCTCCTCTAGCCCGGTTTGCTCCAAGTCTGAAATGCGTTTTGAGCCAGCCCGGCCCCGCCGTATGCTGTCCCTTCTCACCGCCACTACCGGCGAATCTCCCTCACGCTGGCGACTCCCCCAGCCACTACCGATCTCCCCCACGTGCGGCGATACATCCCCTACAGTAACCCAACTAAAATGGGTGAAACCCATTTCTTTCCACTGCAAGCCGCCATACGCAGCCACCTAGGCCACCGCACCTCCACCAGCTCACACCGGTGACCACCTCTCGTAAACCCAGCCACCAGGAACCTCCATCTCCCTCCCCGTTGCACACACGCAAACTATCCTCTCCCTCTCCGTCGATCACCTCTGGCTTTTTTGGAGAAGAATGTAACTGAAATGGGTGCGAGGAGAGAGGGAGAGAGAGAGAAGGGTGCGAAGGGTGCGTAGAGAGAGGGAGGGAGAGAGAAGGGTGCGCAGAGAGAGTGAGGGAGAGAGAAGTCCTAACGCCATACGAAGAGAGAGGGAGGGAGAGAGAAAGGTGCGAAGAGAGAGGGAGGGAGAGAGAAGTCTTTTTGGCTGTTCAAGAAATGGTGCATTTGGATGGGAAACACTTCTCATCCGTACGAAGTTATCTGAGATGACTTGAGGTATCTTGACTACCCAAACCCAGCCTTAGTCTTAGCTTTCCAGCAAGCCGAACAACACCTGAAACCTAGGTCTGTAGCTCCAGTTAGAACCCAAAAACTAAACAGCGTTATGTTTTGACTAGATCAGCCCAACCAGGATTTGCTCTCTAGGCCTAGCCTGAATTCTGCCTCTTCACATCAGCCTAATTTCAACATAATTCAATAGAAAAATTCTATTCATCATCTCCATACACCACACACTATTTTTTTTTTAATTTTTTTCTCTTACCAAATGTGTGATATATAAATGATGAGTAGAAGAATTCAATAAGTTTAAGAAGAATAAAACAAAATAAAAAAAATAAAAAACAAAAGTGTGGTGTGTGGTGTGTGGGGATGATGAGTAGCAAAGCTCAATTCAATAATAATTGAACACCTGCAAAATACAAAAAATTCTCAAGAATTAAATAAATGTAAAAGACACATAAATTCTAGACAAACGAGCTAAGAAATATACAAAATAATCGGAATCAAAACAATTAGGACTAAGAAAATATGTGAAATAAATTTTTACATCAAATACCCCCAAACTCGAATGTTTGCTTGTCCTCAAGCAAAAGAAAAACCATAAAAATAAAGGACAATAACCATAGTTAGGCTCAACTCATCACACCCAAAGGACCTATCATGCAAATATCAAATCTTCAACTTAGTGCATAAATAGTAGCAAATAAAGGAAAACTAAGCATACTCACATTCTCTAGTTCAAATATCCATACATAATTTCAAACTCAATCATATTTATCATGTAACCAACACAATTGAATCATGTAACAACTCAACCTACAATCACCCATTCTCACTACTACGAATAAAGGAGCTAGCAAACTAGATATATATATATATATTAAATTGTAATTTATTCTTTGTCTTTAAGTTGTCAATCGCGGCCTTTTGATGCGAAAACAAGCATTTGTGATGGATGCACCCGGTTACTCAACAAGTCACACACTTAAAGTGCTTTTGCATACTCATATTTCAAGTTGCCGTTTGGCATAAAAGTAAACATTGGTAATGAATACCCCTAGTTACTAAGCAACTCAAAACATTGGAATAGATAGAACTTCGTACACATTTATTTGTTCAACTATCTAATCATTATCACTCTATTTAGTTAAACCTTGTTTAGGACTAGATCAAAGGGGATGATCACAAGAAAAGCATCACACTCATCTTTTGTGCATAGTCACACAACTTGCACAACTTTGCAAGGAAATGCATACTTCAATAATCCGCAAGAAAACAAGTATATTTAATCTTGCTTTATAAGATATCGCCTATCCTCAATAAAAAATGCAATGCTTAACACAATAAAGAACCCAAAAGTGTAATGTTGATCCTAAATAAGTCTCACACAGGTGCAAATGCAAGTTTATTTCTTCTAATCTTTCACATAAAAATCTGGTTTGGAAGACATGTATATGATCACCAATTAACTTGTATGAATGTGAACAAACCAAAATTTCGAAGAAAGAAATTCTTTCTCAAACAAATGTAGCCAACACCAGCATTCAGCATAATCAAATATCCACTCCCCTATACTTAATTTTCACATTGTCCTCAATGTGAAAGGAAAGAAAAATTGAAGACTAATACTCCCCTTTCAGCAAGGCTGAACACAATGAATGTCCGATTGAATTCAACCAAAAGAAGAGGGCCATAGCCATCATTATTAAAAAAAAAAAAAACTTAACTAAAAACAACTAAAACAAAAGAAGAGCTTGTTTATAGTCATTAGCTTGACTTCTATACCATCAACCATATATACCCCAACTGAGTACTGACGTGGCATGTATCTCAATTCTCTCTCATGATTTGATATGCTCCTAGGTTTTTTGCATGGTTTTCCACACCGCCCCGTTGTCCTCCTTGGTGGGCCTACCTTTGGGTTGGGCGGTTAATGATAAGGAGGATTCTGCTGCACAAACTGGACAGTTTCGGATGTTAAATGGTTCTGGGTTCGCACACGGATATGCAGATGTTGTGGCTAATCGACCCCAAGCTTTACCAGAGATTGATATTCTATTACGTGAACCAAAATTCAGTGATGGTGAGATGTGTTTTGTATTTTCACAATCAAAGATTTTTAAATCGGCAGAACCTTTCCATTTGTTGTGGTGCTGAAATTCTTGCAACGTAGACCATCCTTGGATGATATACGGGGGTTTATCAAAAGAAGATAGGGACTTAAATCATTGCCGGTTGTGGGTCAATTACGGAATGCTCGTAATGTGCTGATCAGGCTTACCAACGAGGAAGATTTTGTCACTGTGATGGCTCCTGGTAATGCCGATGTCATTGGTAGCCCTTATAAAATCTTTCATTGGACCCCAGAATTTGATGAAGATTCTGAATCACCACTAGTACTTGTTTGGCTTTCTCTCCTAGGGCTTCCACCGAATTATTTTAATGGTTCCATGTTGAAGAGTATAGGGGGAGGATTTGGTCGGTTTTTGAAGTGTGATAACGCTAGCTACTATTTGTGTTTCGAGACCAGAAGCGGCAAGAATATGCGTAGAGATAGATGTGTCGAAACCGTGGAAGCATCATTTTTTGTTAGGTCCGCCAGGGTTGGTAACCAGTCATTATCAAGAAGTGATATGCAAATCCGTACTTGTTTTCTGTGAGTGGTGTCGTAAACAAGGACGTGGAAAATCAATGCAAGTTTAAAGACAAAACAGAGAAAAAGGGGAAGGAAAAAATGCCAGATAACGATGTTACCAAGGCAAGGAACAGAATGGAAAATTGTGGGAGCAAAGAAGGTAGAGGAGGAGCCAACGAGTACAGTGGGGGAAGAAAAAAGAAAAAATCAGAACAGAAGGACTGAAATAATGAATCGTATAAGGGCGAGAAAAACAGAGCAGGATCATTGTGGTCTGGAAATTTTGTATGTGTCTTCTAGTGGAGACGTTGTCACTCAAAACCAATTTAATCTACATGAATCACAAGGGCAGATGATGGTATGGAAGGTGGTTGTAGGCCAGAGTCGAAGATGGTAGAAATGGAAAACATTCTTGGTAACAAGATGGAACAGGCTGTGAGCAGTTTGGAGAAGGAGGTGATAAATGAAGCGTTAAAGGTGATATCTTCTCCAAGAAGTGCGTTAAGAATTATTGATGAAGCACTGGCATTTGAGCTTTGTCACAAGTCGGAGGGGGAGGTTGCTTTAGGCAAAGATCCTGTGGGGCTGAGGCTGTAGGGTAGTTTTTTATCCGAAAGGGAGGAGAATGAGGAGTTAGTTGAATTAGTGGATAAAGGCTATGATTCATATAGTGAAATAGAAGTTTCGCTTAAAAAATTGAGGGGCGAAAAAAAGAAGAAAACTACGGGTGTTCTAGAACGGACAACGCGGTCAAATAAACTTTATTGATTGAATGAATATTCTAATTTGGAATATTAGGAGAACTTGTTCGTCGAAGGCTATTTTACGGCGTATTCTTAATAAATACCGTCCATCGGTGGTAGCTTTGTTAGAACATTTTCTTTTAGTGAATAAGTGCTCTCGTTGGGCACGATGGCTTAATCTTAATAATTTTTGTCATAATGTGGAGGTTGGAGGAAAAGTTTGGTTATTTTGGGCAGAGGGGATTGATTTCCAAATTCATTCGGCCATGGATCAAGCATTATCAGGATGGTTCTCTTTTGGTAATTATCGGGTGTTGGCTACATTTGTGCATGCGAGTTGTTTTCAACTACAGCGTAGATTATTATGGCAGTACCTTGGCGATGTAAATATGGATGGGAGGCCTTGGTTTATTGGTGGAGACTTCAATATTATCCGATCAGAAGGAGAGAAAATTGGTGGCATTGGTCGTTCCTCTCGGGCTAGAAATGAATTCAATAATTGTATTCAAGAATGTGGGTTCTTAGATATATCATCTTCTGGGAATCGATTATCTTGGTGCAATGGGGGACTAGGGGGAAGGCACATTTGGGCTCGCCTGGATAGAGTGATGGCGAACTCTGAATTTCTATTGAATTTTCCTCATATCAGGATGGAGTACTTAGCTCGCACATCGTCGGATCATAGTCCTATGCTTTCTTAGTTGTTACAAGAGGGGAGGGTTGGTCCAATCCCTTTCAGGTTTCAATGCATGTGGTGCTATCATGAGGATTTTCTTTCAGTTGTAAGGGGTTGCTAGAACCAGGAAGTGACAGGTTGCCTTATGGTGCAAGTTCAGGTGAAACTAAAAATATTAAAGCCCGTATTGAAACAATGGAATTTAGAGGTATTCGAAAGGGTAGAAACTGAGCTAAAGGTGATTGAAGAAGGGCTACTGGGGTTGGAACAATCCGTGGTGAATGCATATTCTCAGTATTTGGAAAGTGAATTATTGAAATGCAAACAAAGCACCTACAGGTCATGCATAAAGAGGAGATCATGAGATGCCAAAAATCCCGTATAAAATGGATGACCGAGGGAGATGAGAACTCATCATTTTTTCATGCCTCTCTAAGATTTAAAATGCTAGACCGTATGACTCTCACAAATGGTAAAGTTTTAGAGTCGAGGGAGGCATTACTTGATGCAGCTGTTGAATTCTTTAGGACGCAATTGACGACATTGCACGTGAGCGTGGAAGAACCTGGTATGAATTTTCTGCATCCTGTTATTTTCGATACAAATAACTTTTTATTATGCAGAGTTCCAGTTCTTACGGAAGTGAAGGAGGCTTTATGGTCAATCTCACAAGATAGCAGCCCTGGCCTTGACAGATATTCGGCTAGTTTTTTCCAACACTCTTGGGATATCATTAAGGATGATTTGCTGCGGATGGCTGTGGAATTCTTTGAAGGGAAGCCGCTATCCACATTTTTTGGTGCTACAAATATTGTTTTACTGCCGAAAGTCGAAGATCCTGCAGGTTTTTCACAATTCAGACCAATAAGCTTATATTCGGTTGTGTACAATATCCTTTCTAAGATGATGGTGCATCGGTTAACACCGATTATGGAGAAATTGATTTTGGAGGAGCAGTCGGCCTTTTTAAAGGGTCGTAGTATTTTCGATAACATTTCTATTGTGCAGGAACTTGTGCATAGCATTAATAAGAAAACAACAGGTGGGAATATTATGCTTAAAATCGATATGGCAAAGGCTTATGATCGAGTAAATTGGAAATTTTTATAGGAAGTCATGAGAAGGCTGGGGTTTTCAGAATAATGGCGGGGGTTGGTTTTGAATTGTATCTCATCTCCCAGATGTTTGATCATGTTGAATGGATCTATGAAGGGTTTTTTCCAAACTTCGCGAGGTATACGTCCAGGTGACCCCCTATCGCCGCTCCTTTTTATTTTATCTTAGGAGTTATTTTCTCATATGCTTAAAGATGACTTTCAAAAGGCAAAAGTTAGACCATTTAGTGGGAATGGAGGTGAGCTGATTTCTCATTTGTTTTATGCTGATGACATTCTTATATTTACTAATGGCGAAAAGAAATCAGTGACTAATCTGATGAAGACAATACATGCATATGAAGCCATGTAGGGGCAATTGGTGAGCCTTGCAAAATCCTCTATTTTTTTCTCCTCTATGTTTCCAGTTGCTAGGAAATTACTGGTGCTTCAACTGACTAATTTTGTGGAAGGAAAATTGCCGTGTGTGTATTTAGGGGTGCCGCTGCATGTAGGGAGGCTCACCATTCGACTCTTTGAACCTTTGCTTTTGAAGGTGCAAAAAATATTGGCGGGATGGAAGAGTAAAATTTTATCCTTTGGAGGTAAATTACACTTATTAAGCACGTTTTATCTAGCATGCCAATTCATATTTTATCTGTTATGAATCTTCCAAAGGGGGTGTTGAATGCTCTTAATTCTATTTTCTCAAACTTTCTTTGGAGTTCGGGGGAGGAGAGGAAGAAACGAAAGTGGGTGGCTTGGAAGAATATTTATTTACCAGTGGATGAAGGCGGATTGGGCATTAGAAATATGGCCGAAGTTCAAACGTCTCTCTTTATGAAATTTGCATGGAAGCTTCTGGATGGGAGATCGCATTGGGCTAAATTCTTTACAACAAAATATACGAGAGGGGAACACCCTACAGCCATTAATCAATCGGTGGGGTCTAGCTTTTGGAAAAAAATCTTATCTATAATGCCGGTAGTGATTAAAAATTCTAAAGTGTTGATTCGGAGTGGGGAAGCTAATTTCTGGTTTGATAATTGGTTAGGGGATGGTGTTATTATTGATTCTCATGAGGTGGTTGGAGATTCTCGGTTGTAGGTTGCAAAGCTTTAACACCGGATAGTTGGGATATAGATAAATTAGGCTCTGTTTTACATGTGCCGATGGTGGATAAAATAATTTCTTCGCCGGTGAAATTAAGAAGTGGTAATGATATTCTGGTCTGGTAGCCTGCATCTGATGGGTTGTTCTCAACAAAGTCTGCTTGGCAGAGTATACGGGCGCACGGTGATATCTGTCCTTGGCGTAAATGGCTTTGGCATAATTATCTTCCAAAAAAGATGTCCTTTGTGTGTTGGAGAGCAAGGTAAGAGGCTTTACCGGTGGATGACATTATTGCTAAACTTGGGATTCCATTGGTTTCTAAGTGTCATTGCTTTCTGTCTCCTAATCAAGAATCTATGAATCATATTTTATGCAGGGGAGAGTTGGCAACTAAAGTTTGGAATTACTTTGCTAATATTCTAGGCGTTCAAATTCCGCAGACCAGTTTGTGGCAGGGGATGCTCAACGTCTGGTGGCTTCATGCATCAACAGTGCATTACACAGGTTGGTGCTGGGGTCTCTTGGTTATTATAATCACGTGGGCTTTGTGAACAGCAAGGTGTGAGTCACGAATGGAAGGAAAAGTGGTGGATTGGCGGGAAGTATCATGTTGGGCTAAATCTAGACTGTTAGCGATTTTTTCTACAAGAATCAAAGTAAAGCAGATGCATGATAAAGATAGGCAAGTGATAAGGGCATTAAACATTCCGTTTGTTCCAGTTGTGAATAAAAGACCACAGGAAATTGCATGGCATAAACCGAGTAGGGGTGGTTTGAAGCTTAATATTGATGGTAGCTCCTTAGGGAATCCCGGGTTGGCTGGTGGGGGAGGCATTTTCCGGGATGATAAGGGACGTTCTCTGGCTGGTTTTGCACAGCATTATGGGGTGAATTCAAATACAGTAGCAGAGGGGCGTGCTCTGTTAGATGGTTTGCGTATGGCTCATCAAATGGGGTTTAAGGATTTTATGGTGGAATTAGATTCGGCGGTCATTGTTGTATGGATTAAATCAAGGAGTTGTTCTTTGTGGTATTTGTGAGATTTTTGGGAAGAAATTCAAGTACTATTCAGTGCATTGAATTGTAGTATTTGCCATATTTTCAGGGAAGCTAACATGGTGGCGGATTGCCTTGCTAAACAAGGGGCAAATAATAATGGTGTGTCGTTCATTGGAGCGGATATAGATAGTGGGATGTTAAGAGGATTGCTTCGCATGGATAGTTGGAAACTTCCTTATTTACGTTATAATTTCATGATGTATTGGTCCTGGATTTTTTTTTTTTTTTTTATTGTCATATGAAATTGTTTGGTTTCATGGTATTCCTCCACCACAAGTGAGGGTTTAGTTTTAATAAAATCGGGAGGGGGTCACTCTCGGACATGTGACCTTCGCTCTTTTTTTTTTTTTTAAATACCATCAACCATAAGTAGGATTCTTCAAGGAGTAAGTAACTCCTTTAGGAACCACATTACCAGCAAGATAAGGCTTCAAAAGCTGCCCATTAATCTTAAATGCACCAGTGACCTCACTATGCACCTCAAAAACATCATATGGATACACTTTTGTTACCATGAACGGGCCAGACCACCTAGACTGAAGCTTGCCTGGGAGTAGCTTAAGTCTTGAGTTATAAGGTGAATAATCTAGTGCTCAGAATAATTCATTAATAATTAAAGACCCTATCCATCTTGCTTGAAACCAACTGATTCACATAGACAACAAAGATTTGCATCCAACAAATCTCAACTCAAGATGATGATTCCAACTCCCATACAATTTTTCTGATCATAAACATTACCCGCATACATCATTAATTTGTTAGACTCATTGTCAAACAGCGTATGCACTTGAGTAACAACTTCACCATCCAAGCAGCATGATATTTTTTGGCAATCACCATCCAAATTCCCGATAATGTAAAGTGAATCGAGGTGATCATGGGTTTTGCTTTAACAGTATCCGAGCCAAATCCATAGCCAAAAAATAGGTAGATAGCAAGAACGTGACTGCAATGAGCATGGCTAATGTCAAAAGCTATATAAAAAGTTTGCTTCTCTGAGGAATTCCAATGGTGACCACAAGTACGACGCTCAAAGCTGCAACAAGAGAGGTGGTGTTGAAAGACAAAAATAATTTGTATTTATTTGGGTTGATAGAGAGAAAATTGCCTTGCCCGTACAATTCTGCAATTTTGTATGACCTTCACAACCTTGTGGCCAAACACCACCTGGAGGGTTGATCCCAGTTTGGAAAGTAACGGTTGCAATTACAGGGGCCACCAACATCAATGTACCACGTGTCTCAATGACCCAATCTAATCGATCCTGAGGCTTAAAATGCTTAACCCATCCGCACAAATAAAAGTAGGCCCACCATTTCTTAAACCTTGATTGAGCAGCAAGCGCTGGCTGTTATTCATTATTAATGTACCGTGCTCGTTCATGATCATGACGCTGTGTTGCCGGTAGTAGATCAGGAGAAATTAGATCCTTGGATCTTTGAACACCACCTGCCATTAGCATGTCTTGGATTTTGAGAGATTTAAGATCTCTATGGCCTAACTCTAAGACATCCAAAGCGGTGTTACCAATCCGGTTTATGGCATTGGCCTCTCTGATTTTAGATATTGAAAGTAAGTATTTTATTGTCTGGACAAAATAAATATATCAGTATATAGTAGTAGTACCGTTTCATCCAATTACTACATAAGCATAGGGCTGCAAAAGAGCCGAGCTTGAGCGAGCTTGGGTGTGCGAGCTCGGCTCGTTCACTACTCGAGTCGAGCTTGAGCTTGGCTCGTTTATCAGCCGAGCTCATTATAGAGTCCGAGCTCAGCTCGTGTAGTGAGGAAATGAGCTCGAGCTCGGCTCGAGCTCGGTTCAGTTAACGGGCCTAGCCCAGGCTTGACTCGAGCTCGGCTCGTTTAAGACAAAATTTAAAGACTAATATTTGTAATATAACATTAAAATAATTGCATCAGTAAAATGACAAATTAAATACAAATTTACATCATATCACCTTCAAGAGTATTATGGCTATGGACCTATGGTACATTAAATGACATTTTTAATTTTTACATCATAATGGAACTAGTGAATCAAAAAATACTTTACAACAATAAATTATGATATAAGTTACATCAACCTTCAAAAAAAAATTTGGGCTGTAAACAAAATCAGCCCTCATTTGTTGATGAATGGAGCCAGAAATCTTGACATTGTTGCTCTGCATACACTAATACAATAAAAATGTTAGGTAGATTTTTAATCCTTTGCTCAAGTACTGTTAACTTAGTAATACTGTCAATGGATGTTTGACAGAAAATGCAAAACTTAAATTGCGTAAAAAATCAATGTTATATCTTAAAAGTTACACAAATTACACTACAAAAATACAAGCAATCTCATAAACAAATATGTGAATTAGGGATTCTAACAAAGTCACATAAGTTAGCAAGTTTCCAAAATCAGATAGAAAGATGTGGCCCTAGGGATTCAGCTAAGTTACCAACTGCAGTTACCAAAGGTCCAAATGAATTACCACAAAATAGATCCAAAATAGCGACCCAGCAATAGACATGACTCATATCACCTAAACAACAAACTGTTAGGTAGACAAGTTGACAACTTCAATAGGCATAAACTAATACAATAGGTAGTTACCAGCCACAGGCCCATATGATATAAGAATCTGCCAACTAGCAGGCAGCAGTATGCAATACTCAATAGGCATACACTAATACCAAAGACAGTTACCAAAAAAGATACCAAAGAAGTTACAAGTTGAGTAACAATTTCACAACAAGTTAACAAGTTCAACAAAATCAGCCAGACAACCAAGACAGACAACTGCAGTTACCAAAAAAAAGTTCACAAGTTACCACAGTTCAACACAAACAACTAGAAAATGAAAGCTAGACAACTTGAGTTTTTACCAAAACAAGTTCACAAGAATTTACCAAATGCCAACAAAATCAGACAGCCAACTACAGACTGCACTTACCAAACTTCAAGAAAATCATAATGACAGGAAAATACCAAACTTATACAAAATTTGAGTGAACCATGACAGAAGTCAGCAAGTTTCCAAACTTGAAGAAAATCACCATGACAACCTGGACACAGACACACTGATACAGACAAAAATATTAATATAATTTTTATTCCTTGCATCATTACTCAAGTACTTTTAATTTAGTAATATTGTCAAGGGATGTTATTAATGCGAAATTTAATTTGCCATTTAAAGAAATTTAGGAAATCTGGATGGTGAGGAGTTAGAACTTAGAAATTACCTGAACTGTCATTACTCATATCATCCTAAACAAAATCAGATAGAACCAAACTGTCCAAATATTACATAGTAAATTGTCCAAATATTAGATAGTAAATCATATAGATTAAACAATACAGACTAGATAAATCATAAAACTAGAAAGCTGCGAAAATGCTCCATAGATTAAACATGATAAAAAATAGAATCTAAGTCTGTATGGGCCTATGGCTATGGCAAGAGAATCTAAGTTTCTGATGGAACATCCTTCTATTGACAAGAAAAAAACAGGCATTAGTATTTTTGTAAATAAATTAATAATAGTAAGTATAAAATAGTAAAATAGCAACAGGCAATTAAAATAAATAGATTACACTTACAGAATTTGTTGATGATCTTTAAGCCCATATAATGCTCTAACCCAATCAGACCCAAATAACAAGATCTGGGCAATTTCAATTGACAAGGAAGCTCGATGAGGATCAATGACTTTGCCTCCTGCACTGAATGTTGATTCTGAGCTAACTGTGGTAATTGGTGTAGCCAATATATCTCGGGCCAATTTGGACAAAGTTCTAAACTTAAGACTATTTGCTTCCCACCATTCCAAGGCATCGAAACTTGTATATGAACCCTCTTCACAGATATATATGCTCTCCTCTAAATAATTATCCAGTTCTCATTTACAAGACTGCACGGTATCAACACTTCTAACAAAAGATTTAAATAAAGACTGGCCACTCTGCATGTTTCTCCCAGCACTTGAGAAACAACTGGATACATTTGTTCGAGCACTTTCCTGCTCTCTTTGTCCCTCAAGAGTTGAATTGTATTCATGAACATACTCATCATATAACTCATGCAACACTTAAGAGACGTGATCAACATTCTTAGAAGAGTCTGGCTCTTGATAAATTAATGGAAAACAAAATTGGATTAGGACCATCTTGAATATAGGGTCTAACACCGCAGCGATTGCTATCAATAGATTACACTCCCCCCAATTTTTCTCAAACTTAGCACTCATTTTCCTTACCATTGATTTCATGTATTCATTCTCATCTCTACTCTTCTTACCTAAGATGTCCTTCATTCTCCATACTTCATAAATGAATAAGTTTGCTGTTGGGTAATCACTTCCGAATACAATATTGGTTACTTCATTGAAAATAGCAAGTAGTTGACAAACATTTTCAACTTGCCCCCACTCTTCAACAGCTGGAACCCATTCAAAACTACTATCTCTATCACCATATCTAGGAAAAACTTTTTTGAACTGAATTGCAGCATCCAACATTAAATATGCGTTGTTCCATCATGTAGGTACATCTAAAATCAGTTTCTTTGAGGGTAATTGCAACTGTTTTGCAATTTCACTAAACTGTTTTAGCCTACTCTCTGATGCTACCATATATTTTATACCATTTCTCACACAATCAACAATCTCCCTAATCTCCCCAAGTCCATACTGCACCAGTAATTTAGTAATATGCGCACAACAACGTACATGAAATCATTTCCCACCTACAGATAGTGTTTTCTTCAATCTAAAATCATCTTTCAAGATCTTAATGGCAACATCATTAGAACTTGCATAGTTAACAGTAATTGAACTTATCTTATTCTCAATTTCCCAACCTTGGAAACACTTTTCTAAAGCATCAACAATAAGAAGGCCAGTATGTTAGGGAGGCACATTACAAAAGTTCAAAACACGCATCTGAAGATGCCAATCAGTATCTATAAAATGACATGTCACTACCATATATGAAAGTTTTTTACAAGAAGTCCACATGTCAATTGTGATATGGACTTTGTTAATAGGTTTAAGCAAAGCCTTTAACTTTGTCTTTTTAGTCTCATAAGTTATCATGCATTCCTTCTTTGCAGCAACCCTAGATATTTTTTTTTCAATATAGAGTGTTTGCACTCATGAACTTATTAAATAGCAAATGCTCCATTAAAGAAAATGGATATTCATGGTAAAGTATCATATGAGAGGCAAGCTCTCGGACCTTACTATGATCATAGGTAAAATTTGAGACAGTGAAGCCACCATCTTTCTCCTTGGACTCAACTACTAAGACTTTTTGTTTTTTCTTAAACCCCATGTATGGCATACAAGTTAGCAAGTGTCTTCGTAGTGTAGTCGTAGAACTTGATCGAGATGCTTTAAACAAAGATTTACACCACTTACATTGAGGATGTTTAGTTTCATCTCGTTCAAGTTTGACAAAATCATTCCATACATTGGAAGACCTCTTTCTCTTTTTTCTTTTATTGGCTACTGTTTGAACATCTGTTGGGCCCTCGGTAGAGACAGTATTAGGGGCATTAGTATTTGCAATGTCTCCATCATCATCAGATATGGGGTCTACATGGCTAATCCCAATAGAGTTTTCATTTTCATAGTCCTCCACTGCATCAACCAGTAAATTCATACGATCATCCATTTGCTAGGGTCTAATATTTTTAAAACACAAAACTAGAAACACAAAATAAGCATATTAACATTGACCATACAAGACACAAGTTATATTAATCAACTAAAATGAAAACAACCTTGTTTTGATGGCTTAAGGTGCCTCTAGAAGCAAGGACACTAAAACATGTTAAAGTCAAGAACATTTGACTCTAGCAGTTTTGCCTTGGTAGCCTTGCCTTGATGGCTCAATGTGCCTCCAAAAGGCAAGGTTGGTACAATTGATATAATCAACCAAAACATGTTAAGAGTCAAACAATTTTGACTCAAACAGTTTCAGTAGACTCTTGCCTTGGTGGTTCGATATGTCTCCAAAAGCAAGGCACCTCAAGAACATAAACACAGAACATATTGTAAAAAATAGATTAATCAACCAAAGAATGATGAAGATGACATAATTAAATAGTTGAAGCAAGAACCATATATGATAATTTATAATCAAACAAAAACAGGTTGAAGAAAGCATATTTAAAGACTTGAAGTAAGAACATAAACACAAAACAAATTGTAAAAGATTAATCATAGATGACATGTTGAAGATGGCATAATTAATTAGTTGAAGTAAGAACCATAGATTATAATTTTTAATCAACCAAAACAGGTTCAAGAAAGCATATTTAAAGACTTGAAGTAAGAACATAAACACAAAACAAATTGTAAAAGATTAATCATAGATGACATGTTGAAGATGGCATAATTAATTAGTTGAAGTAAGAACCATAGATTATAATTTTTAATCAACCAAAACAGGTTCAAGAAAGCATATTTAAAGACTTGAAGCAAGAATATAAACATAGAACAGATTGGATAAGATTAATCAACCAAATACAAGACATGTTAAATAAAGCATCTTTCAATACTCAAGACAATAACCAAACATGAACAATAAAGCATCATTAAATACTTCAAGCAAGAACAACAAGCATTAAGCAAGAACCAAGTAGGGTCAGATTAATCAACCAAAAACATTTAAAAGAAAGCATATTTAAATACTGGGGGCAAGATCATACAGCCAGAACCAAATCTCCACTCCAATCAACAATATACACAAATAACCCAAGACAACTTAGAGAAGCAAATGAGAAATTGAAAATCTATAGTAAATAAATAGAACATAGCACCAAGTAGGAGGGGGAATAAGTTAAACTCACAGTGGGCTGTAAATGTTGATTCAAGGAATCAAGCACAGATCTGTAGGCAAGCTCTTCAAAGTTTGTTTTCCCACAATTCTCATATATGAAGGATAAAGCTCGAAACGTATATTTGTTTTTGTAAACAATAGCATATTAGCAACACAGCCTAAATCCCTAACAGGGCATATTCTGCCATTACACATAAAAAATATATTAGACTCCATAAACTTATCAATCAGAGTGATGGACATTGGACAGTCACAGACTCACAAAGCTATCAAAACCGTATGGCAGAACAATGTCACACCACTGAGCACAGGGCATGTTTGGCGTACTTTGTACTTAGATGATTAGATCTAGATCTACAAAATCTAAAATTTAACAACTAACAATACTACAATATATAAGGAGTTAGGATAGAACCAGAATGAATACTCGAAAATACTCAGATAAATTTATAAATTAAAACTAGATGAGACCAATCAAATCTACCAATTTTCCAAATCCTAACCAAATGGTTAGAAACAAAAAAGTAACAAGGGTAATCGACTCATAGACGGACGAATTGACAAATTAGAGAACCACGAACCAGAGAATCAGGGAAACAGTTGGTTGGGAGTCATAAATGCATGCATTTAATGACCTATTTCTCGAGGACAGGCTGCAATCTCAGAGGCTGAGATTACAGCCACGGCTCCCTTAAAATATGGCTGCCGACTGCATCTGCAATTGCTAGGGTTTCTCGCAGTTACAAAGGGTATCACAGAAGGCCCCTCGTGAATCCCTGCCCCTGGCTGAAACAAGAAAGCATTCAGGAATCAAGTAATTCCATCATTCCAGAAACAAGAGAGAAGAGATTTGGGAAGGAGTGAGTCGAAGTGCGAGTCTAGGGTTTCTCGAGAAAGTATGAAGGAGTGAGTGAAAGTGTGAGTGAGTCGAGACTTGAGAGTTGAGAGTTGAGAGTGAAATTGTGCAAAGAGTAGGTTAAACTTAAGTTTGTAACCCTAGGGTAATCGAATCAACAGCATCTAAGATATCTATAGGTTGATCCAACGGTCTAAGGCCCTCACAGTCAAAAAACCTTTCTTACCATTTTACCTTAAGTAAAAAATTAAATAATACATGTCTAAATTAATTTAAATATTATTCTACTTAAAAAAATACTATAGTCTAGAAATTATAATACATATTAATTGCTATATACTATAATTTTTAAAACTAGCAAGTAGTGTTGTAAAAAAGACTATATTTATTTATAGTATTTAGTTATATAAAATTGTCTAACATTATAAATTATCAAACATTATAATTTAGTACTCATAAAATAATAAGTTATATTAATTAGTATAATATAATAATACTATTATTTATGCTTGTAGTTATAAAATAAAATAAAAAAATTTATGCTTTTAGTTATAACTTATAATACATATGTATTATGTAATAATCAATACTAAACTACTACTACTAGTCACTAGAGTCACTACACAACAATACTCAATAGACACTAGTCTAGTATTCTAGAAACATGTATATTAAAAACATAATAATAGATATTAACACTAAACACGTATATTACTATAGTTTATATAATTTATGAATACAAATTATACAATATTACTAGAGTTTAGTGATTATTGATTAATCATATATAAAGTAATAAGATTAATAATAGTAAATAGTCACAAGTTTATATTTTTTCAAAAATATATAAAAAAATAATAATAATATTCCTCATAGAGATAACATTGTCTAACTTTATATATTTGTTTTATAAAAACTTTATATTTTATCAAAAATTATAATTCATTACTCATAAATTCATAATATAATATTATAGTTCTATTATATACTAATACTATTGTACTAATATGGTAAGGAGATGGTGTAATTTTTAAATTTATAATGTTATATATTATGTAACACTATACTAATAATAAATTAACAATACTATACATTTATTAATAATATGCTAATATACTAATATTACTATATTAGCATATTAGTATATCATACACCACCATACATTACTAATAGTATATGAATGTATTATCTTTCTAACACCACCGGTCCACCATGTTTCTAAGTTTCTAACACCACTAACATATTAACATACATATACTATTACTAATATCAATATACCAACTTTCTAACATACATATACATAAACTAATATGAATATATATATATATATATAATATGGACCATATGGTGTAATTTGAAAATTTATAATGTTATATATTTATTGGACTCCTATAACAATATTAGCATATTGTTATATATTTAAGTCTTATAGACTTAAGAATAAATATTATATTATAAATTATATATATAAATTTTTGGCTATTATATATATATATTCTATTATATATATGTATAAATATATACGAGTCGAGCTCATGAGTCGAGCCGAGCTTCATATGAGTTTGTTCACGAACATTAATTGAGCCGGTCGAGCTTTATACGAGTTTGTATCGTTTAATAATCAAGCCTAATTTTATGTTTACAAACGGCCCATTTAATATTCGATTCGAGTCGAATTCGAGTTTAATCGAGTCAAATTCAAGCTGCCTGTAGAGTAGCCTGTTCATTTTACAACCCTACATAAGCAACCCCCGAGTGAACTCATCCATAATTGCATCAAAATTCCAGACCCTCGATCGAGTGGTCAATCCTATAAAAAGGTTGGATATCGATATGCTTAAAAGTGAGCCAAAAGGGGACAAAACCATGGGTTTGTGGTAAAAGGGTTGGAACAAAAAGGTGGCAAAGAATGAGTGACGGAATAAGGCATTGCTCAATACTCTGTTAATCTTTCATTGATGATGTATTAGTATTTATACAAGGTAAAAGAGAATAAAATCAGTTACAAGTACTGCAGAGAATTACAACCGAATTGTCTACTGTTCTTCTAGAAGATTATTTTCTTGTACATGTATAGTAGCACTATCATTTATTCTAATATACCCCCTCAACTCCAATGGGGTGGACAGCACATTGAGACTTGTTCGAAGTCTGAAATAATTTTTCGAAACCAGTGGCTTTGTAAATACATCAGCTAGCTGATCCCTTGAGCTAATGTAGGAAATATGAAGTGCTTTGGTAGCAACTCGATCACGGACAAAGTGAAAATCAATGTCCATATGTTTTGTTTTTTAGCGGTAAACTAGATTTGCAGCCAAATAGGTGGCCCCAACGTTGTCACACCACAAGGTTGGGGCTTTGGATAAAGAAATACCAAGTTCACAAATTACATTTTGAAGCCAGATAACCTCAGCAACAGTTGAGGCTAGAGACTTATACTCAAGCTCCGTACTTGATCATGCAACAATTTTTTGTTTTTTTTAACCCCAGGAGATGAGGTTTTTGCCAAGGAAGATGCAAAAACCTCCAGTAGAATGACGATCATCTGGGCATCCTACCCAGTCGTATGCATGCAAATTAAAGGAAGAGATATTGGAGAAAAACATACCAAATTGATGGTTGAAATGCGACTGTTTGGGTGAGTGCATGAACTGACACACTTTGTTCACAACAAAGGAGATGTCAAGTCTTGTGAATGAGAGGTATTGCAAACCTCCCACTATGCTACAGAAGTGTTGATCATCTTCATGAGTTGGAGAGTCAAATTTGGATAGTTTTAGTGAGGTAGCCATAGGAGATGACATAGGATTCACATGAAGCATTTTGCTTATGGTGAGAAGATCTTTGATGTATTTTTGTTGGGAGAGTAAAATACCAATTTTCAAGTAGTCAACTTCCAATCCAAGAAAAAAAGACAAGAGGCTAAGATCTTTTACAGGGGGAAAAGTCATTCCCAAAGGAGAGATGAATTAATTAATGGCAGAGGTAGTAGAGGATGTGATTACTATATCATCTACATAAATTAATAGGTAGATGCATGTATCACCATGATTAAAAACAAAAAGGGATGGATTGGCTTTGGAAGTAGTAAAGCCATAGCCTACTAACCAAGAACTCAGCTGGGCAAACCAAGCCCTTGGTGCCTGTTTAAGACCGTAAATGGCTTTATGAAGTTGACATACATGCATGGGATGAATTGGACCAATATAACCCTGAGGTTGTTGCACAAAAACTGTATCAGTTAAAAAACCATGAAGAAAAGCATTGTCAATATCAACCTGTCTCAGTGGCCATCCTCGAGCTACAACAATAGCGAGGATCAAACGGATGGTGGGCGACTTGGCAACGGGACTGAAGGTTTCATCATAGTCGATCCCAGCCTATTGGTGGTAGCCCTTGGCAACCAATCTGGCTTTTCTTCTTTCAATGGAATCGTCTGCTTTCAATTTGGTGCGATATACCCACCTGCATCCAAGGATGTTAGAAGAGGGATTGGGTGGAACAAAAGTTCATGTTTGGTTCTGAGTGAGGGCAGAGAAGTTGGTCATGGCATCAAGCCATTCGGTAAATTTAGAGGCCATGGAGTAGCTGGTTGGGTTGTCCGATGTGGTAACAGTGGTCTTGAAACAGCTTCATGATGGGTATGGCATAGTGCCATCTATTGCATGCCAAGGTCGTGAGGACTGTGTGTAAGAACGTGTGATGATAGGAGAACGAGGAGGCACCAAGGCTAAGTCTGGATGTGAGACATTTGAGGGATGAGGAGGAGAAGCACGAATTGGAGAGGGAGAAGGAGTAACATGAAGAACAGGGGAAGAATTGGACGAGGAGGAAGCCCTAGGAGAATCTGGTGAAGAAGAAAAGGTGATTGGGCCGGGCCCTTGGCCAAGAATAGATGATGAGAAGAGCGGGAGATGGGCTTGAGGAATGGTCTGAGAAAAGGAAAGTGAGGGGGCCCGTGATTTTGTAAAAGGAAATGAGAGTTCATTGAATTTAACATCACGTGAGATGTAGAGTCTGTGAGTTGTAAAATCCAGACATTTATACCCTTTGTGATTTGCACTATAGCCCAAGAATAAACATGATGTTGACCGAAATTGGATTTTGTGTTTGTTATATGGCCTTAAATTGGGCCAACACTCATATCTAAATACTTTTAAAATATTGTAATCAGGAATGCAATGATGAACCATGAAGTGAGGGGGATTTATTTTGAAGGGTAAAACTGGGTAAAAGATTAATTAGATAGACTGCAGTTTGAAATGCGTCATCCCAAAAAGTGAGAGGCAGTGAGGCATGGGCCAAAAGAGCAAGCCCAGTTTCTACAATGTGCCTATGTTTGCGTTCGATGAGGCAATTTTGTTGATGGGTATGAGGGCACAAAAAGCGATGAGTAATTCCCAATTTTTGACGCATAGGAGTAAGTGGTTTAAATTCACCACCTCCATCGGTTTGAAGTGTAATGAGCTTGGTATTAAAAAGACGTTCAATATGAGATAAAAATAACATAAAGATATGAGAAACATCTGATTTTAATTTCAAAGGAAAGAACCAAGTATAACGTGTATATTGGTCCATAAATGATATATAATATTTAAACTCATTACGAGAAACGAAGGGAGCTGGGCCCCAAAGATCGGCTACAACTAATTGTAAGGGCCGTGTGTAAGAGTCCAAACTTGGACTAAAAGGGAGTTAATGACTTTTTGCAAGAGGGAAAGTAGAGCACTGAAAGGAGGAATCTCTGTGCGAAAACTTCAAACGATTGGAGTGCAAGATGGACGAAACAAGCTGAAGAGATGGGTGGCCTAATCTGTGATGCCATTGAGCTACGAAGGTGCATTCGCCGAGATGACTGGATGGAGACGAAGCAGAAGCCATTGTGGAAGGAAAAATGTAAAGACCTTCATGGGTTGGACCTGTGAGGAGGATCTTCTTGGTCGTTTTGTCCTTCACAAAGAAATGGGTATGATGAAATTCAAAGAAACAACCATTGCCAACACAGAACTGACAAACCGAGACCAAATTTTTTGTGATGGATGGTACATGTAAAAGATTATTAAGAAGGAAAGAGGAAGAGTTTGAGTTGAGAGAGGAGTCACTGAAATGCTCGATAGCAAGATTCGAGCCATTACACACACAAATTCGTTCACCACCATGATACTGCTCGGATGAGAGATTGAGGTTGCTAAGGTCATTTGTAATGTGATGGGTTACAGCGGAATCGGGATACCAGGTGAAGTCCGAGAAGGAGCTTGGTGTTGTGTAGTTGGCAGAGAACAAAGGTGGAGCCTCAAGTTGATAGGCATGATCAAACCGATAGCGACATTGCAAAGCTAAATGACTAGTCTTGTTGCAAACCTGGCAAGTGGGACAGGTTGAAAAGAAGGAACGACCACCTCGAGAAAATGGGGTAGATCGACCTCTACCACTGCGACCTTGGCGTCCACCTCAGAAGGGACCACACCCTCGCTAATTTCGACCGCAAGATGCAAAGAAGTGAGCAGTGGGCTCAACAGAGAATGAGGAATTTCTGGTGGAATGAGACATGCGACTTTCATGGATTAAGAGAAGTTGGTAGAGTTCAAGGGAGTTGATGGGTTTAGCACGAGTAGTGATTGAAGTAACAAAGGATTCGTATGCTAATCCTAAGCCGGTTAACAAGTAAGTTACGAATTCTTTATTGGGAAGGGGATGGCTAGTAGTTGCTAAGGTGTCTGCAAGAGAATGAACTTTGGAAAAATAATCAGTGATGGATTGGGTACCTTGAGTGAGGTTGGTTAACTGAAAACGAACATGAAATTCTTTGGCCTGAGAACAGGAAGCAAACATGGTTTCTAGTGATAACCATAGCTCCCGAGAGGTTTTAGAGGAGAGGACATTACCAATGATAGAGTCAGAAATTGAGGAAAAAAGGATACTGAGAACAAGTTGATCGGTTCGTTTCCATGAGGAAAACGCTGGGTTAGGCATAGTTGAGTCGGATAAAAACTCAAAAGGAGAGAGTTGAGAGCCATCAATAATTTGGTAGAGATCCTAACCTCTAAGGTAGGCGTTAACCTGGACTTTCCATAAGGTGAAGTTCTCTGTGGTTAATTTGGTGGTGATGATGTGAGAGAAGGAAGAAGCAATGGACGTGTTCAGGGAAGGGAGGGGTGGGTTGAACAGGGCAATGTGATCGTATGACAACTAGTCTTGTTGCTCTGGTACCATGACAGAATAAGGCATTGCTCAATACTCTATTAATCTTTCATTGATAATGTATTGGTATTTATACAAGGTAAAAGAGAATAAAATCAGTTACAAGTACTGTAGAGAATTACAACCGAATTGTCTACTATTCTTCTAGAAGATTATTTTCTTGTACATGTGCAGTAGCACTATCATCTATTATGATACTATCATTTATTCTAATAATGAGTTTAATTAGGATAAAGACAGCCTTATCCATGCAACCACCAAAGGGCTTTATGATAAAATACCTTTCCCGAAGCCAAACAAGGTTAATAATTCTGGACTTGTACAATTTTATAAATTTACTTCCTCAATTTATAAATATAAATGATGCTGTCACTTTCAACAACAGTGGTCTAATAATGGTCCTTACCCCGTTTACCGACCACTTGCATGCTTAATTCCAAGAATAATACCTTCCTCAGCTTGTAATCCTTAATTACCTTTCATTTCGACTTAGTACCCTTGTAGGCCATTTCTCGGCCCCAATGGCATGGTCAGTGACATAAGATCTATTTATTTAATTATTCTTCATTTGATCTTACCGTTTCCATGATAAGAAATGAGAAATCCTAGTCAACTATATATATGAAAGTACTTATCAAGGCATCTCATGAACACCACGTGGAAACAAAAATACCAGCCTACGTTAATATAAGGAGATTAAGTCACTTGTCTCAGCCATAATTTTTTTTTTGAAACAACTTGTTCATTGATAAACTATGTTAAGACACAGACAGATTACATGTTGGAGTCTCCTCCAACTCGATTACACACTCAGTCACTGTTAAGGCACTCCTCCCCAACAAATGAGCAACTAAGTTGCCTTCTCTGTTTACATGCTTAAAGTAACTAGATTTGAATCTATTGAGAAGGACTTTGATATCTGTGATGATCATTCCAACATAATTGTTTTGTTGATGCCTCCTTTGTATTGCCTGGACAACTAGTTGGGAGTCTCCTTCCATCACTACATTTGTCTACCAAGTTCAATTCCAAAATTAACTGCTTCAAGAGCAACCCTTGCTTCTGCAAGTAGACGATCTGGAATAGATGTCATCTTCTTCCTCATTGTAGCCAAAACATTCCTTTTATCATCTCTTATAGCAACTCTTATTCCTATTTTACATAATCTTGATTCAACTGCAACATCCCAATTACTCTTGCGATAACCCTTTGGTGGATATTCCCATATCACTCTGTCAGTATTTTCAAAATTATTATTGCCTTGTCTTCTGGTATTTACAGCAGTTGCTAAGTCCATTCTCAGTTGGTTTACTGTGTATATCACTTGCTGTGGTTCAATGAAAATGTTCTTAAACACCAGTTGGTTCCTTCTCCACCATAAATTCCATAGAGTCAAGGTGAATTCTACCATTTCCTCTCTGTCAAGCTTCTATTGCATTACCTGCATGATCTGTTTGAAATTAGTTTGTGCCATGAAGCTCTTTTGAATCTTTCTAGAGGAGACACTCCAAACATCAAAAGCTGATACACAATTCCACAAAATATGTTCCACTGTTTCAGGTTGTTGTAGGCACATTGGGCAGGTTGAATCTGTCAAAACTTTCTTTTTACACAAGTTATCTTTAGTTGGCAAAATGTTTCTACAGGCTCTCGACAAAAATTTCTTTGAGGCTAGTGGAATAGGGAGCTTCCATAGTTTACACCAGTCTCAACCATAATTGAACATTCAAAAGTCGGTATTTCTTTTTTCTAATGTCTTTCGCTTATACGAGTACTCAGTCATATTTTTCTTTTTTAAATGTCTTAATTAGATACATGTTTTTGTAATTATGCCAGCAGCAGCTTGCACCATTCATTCCACAAATAAAACGGACATTTTAGCTAGAAATAATGAATTTCTCAATGAAGGTTTTTTCATGTGGATTTTAGGGACTTTTAGCAATGTTTTAAAGTCCGCTTCGGTGATCATTCCGATTTAAGTACTGAAATTGAATATTTCGATACCGATGCGTTCCAGTGTACCATTTCGGGAGTAACTATATATTATATATAAATATTAATTAGATCATGTATATATAGACTAACAACTAATAGAATAATTAAATGCATGTATTATATATGTAAGTGTCAATCATGTATATGTGTATATATATATATGGACAAATTGAAGATTTATAAAATGAATATGCGTTGAAAAAACCACAGTGTGAGTTGAGATACAAAAAACAAATGAAAAAAATAAAAAAATAGAGAAATTATTAAAGACAATGATACTTCAAAAAAATGATGAGACATATTTATAGTTACAAAATAAATAAATAATATATATACATATATATTATATTTTAGAATTAATTAAATACTATGTAGATTTCAAATTTACAAAATGCCATCTAAACACAAGAAAATTACAAAAATCATCCGAAACGGAATAGGGTCTCAAATGTTAATTCTGACCGAAATGGTCCAAATGGATCAGAACGGTTCAAAGTTTAGAACGAACAGGACGAGAAAGTATAATATATGGGTTGGATACCATATCAAAATGAAAAATTTCAGCCTAAATGACCAGAAGGGAAAGAAATTAACTATACTTTTTAGTTCAAATTCTTGGGCAAAATTCAAAAAGGCTCATTAGAGGAAGATATTAATGTCTTGAGACCCATGATTTGCTAATTGATAAATCTTGTCCAACTTCGAAGACATTGAAATTTGACTTTATTGGGAAAGAGAAAGTGTGTTCTATTTGGATAGTGAGATGAGATAAATGATTTTAAATGAAAATTAAAAATTAAATAAAATATTATTAGATTATTATTTTTTAATATTATTATTATTTTGAGATTTATAAAAATTGAATTGTTTATTATATTTTGTATTGAAATTTAAGAAAATTATAATGATAAGATGAAATGAGATGAAACCATCTTTGTATCTAAACGAAACCTGAATTAGAATGATCCTCATGATATCTTGGTTCTGATCAGCTTCCATTATTCTGAAACCTTAATTTTGCGTGTTCTTGATGGATATTGCAAGTACTTCAATTGTGACATTTTTTTATCCTGGGAAAAGTACATTTTCTGCCTTCAAACTATTATCGGGACTTCATAACTATTAAAAATAAGTGATTTCGTATAATCTTATCTATCAAATCATAATATAATGGAGGGTATACATACAAAGTTAGTTTATGATAGTTTGAAGATACAATGTGTCAGTTTTGATAATCTAGAACGTAAAATAAAAATTCATAATAGTTTAAGGGTGAAATGTGTTTATTCTCTATTTTAAAGATCTTCCCACACATTTTTCCAGCTATGCAAGCTATAACATTCATACCATAGGTGAATAAATAACTAAAACCCAATTTAGTCGGAAATGATCTTGGTGTGCCCCGCACTGCAAGAAAATAGGTCAGTTCTAACTAGTTATTTCTTACGAAAATGACTATTTTTTATAAAAATGCATATAATTGACTCGTTCGGAAATGAGCAGCACAAAAGGCTATTCCAAGTGCAGGAGCGTGTCACGTAGTAATTAGAAATAAATTCCTAGATCGTCTCCACAGGGAAAGTGCTAAAAATAAACTCGTGTAAAATGGTGGAAATATTTACGATGAGAAAATAAAAATAAAAAGTGATGATATGTACAATGGATGAAATAGTGCATTGAAAAGAAGATTTACTGGTCGTGAACCAGATTCATTTTGTTTGATTTGATTGTTTGAGATGCAGTGAAAATTAAAGAAATTAAATGCGAGACAGTAAATTTAAATTGCTGAAAATTAAAAGACTAAAATTTAAATGAGCAAGAAAATTAAATGGCATAAAATAAATTGCAGAAAATAAAAGTGCAGAAAAATAAATGACAGAAAATTAAATGCAGAAAATTAAAGTGCAAAAAATAAAGGACAGTAAAATAAAAGTGTAGGAATTAAAAGTACTGAAAAATAAAGGACATTAATTTAAAGTGCATAAAAATAAATGACATAAATTAAAATAAAATAAATAAAATAAAAAATAAAAGTGGAGACTGCAGATAAAGGAGAACAGTTCGATAACACAGTTGGTCCATTAGGCTCTCAACTGCATCACCGAACTCCCTCACTTCATCTGCACTTTCTCCCAAAAATCTGCAGACTACTCCTAAACTACTCTACTGGGCTTCTAACATCCGCCTCCAATTCTTCATCTGCCTCCAAGCCTTATATAGGCTTCAAAACTTCATCTGCGTTACATATGCCCATAATGTCCCATGTGCAGAGGAATCTCATCTGCTTTCAGTCGCCCATGTGCATCTGTCTTTATGCGTTTATTTTATTTTTTTCTTCTCCTTTCCAGTTCTGTGCTTCCACCCACGTTCTCATCTCTTTCTTCTTCTTTCTTTTTTTTTTCTTTTCTTTCCAGCGTTTCAGCGTCCAGCTTCTTCTTCCCTCTTCTTTTTTTTTTCTTTCTTTTCCTTTCTTTTTTTCTTTCTTTTTCTTCCGAGCTCGCTGGGTCCTCTTCCTCTTTCTTTTCTTTTTTTTTTCTTTTCTCCGCATGTTCGTCCGCCTGTTCTGCCCCGTCTGCTTCTCCTTCTTCGTTTCTTCTTTTTTTTCTTTTTTCTTTCTTTCTTCCCGCGTCGGCCCGTTTCTCGCTGTCTCTCTTTCTTTTCTCTTTTCTTTCTTTTCTTTTTCTGGTTCTGTTTCCGCATGCATGCGTGAGTCTCTTCTTTTCTTTTCTTTCTTTTTCTTTCCATTTCGGCCAGCATGCGTCGCTGCCTTCCTGTCTGCTGCTTCTCTTCTTTTTTTTCTTCTTATTTTTTTTTCGTTTCTTCCGTGCCTTCCGTTTCCCTTTCTTTTCTTTCTTTTCTTTTTTTCTTTCCGTTCTGCTTCCAGCCCGTGTCGTCTCTCTTCTTTCTCTTCCATTTTCATGCGTGAGTCCTACGTCCAGTAGGTGAAATGAGAGAGCCCGAGAGATAGAGATGGAGGTTGCATGCATGACAGCTTCGTCGCGGCTGCAGGTGGGCGGGGTAGCTCTGTGCATGCGGTGGTTGCGGCTTCGTGGAGGTGTTGTTGCTCTTCTCGTAGTCCGTCCAAGTGCAGCAATGGGTGGTTGAGCTGCTGGCCCGTAAACATGCATGGCGTGAGGTTGAAGAAGGTTGGCGAAGTCATCGTGGTTCTGGGCTTCACTGGGTGGCGAAGAAGTGATCTCCGGCGTTCTCTGTGACTGCTGGCGGCCATCGGAGATGCATGGTGGCGTGTGGACGAGCTGTAGCTGCGCTGTGATGTGCTGCGGAGAAGGCGTGCGGGAGGTTGAAGATGACGTAAACGACATGTCGTTTTCGTCTATTGACAAAACAACATGTCGTTTAGCCGAGGACGAAATTCAATTACAGAGTAAAACGACAAGTCGTTTTCATCAATTGACAAAACGACCTGTCGTTTAGCATACGACAGTTTTGGCTTCTAGAGGTAAACGACATGTCGTTTTTTCGTTTAAGAAAAACTACATGTCGTTTAGACGGATCTGAAAAACAGAAAATAAAAATAAAAATAAAATAAAATAAAATAAAACTTAGACAAGCAAAATTAAATAATGATCACATAAAATAAAAATAAAACTAGACAAATAAAATAAAATAAAATAAGATAAAGAAACTAAAATAAAATTAAACAAGAGATGAAAAATAAAATATTAAGAGTGTGTTGTGCATGTGAAGAACTTATTGCCCAAATAAATCACAAGTTATAAAATCAAGCATAAACTATGCTTTTAATCAATTTAATTCACAACTTGGATTTATGCCTCTTAATCAATTTTTTCATCTAAAACCAATAATAAAATAATAAAACAATTAAAAATATATTGGTTTTAAATGTGTAAAATATGCAATAATGCAGCTCAATCAATAAGCCGTCACAAATAGTAATTTTTCTTGTAGTGCCAATATTTCTCAATGGTGGCTTTACTGCTGCCGGTTGTTTTTTGTTGAAATGCATGAGCATGAAGGTTGCTTAGAGGTAGATATATATATTTTATGATCAATTAATTTGTTTGTAATCTCTTTTTAGAATCGTTTTCATGGTAAGTAAGATGGGATTCGAATGAGTTGAAATCAATGCATGCAGAGATAGAGCTCCTAGCGTTAAGTTGTATGCATTGAGTATTCAAAGTACTTTCACGCATTGTCTCATTGTGCTAGTATTTTGCAAGCCACGACATCAGTTCATACAAAAATAATAAATATAACAATAAAAACATAGTGTGTGTTGTGTGCTAACAAGGTACAAAAACTATTTCTTGATGAGGCGGCTTCTAGTACTAAAGTGTTTATACAGAGGCACGTATGTCTGGTTGAACATGGCATAATCGAGTAGTATGTCTGTTGGATTAATCTTGTTTCATGATCCCAAACAAGGGTACTTATTTTCTTGCGATGCTCAGGATTCCCGAACAGTGTGTTCGTAGGACTCAATATGCCCTATGATTTTGACCAAGCATATTCTTTTGCTATATTCAAAATTTTGACCAATGTGTCAATCAGATTGCTTGGTGATCCCAAGTAATGGTTAAATTATTGCGCTGCTTGGTATTACTGACTAGTGTGCCTGTCAAACTAGAGTTACTTGGTGATTCTTAGCAAGGATTATTTTCTTGTGATGCTCAGAATTACTAAGCAATGTTTTGGTCAGAATAGCCTTGCTCAATTGTCCCGAGCACGGTTTATTTTCTTGTCATATTCGAAATTTTTGAATAATGTATCAATCGAACTGATGTTGTTCGGTAATTCCGAGCAAGGGCTAATTCTTGCATAATGTATTGGTCGGACAATTCAAGAAGCTGCTTGCTTCAAGTTAAATAATTATTCAATATATGGTATGTTTAGGGAAAGCAAAGGGAGGCAAATTCAATAGGAAAAGATATTCCTTGTGGTTGTACTGTTTGGATCGATTCTTGCATGCATGCTACTGGATTTATATGAGAAAGCTTCAGGCCAAAGATTGAATAAAGACAAGACCTTCATCTATTTCAGTAAGAACACTTGAGAAGCCACAAAAGTGGTCATCATCAGCATAGCAGGTGTAAGGGCCACAACCTCGTATGAGAAGTATTTGGGTTACTAGCACTAGTGGGGAGATCAAGAGCTAGCACTTTCAGGAGTTTGATAGATAAGGTGAAGAACATGTTAAGGAATTGGAAAACCAAATTCCTCTCTCAAACAGGCATGGAAATCCTTCTCAAAGCAGTGGTGCAAGCTATACCTACTTATAGCACGAGACTTTTCAAAATTTCAAAGCAGTTGTTATATGAGCTCAACAAGAGCATGAGAGACTACTAGTGGGGACAACAAGCTCAGAGGCACAAGATACAATGGGTGAGCTGGCATCAAATAAGGAAAGCTAAAAAGAATGGAAGGCTTGGGTTAAGAGATTTTAAACTTTTTAAAACTGCTATATTAGCCAAGCAAGGATGGAGGCTTATTCAAAACCCACTCTCCATCGCTGCATAGGTACTCAAGGCCAAATACTTTCATGCAACAGACTTCCTCAAAGCTAAGATGGGGAGTAATCCTTCCTATATTTGGCAAAGCATTCTTGGGGCTCGATCTCTTCTTGAAGGACTTATATGGCGAATTGGGAATGATAAAGAAGTAAGTATATGGACTGATGGGTGGCTTCCACAGCAAACCGCTTTTAAACCCTAAAGTTCCATCAGATTTTTACAAGCAGACACAAAGGTGTCAAATCTGATAGATCATGATACACACCAGTGGAAGGAGGATCTTATGAATTCCGTTTTCAATGCTGAAGAAGTTGCTCTCATTAAAGCCATTCCGATTAGCACTTGCGATAGGCCTGATAAATTGGTCTGGAGATGCACTACATCTGGAACATTCACAGTTAAGAGTGCATATCACCTCGGTGGAGTTACAGGATTGCATATCAATTTTATAAATCAATGATCTATTTTATTTAGAGTTGTAAAATAGTTAACATAAAACTTGAAAGTTGATCATGATATTCCTAATATTAATATATGCATTTGGAGAGAAGGAAGATCAAAAGAAGACTTAGTTATAGAATAGCAAAAGATGACTAGTTGTTAATACCTCGAATTCTGGAACCTGCATGGAAGTAGGCTAAAAGCTTATATCTAAGCCTCTACATGTCAACAATTTTTGTTGATTTACACAAGTGAGGGGTAGCTAATAAAGTTTTAGAATACCGTTATTTTCTTAAATGATTGGCCGGGACAACAACTAAGATGTGGTAGAGTATTACTGGAAAAAAAAAAAGAAAAAAAAAAGAGTTTTGCATGAATGATTAATTAGTTTGGTGTAGATTGTGAAACTAACTTTGAACACCATGTTTGGTGCATGGCATATATCTTAGGCAATTAAGTCTGCTAAATGAACAAGGAAGAGAAAAGGAAACATATATAGAATGTTTATTTACGTTGTTGATGTTATTATGGAAAGAGAAATGCTACAGCCACTGAGAGATCTTATAAAGATTAACCCACAAATTGATATGGCTACATATAATATAGTAGATTTAGGGTAGGTTTGGCAAGTGGGATGAGACATAAAATTCTCCTCTCATCTCATTTTATTATTACAACTTTTTCAAATTTTCATATAAAATATAATAAATAATTCAACTTTTTCAAATCCCAAAATAATAATAATATTAAAAAATAATATATTAAACATTCATCAAAAATAAAAAATTCTCATATCACTATCCAAACCTACCCTACTTTACAATAAAAGTAGCTTTACAATCTAACATACCACATCAAGGCATGTCAATTTGTAGGTTTACTTTTATACGATATTTTTGTGACTAAAAGATTTCACTTATGGAAAATGAGTAAGGCTGTAAAAATAAACCAGAGAACCGAAAAACTGGCCCGGATCAGTTGGTTCGGTCCGGTTTTGGACCAGTTCAGTTTGGAACCAGTTCCTCCATTTTAAAAACAGACCATAACTGGTCCTATCTCGGTTTTATGTTTTCTAGGATCGGACCAGACTAGACCGGACAGGACCAGTTCGCATATTTATATATTTATAAATAAATTTTAATATTATATATAAATTTTATATATTATAATTATATATGAAATAATGTTATTTTATAATTTATAACATAAACTTTTAATCTTAATCATGAAAATTTATTTGATCATATGTTTTAAATATAAAATATATATTAATTACATTTTATGGCTTAATAAATTCTCAACATATTCCTTTTGATAAATATATTAGTAATACTAATATACATTAGTATACTAATTACTGTATTATCACTAACATATAGTAATAGTACTATACCAACAGTATTACTATATACTAATAATATTAGTGCATGTATTATTAATATTTATATATATATTAATATATATAAGTATAAGAGATTAGAGATTTAATATATATTAAAAATTGGAAAACCGGACCGAACCTAACCGAAACTAGTAAAGCCGGAAGTACCGGTTTAGGAAGATAACCGGTGCGGTATCAATTCTTAAAAATGCAAAACCGATCATGTGTACCGGTTCAGTCCTAAAATTTGTCCAAAACCAGATCAAACCAAACCGATTACACCCCTAAAAATAACCACACCATCTTAAACTAAGATGCAAAACACTATTCTAACTAGAATCTTTTTTTTTTTTGTTGCCCTACGCATGATCTTAACTTTGATATATATATAGCTAGCAGAAGCTCTCCAGCATTAATGAGCAGATTAATATAGATGAAATATGGTTCACCATTTTTTTCACTAAATTGAGAAAAAGAAGAAGAAGAAGAAAAACAAATTGATCAAAAGGAACTCATATATAGCTCGTCTCTATTTTGTTTCTCTAAAGTCCGTTTGGATACAAAAACAGTTTCATCTCACGATCTCATTTCATCATTATATCTTTCCCAAATTCTCACATAAAATATAATAAATAATTCAACCTTTTTCAAATCTCAAAATAATAATAGTATTACAAAATAATATTCTAACAATATTTTATTCAATTTTCATCTAAAACCATCTCATCTCATCTCACTATCGAATGGGACCGAAGTCTATCACGTATTCTCCGGGCAAGGGGTTTGAAGCCACCAATATTGACCAATCCATGTGGATTTAGAAATGAAGGTGCTATTCTTTAATGAAAAAATCTACACAACCTCCTACTATTCACACAATTACCTCCACAAACCCCACTTTTTTTAATTTTTATCATTATTTTCTTTTATCAAATGTTTAATATATGAATAATGAATAGAAGAACTGAATTAATTTAAAAAGAATAAATTACTCAAAAAATATATATATATTAAAAAATTAAAAAATTTAAAAAAATATGATGTGTGGAGTTTGGGGGTTGTGTAGCATTGCTCATATATAAATGCGGGGGGCCATATTGTACGTTTGTTAATGTTGGGCAGTTTCAAACCTTCAAGCCCTGGATCCATATCTTGTAGTCCTTTTCCTTTACTGGGTCAAATTAGGTTAGCTAGGTCGTGAACTTGGAAAACTAATCTCGGTGGAATGGTCATGAGTACTATGTTATATATCAAGTGCAAGGTGAAAATCTAGTGACAGGACCGATTACGATGGGGTGAATACGTATATAGGTATTTTATGCTTATTTATATCCATTTGAATAACCCAATGGATTAATATAACATCCATGCATGCAACCACGCATGCAACATACAGCCATAAATATTGGCTAGTCTGATTGGTGTTTCCTTTTTGAAATATATCGCTCTGCTAGGGTTCTGGTCTTTTCTTCGTGATTATGCTACCTGCCGCCGGGGGCCTTCCAGGCTCTACGGCGTCATCCTCTCGATGGTCCTTTGCCGACATGGTGGCGCAAACTCCACAGCCTCTTCCTGAGGTTGTTATCCCCTTGCGGTCTCCAAAAACTCTAGATGGTGAAGTTTATATTAGCTTTACGAAAGAGGAGATTGAGCGATCTGCTTCCCCTTTTGCATTCTCTTTGGTTATCAAGTTTCTAAGAAAAAGGCCCTCTCTGGACATTATTTGATCTGTTATTCGAAGCAGATGGGGATTAGATGCTCAACCTGTGGTATCGGCTATGACTAAACCTAGATCAGTTTTTCTCAGGTTCTCAAATGATTTGGATTTTAAGAAGGCCTTTTCTAGGGAAACATGTGAGATTAATGGGATTCCATTTCATATGTTCCATTGGTTCCCGGATTATACAGAAGAAAAGGATTCATTAGTCGTCCCTGTGTGGATATTTTTGCCTAATCTCCCTCCAAATTATTATCATGAATCCTTTCTCCAGAATATTATCATGCCGATTGGAAAGTACGTCCTTCGCAACAACTGCACTCGATGTGTAACACGTACAGATGGTGCCCCTGTATGTGTTGAAATGGATGTTGTTATTAAACCGATTGAATCCATCTGGATTGGAGTGCCTCATTAGTCTGGTAGTAGATTGCAGCATGTGCTATATGAGAACCTTCCGACGTATTGTTGCCATTGTCAAGTGCAAGGCCATAATACTGCGAAATGCAAATGGCTGCAGAAACAGGATGGGATTGCTACTCAGGATGGTACTAAGGATGGTAAACGATGGGTGCGTAAGGAGAAAAAAGAACTTGAAGCTATGAGGGCTGAACAAGATGTTTTAGACATGAATAAAGAATCGGGGAACTCTTTACAAGAGATCAGTGGGAAAGGAAAAGAAAAGTTGTTTATTCAGACGCAGGATCAACCTATAATTATTGAGGAGGTTGAGGATGAAACTGATATGGTTAACACCTTTCAGAATGGTGTTTCCAGGTCACTTGTTATAAGGAACGAGGTTCTGCAACATCATACTGTTTTCATCTTAAATGAAGATGGTGTTGGTGCTGGAAAGAATTCTTCTGAAGATCCAGTGGGGGTATCAGCTGAGATGAGGTCTCCTAATATTAATCATGCTAGTGCTAACACCTGCTTCAGAATGTTTCATACGGAGGACCAGGTGAAAGAGGTTGATGAAGCAGGTGCTCAGAATGTTGGTCTAGAATTGAATATGCCTCCTATTGTACATGCGGAAGGTGATGTTTTGATTGTAAATTGTATCGGTGCTGGGAAAAAGTATTATGATGATCCAGTGGGGGTTACGGCTGAGATGGGGCCTTCTGATATTACTCATGCTTGTGTTCACGTCATGGGGGACAAGATGTCTCATACGGGTGATCTGGTACAAGTTGGTGATGAAGCAGGTGTTCAGAATGTTGGTCCAGACTTGAATATGTCTACTATAATTCCTGCGAAAGGTGGTGCTTTGCATGCAGAGTATGTTGGTACTGGAGAGATGTCCTCTTATGCTTCAGTGGGGGTATCGGCTAAAAGGAGCTTTCTGATATTAATCATGCTTGTGTTCACATCATGGGGGACAAGATGTCTCATACGGGTGATCTAGTGCAAGCTGTTAATGAAGCAGATGGGCAGCACGTGCTACCAGTTCCTTATTTTGTACACGAGGTAGGTGAGAATCATATACTGGGTAATGTTATAGTTTCTGGTTTTCTTTTAAACAATGAAAATACTCTACCTAATAGTCTTGTAGATAGAGGTGTTGAAACTGATGGTACCATTAATCTGCACAATGAAGACCATGTGCCCAAGATGACTATGGACTCTGATAATGACATAGGTGATAAACTGGAGCATATGTGTAAGAAAAAAGTATATGCATCTGATAATGAAAAAAAAATCCAGAAATAGTGAAGTTGTGAAAATGAGGAGCTCTACTAGGTCCCGAAGCAAGCCTCCCAAATTTAATTTATGATAGGCCCTTTCCTTTATTGGAACTTACGAGGTCTAGGTACCTCTAAAATACGGCTGTGTAAGTTGATCCAGAAGTTTAAACCAGGTATTATTGCTATTGCTGAGCCTTTTATTTCTGATAGTAGAATGTGGAATCTTCAACGTTCTATTTGTTTTCTAAATGGGGTTTCTAATGAAGCTGAAAATGGTAAATTATGGATTTTATGGAAACATGCTTCTCATGTCAAAAATATTTACCGTGGTCCTCAACATCTTACAGTGGAATACTCTGAGTCTGGTACTCCTTTATACATTTCCTTTGTTTATGCTCGTTGTATGCAACATGAACGACGGGAACTTTGGGCAACTTTATCTACTAATGTGCCGAATGGTTCTTCTTGGCTGATTTATGGGGATTTCAATATCATTTGGGCCGATTCTGAAAGAAGAGGTGGAAGACCTAGGGCTCTTTTAGCTATGGAAGAATTTAATTCTTTCATTGACTCTGGTGGCTTATCTGAAATGGGGTCTTCTGGAAATAATTTATCTTGGTGTAATGGTCATATGGGATTGTCCCGTAGTTGGGCAAGATTAGATAGAATGCTTTTGAACTCGACTGCACTTATGGATTTTCCTATGCTCATATGCAATATTTGCCTCAGACAACTTCTGACCATGCTCCTATGATCATCTGAATGGATAAGGGGATCAACCAGTATGGTTTTTCTTCTTTTAAATTTCAGCAAATTCTCATGACTCATTTTTTGATTGTGTTAAAAAAGCTTGGGAAGATGATGACATATACGACAAGGGACTTTTTAGACTGGCAAGGAAATTAAAAAAAACAAAAGGTTGTTTGTCTGCATGGAATAAAACATCCTTTGGTCGAATTGATGTGAATATCAGTATGCTAGAGGCTTGTATAGAAACTTTAGAGGAAGCTTTACAACATGGGCACTCTGAAGGTGATGAAATTGATTTATTGACTTCTCGTTTGGAGTTAAACCTTTGGCAACAAAGAGAATCCACTCTACTTGCTCAGCAATGCAAACAAGTGTGGTTAAACAATGGGGATGCTAATATCCATTTTTTGCGTGCGTTGAAAAACCGTAACCACAGTATGGTGTATGAGATGTCTCTTAGTGATGGTCGTAGACTTTCTTCTCCAGAAGATATTCATAATGAGGCTATTAATTATTTCTCTGAATTCCTTGTCCTAAGCTAAGTGGTCCATTACCGGATTTGTCTCATCTTGTGAATCCGATGTTATCTGTCTCTGATAATCTTAATTTTTGCAAGCTCCCTTCGATCCAAGATATAAAGGAGGCTCTTTTCTCTATCCCTGTTGATAGCAGTCCAGACCCTGATGGCTTTGGGTCAGGTTTCTTCCGCTCTTGCTGGGATATTGTTAGTAAAGATGTGGTGAATGCTGTTCAGGATTTCTTCAAGGGTACCTCTCTTCCAAGGTATTATTCGGCTACGTCTTTGGTTTTGATTCCAAAGGTAGATAACCCTTCAAGTTTTGATAAGTTCCGTCCTATTAGCCTGTGCACTGTGATTTATAAGGTATGTTCCAAGATTGTGGTTAGACGACTTTCTCCTTTTCTTTCAAAATTCATCTCTCAGGAACAGGGTGCCTTTATTCTTGGAAGAAGTATTTTTGAAAATATAAGTTTGACTCAGGAAATGACTCATAGTATTAATAAGCCTAATCGGGGAGGCAATGTTGTATTGAAAATTGACATTGCTAAGACTTATGATAGTATCAACTGGGATTTTCTTTTACACATCTTTAAACAATTGGGTTTTTCTGCTAGGGCTTGTGGCCTTATAACTCAATGTGTTAGCTCCTCGTGGTTTTCTATCGTGATGAATGGTATCTCAAAAGGGTTTTTCCCAGCTGGTCGTGGATTGAGGCAAGGAGATCCTATTTCACCATATCTTTTTATTATGGTGGAAGAAATTCTATCTCTCATGCTCAAGAAAGCTTTTTAAGGATGGCCAGATTCTTCCATTCTATCATCCACGACAGACGAGGTCTCTCATATCTTATATGCTGATGACATTGTAATTTTTGCTTGTGGGAATAAAGCTTCCATGAAAGTTATTTCTGAGATATTAGCCATATATGAAGCTTGGTTGGGCCAAAGGGTTAGCAAAGAAAAATCTTCTATTATTTTTTCTAAAAGTGTTTCTCTGCATAGAAGACGATCTATTCTCAGTATCACTGGTTTTGTTGAGGGAACTTTGCCTTTCAAATATCTTGGTATTCCATTATTTCTGGAAGATTAAAGGCTATTCATCTCGATGAGATGGTGAGTAATATCCGACGCCGTGTTGGGGGATGGCAAAATAATTTTCTGTCTAGTGGGGATCGGCTGCTTTTGATCAAGCATGTCCTTGCAAGTATTCCAATTCATACTTTATCTATTGTCCATGCTCCGCTTTCAGTTCTTCACACTATTCACAAATGCATGAATAATTTCTTTTGGGGTTCCAGTGAGGGGAAACAGAAGAAACATTGGTGCTCTTGGAAGAATATCTGTAGGCCTTGCCAGGAAGGAGGTCTCGGTCTAAAGGACCTTCAAGATGTTCAAAAATCTCTTCATATGAAGTTTGCTTGGAAAGTCATTAAAGACAATTCTCTTTGGTCGAAGTTCTTCCAGAGCAAATATGTCAAAAATAATCATATTTCCATTGTCAATCAGGCAAAAGAAGTAGATTTTGGAAAAGAATCATGTCTTGTATGCCTGATATTCTTAGAAACTCTAAATGGAAACTAAAGGATGGAAATATCTCTTTTTGGAGGGATAATTGGCTCGAAGAGGGCCCGCTTTGTGAAAAGTTTACCATTTCTAATTTTCCTAATCTTTGTGTGAAGGACTGCCGTATTGATTCTGGGTAGGATGTTACTTTACTTCAAAGTTTAGTTGGTGAGCAACAAGCAGCTGTGATCTTGTGTACTCTGTGCAATGCCAAAGTTGGTGAAGACATTTTAGTATGGAAAGGGAACTCAAATGTGGCTTTCTCTACTCATAGTGCATGGGACATTTTGAGAGTTCGGTCTCCCAAATTCATGTTCATGTGGATATTTGAAAACTGGGTTTTCATGTAGAAAGGATTTTGGGTGCATGTGTATCACGACCCCAAGCCGAGATGGGGCATTATCTCGGTGGATCTCCTCTGGTCACTCGGGAGCGGAATATACTGAGTGACGTCCCTTGGGTTGTCACCGGGCAACAATGGGATTGAACGGGTCTCATGCCGACTCCCTGGCCCCTTTGCTGGCGGGGGCTAGAGGATGCCTGCCACAAACGCACTGAGTGCGGAACTGGGCATCGTTCGTTATGAAGTCAGGGTGTGCTGATGGTCTCTAGGGGAGATCATGGTGCATACGGATAAATTGGATAAATGGCTATTTTGTGGGAAAATGACGTGTGTTGGATAAAGGATTTGTGTGAGTCATTTTCTGGGAAAATGATGGATTATTGTTTTGGGCCATTTTCAGGGAAAATGGTGGAAAATGTTTTGATGGAAATCTTTTGGGCGAAAATGGGATTTTGGCGTGTGTTGGAAAATATTCATTTTCAGGGAAAATGATATTTTTGGATTTCATGCATATTGTATCATATGGATGCATGGTTGGTTGCATTAATGTGTTTTTATCTCGAAGTTGGTTGGATTATAACTTACCTACGGTACCATTTAATGGTATCGCAGATTTTGATGTTGATGATGCAGATGCTGAGCCTGAGTATGTGGCTCCGCAGGAGGAGTGATCTGGGATCACTTGTATTTGTTTTTTAAGCTCTTGTATTATTTTTGGGACATTGGTATTGCTTTTAAATGCTTTTGTTTTTGGATATTTGTATTAAACAAATTCTGGTACTTAGTTGACTTATTTATATTATCCGCTGCGATTATGTTGCACACTTATTGTATGTTGCACACACTTGAGCATTTATCGTTGGGATGTGGGACCCGTGTTGTCATCATCCTAAAGTCACGATTCCCAAGGTTTCAGTATATGGGAGTCAGGGCATCACAACTGCATCAACCCAAGCAGGCCACACATCTCCAGCAGATGTACTTGTCGGCTGCTAACCACTACTCCCCACACCGGGCTGGGGCTGCGTCGGAGGAACTAGATCCTATACAGGGGTTGGCCGACGTCCCCTCGCCTATCCAATGCTACATCGTTGAGTAGTTATGTCGAGAGCGCTCATCTGATCTTTGACCCGCTCTAAAGGTTGGGTTGGCACTACCAAAGCAAGTAATAGATGGCTGAGCAGGACACCGTATAGGAGGTTGTCTGTGGAGACGATGCTCGTCTTGTAACAGATCTTGTCAAAGATGAGCAGTGGCAAATTTATGGCATTTCCACGTGCCACCCGTATAAAAAATTAAGCCTGAGTCTGACTAAATGTGGTCTTATGTGCCACAAAATCCACATTTGTTGCAACTATAAAATGCAACATGCGGAAGAACGGTAGCAGATGATTTTGGTAGAAGAAGTTCAGCCTCTCGATCTGCATGCGGTCTCTCCTAGTGAAGATGTAGAAATTCTTGTCTCGGTCGTCATCCTTAGCTGAAGGTCCAGCACCCTCGGTCTCTGACTGGTCTGCATCTCTGGCTGATAATGCATCAAGTGGGCTAGTAGATGATGCAGAAGTGCCTACATCTACCTCAGTCGATGTCTGAACTCCTCGACGAATCCCGAGGTGGTTGGCGATGACATCGGCTGAAAACTCAAATGTCACACCGCGTACAGTCACAGTGTGAGAGGATGCTTCCTGAGGCGTGGAGCACATCTCCATATATAACTCCTGAACCATAGAGGGATATGCCTTACCCCTCAATGTGCAAATATTTCCCCAGCTTCTACTGAGGAAGACATCTCTCAGGTTGGTCTGCTCCCAGCTGAGCTCGTCGAACTCGTTGATTAAGGCCTCTCACTCGACCATAATAGTACGAGACCCGATCCGAGTAGTGTCTTGAGTGGCTCCTTCTCTCCCTCGTTTCCTGAAATGCAAAGGATGAGCCATCTCCTGAAAATAGAAAATGAAAAAAAAAAATAATTTTACTATTGAAGCATATTTGTCTTAATATTAAACTACTTTGCATTAACGTTAGAACATAGAAAATATACATTCCAATGTTAAGATGAAATGGTCGGACGTTTAGTACTAACATTTGAACGTTAAGATAGAACGTTTGGACGTTTAACCTAGAATGTATCATAAATTTTATTGTTATACGTTCTAACGTAATAAATATACGTTCGGACGCCAAATTGTTAAAATAAATAAATAAATTTAAAATAATTACGTTCAAAAGTTCAATTATACTATCGAACGTAAATGTAGTAACGTCCGAATGTATAAAATATACGTCCGGACGTGGAATATCAACCGTTAGGAAATTGAAACCGCGTACATTCGAACGTATTGGTGTAACGTTCGAACGTTACAAGACTCAGCCATTCTCGAAATCCTATTTCCACTGGGCTAAATGCGGAAAGGTCTCCATAGAAATAAAGTATACACTCTAATGAACATTTCTATGGTAACCTTTTGGCCAATGGTAACCCGTGGTGGCCGAAAAATCGAGCTAAAAATCCGGCCACCATGGGTTTCGGTTTTAATAAAAATCGAACCTAAATCGATCTATAAAATAAATATTTTAGATAAAATTTAGATGCCTACCTTTTAGTGACGGTTGTGGCAGAGTTTGACGGCGGCGGCGACGGAGGAGTGGTGGCATCGAAACGGAGGAAATGACTTTCGGCCGTTCAGTTTTGGATTTATTTTCATATAACGTTCGAACGTTGTATTAACGTTCCAACGTATTTGAAACCTTGGAACGTTAATAAATATAATGTTCCATATATATTTTCTAGTGATGTTCCATTTTAGTAAAAATCTAATTTTGTCCTTTTATTAGTGATTTTTGTTTAATGATTTAACTATATAGTAACTATAATATATTATATAACTATAGTATAACTAAAATATATTATATAACTATAATATATAATAATAACGATTTATATGTTTTTTTTTTTTGAAAGAGAAACCGATCTCATTAATTCATAATATACCAAGTACAACCAACCTGAACAGATCAAGGTAGGTAATTACATCATTTCCATTGTTATCAACACAAACAGCCCCAAAAACCAAATTTTGTCATTACAGCATTTCCTTGGCCACAATAGAATAAATACAAGATGGACAAGATTCAATATCATAAGTGTCTTCACTGCATCCAAGCGCATCTTTTGCAAGCCCATGTGCTGCCGAATTTGCCTCTCGAAGAACGTGTGACACTCTCTAGTTAGCATACGAATCTAGTATCTGTCGTGCATCTCCTATGAGGCATCCTCCCAGACTCAGGTTCATAGTGTGATCCCTCAGTAAGTCCACTACCTGTTTGGAATCCCCTTCAAGCCAGAATTGTTTAAGTCCAAGCTCTTTACAGAAGACAGCAGCTATGAGAACACCATATGCTTCAGCATCAAAAGGCCCTCCCTTCATAGGTCTGTTGGCCCGTAAAGCTCCAATGACCAGACCACAATGGTCTCTGATGATTACTCCGATGCCAATTTTCCTTTTCCCCAAGATAAAAGCTGCATCCCAGTTAACCTTAAACCATTCTTCCTCTGGGTGTGACCACTGGTGCCGCTTTGCTGGGGCTTTTGCCACAGACATATGAGTTGGTTTGGCTGCTTCAGTGTACGCAAGACATTCTGCCTTAGCTTGTTGATATAAGATTGTAGGGTGCTTGAAACCTCTACCATGTAAGACATCATTCCTCCTAGACCAAATATCTCTTGCTATGACTGCCACCTTAGAGAGCTCATCAAGATCAAAAGTTTCTACCATGCCTAGCCAAATATCAAGGAAACTGTCACTGTGTTGGGACATCTTTTGGACCTTTCTTCCCCCTTGACTCCACACATCTTTAGCAGCAGTACATCCCCATAGCACATGGCCAGAAGTTTCTGCTTCCTGCAGGCAAATAGCACAGGTGTTATCTTCCACCACTTTCCTTCTTTTTAGATTGGCCCGGGTAGGAAGGGCCTCATTGCAGGCTCGCCATACAAACACTTTAGTGGAAGGGGTTACATCCAATTTCCAGATTGCCTTCCAGGCCCTCTTTTCCCTGCTTTTTGTTGAAGTCTCCCCTTCTAGTTCCTTTGCTAGCTCTTTGCTGAAATGGTAACCACTCTTGACAGTGTAGATCCCATTAGCATTTGGCTGCCAAACCAACCTATCTTCCCTCCCTCCCATGCTAATTGGAATTGCTTTAATGTCTTCAATTTCCTGCGTGGTAAAAATATCCAAGAGCAATGACTCCTTCCATTGTTGCAAGTGGGGGTCAATAAGGTCACTTACCTTTTCACACCAACAATCCGCATCTCGGGTGGACAGTATCTTGAAACCAGGAGAGGAAGGTACCCATCGATCCGTCCAAATATTCACCTTATGGCCATTACCTACCCTCCACATGAGACCCTTCTTAAGTAGATTAATTCCTGCATGGATGCCTCTCCAAACAAAGGAGGGCTTGGACCGGCTTGTAAGAGCCCCCCTTTCATGAAATATTTCTGCTATAAGACTTGTGCCACCAGAGATGTTGGTCTTTGTAAGATCCTCCAGCCTTGCTTTGAGAGGAGGGCTAAATTAAACACTCTCAGATCTCTGAAACCAAGGCCACCTAAATCCTTACTGCAGCTGAGCTTATCCCAGTTCACCCATTGTATTTTAGAGGAAGCTTCATCAAAACCCCACCAAAACTTCCTGAGCATTTGGTTTAGCTTGTTGGTAATGGACACTGGCAGTAAGAACATCCCCATAGCATAGGCAGGTATGGCTTGAAGGACTGCTTTCAGGAGGATTTCCTTCCCTGCATTTGAAAGATGTTTAGACTTCCAATTAGTCACTCGAGCCCAGGTTCTATCAATGAGGGAGTGAAACCTTCCTATCTTGATTCTCCCCACAATTGCAGGCAGCCCCAGGTACCTTTCGAAATTCCCAGAGGACTTGACACCAGCCAGCAGTATAAGCCTTTGTTTAGTTTCCTGGTTTGTGTTCTTGCTAAAAAAGATGGATGATTTCTCTTTATTCAAAACCTGACCCGAGGCCTTCTCATATTGACCAAGAATGTTAAGAACACCATTGAGCTCCTCAGAAGTTGCTTGACAGAAAAGGAGGCTGTCGTCAGCAAAAAACAAATGATTCACAGTAACAGGGCCTCTTCCTATTGGAGCTGGAGTCAATCCACCACTAGCCTCACCTCTGTTAAGTAAAGATGTAAGGGCTTCAGCACACATTATGAAGAGGTAAGGGGACAAAGGATCCCCTTGCCGAAGACCCCTGGAAGGCCAAAAAGACTTTTGTGGCTCACCATTGATGATGATTGCATAAGACACTGAGTTGAGGGAGGTCTGGATAATGGTGATCCAGTGCGTAGGGAAATCCATTTTCGTCATTAAGGCTTCAACAAACTTCCATTCTACCCTATCATACGCCTTACTCATATCGAGCTTTAGCGCCATGAAACCTTTCTTGCCTTTTATTCTAGAGTTCAAAGAGTGTAGGATCTCGTAGGCAACAATGGTGTTATCAGAGATGAGTCTCCCGGGAACAAATGCGCTCTGATTGGGGGATATGAGATTGGGAAGGATGGCTTTCAGCCTATTTGCAAGGGTTTTGGAGATGACTTTGTACAACACATTACACAGACTGATAGGCCTGTAATCAGCTACTTGTTTGGGGCTCTTTACTTTGGGGATGAGGGAAATGAAGGTATCATTAACCTCAGTGAGGGATCCACCTTGGTTAAGGACCTGAAGGGCAAAACTACTCACTTCCTCACCCACCACTTCCCAGTGCTTTTGGTAAAAATGGGCTGGGAAACCATCAGGACCAGGGGATCCTAAAGGATTCATCTGAAATACAGCTCCTCTAATGTCCTCTCGGGTAAAGGGAGTCAGAAGCCAACTCTTCATCTCCTCAGTCAATTTAGTATCCATTGCATACAGGCACTCATCAAAATTAGAAGGGTTTGAAGTAGTGAAAAGGGATGAGAAGTAACCTGTGAAGACTTCTCCCATCTCATTCTGATCAGTAACAGGCCTCCCTCGTGCATCCTCAACAGATGTGATTGTATTTGTTTTCCTTCTTTGGCTAGCATGCATGTGAAAGAACTGGGTATTCCTATCACCATGTTTGAGCCAGTGTTGCTTGGCCCTTTGGCGCCACTTCAAATCCTTTTCTGCTAAAGAGAGCTCCACTTCCTCTTGTATAGCCTTCATTTGTGTTAAGTGTTCACCATTGCCAGTGTTTTGGAGTTGAGTGATCTGAGCCAGTCCTTGTGCAATTGCCTTCTGGTCCTCCCTTTGACTTCTCTGTTTCCAACACAATAGATCCTTTCGACATCTACCAAGTTTTTGTCTTAGCTGTCGAGCCTCACAACCTGTCCCACACTCCTTCCTCCAAGCCTCATCTATTATCTTCATGCATTCTCCTTTCAGTTCCCAAGCCACTTCATATCTAAAGCACCTCCTTCTTTTAGCCCTCTTATAGTCTATGTGATGATTCTCAATGATGAGAGGAGAGTGGTCAGATTTTAAAGCAGCAGGGCAGTACACGAACCATTCTTAAAAAGCTCATTCCATTCCTTATTTGCAAAAGCTCGATCTATCCTTTCTTTGGTGAAAGCTTTTCCATTCCTACCATTTGACCAAGTAAAACTTAGGCCTTTTGCGTGGATATCATTAAGTTCACAGACTTCAACTGCCACCCTGTAATCCTCAATCTGTCTGTAGGGTCTCCTAGCTCCACCCACTTTTTCATTTTGATGAAGGATCTCATTGAAATCGCCTGCACATAGCCACGCCATGGGCTTGTGTGGTTTTAGCATCTTTAGAAGTTGCCAGCTGCTGCTTCTCTTGTTGGTGTCGGGGTGTCCATAAAACCCAGTAAACTGCCATGTAGGTCTAGTATCCCCTCCCTGGATTAGTGCATTGATATGCCATCTAGTGTAATTGACAATACTGACTTTCCAATCATCCTTCCATAGTAGGGCAATACCCCCACTTAGTCCCATACAGTCCACTGCAAAACACCCATCCATCTTCAAGCTCCTTTGCACCTCTTCCATCCTTTTCTTTCTGCTTTTAGTCTCCACAAGGAAAACTAAATTGGGCCACTTCTCCTTAGAAAGATTTCTAAGGATCCTAACTGTCCGAGGGTTCCCAAGCCCTCGGCAGTTCCATACTAGGATACCCATTGATGATGGCAGGGCTGGGATCCAGCCTCTGCCTCTCCATAAGAAACCTCCATGTTCTCATCCTGCCTTTTGAGTCTCTTTCCATCCGTGTTCTTTAACTGCACCTTCCTTTTGCAGACCCTCTTATTGTTGGACCTTAGTACCTGGTTGGAGATGTCAGTCAAGCTCTTGCCTTCCTTTTCTTCTGCGAGTAAACCTCTTAATTGTGCCTGTCTCTTCCATTTGCTTGCGATGGTCTGCAGATTAGCTGGATCATGGGCATTATAAACAGCTCTGACAGCCTGGTTGTCTGGTTTCACCCAGCTATTGGTACCCACTTCCTTTGATTCACATTGTTTTTTTTCTGGCTCCATTTCCTCAACTGGCTCCACCTCACTAGTGTCCACCTCATCATGTCTTTCTATTCGATGGACAGGTCCCTTAGGACCCTGTTTAACCTCATTTCCAAAATATATAATTTTGTCAGCCTCTACTTCCATTCCCGAGTCCAAACTTTTTGAGCTCTGGAAGACCGTTTGACTTTTGGAAAAAGTTATCTCATTCACGTGCAGGGTCTCCATGTTAGCTTTTCCAAGGTAGCTGTCTGTTTCCTGTTGTACTTCAACCACCCTAGGACCCTTTTCCTTATTTCCTGCTGGTGGTTCTTCATACCTCTCTGTTGATGACTGTTGCTTGACAGCCTGGGTTGGTGTTCCTACCTCTTCCCCGTCAACATTGGTCCTACCTCCTTGTCGTTCCCCATGTTTGCCCTTGCCACCGCCATAGCCACCGTATCTGCGATTGTCAAAGATGTTGGTGTTCCTCGGCTGGCCTCACAACCAAGGACCAAATTGTTGCGCCGTTGCCTCCTCGTCTCGTTCTTCAGGTCGCAGCCAAGTGCAGTCCCTACCCTTATGATACAACACTCCACATTGGAAACAGAAATTCTGCAATCTTTCATATTTGAACGGAATCCAATGTTGTTTTTCCCCAAACATTAGCCATTTCCCTCTCAGCAGGGGCTTTTGAAGGTCCACAGCCACCCTTACTCTCATGCATCTTCCCCATGCACGTCCATCTGCTTCAGTATCTACCCTGATGACATGCCCAATGGACGCTCCAAACGATTCCCCAAATTCTTCTGTCATGGTGGCCAGGGGAAGATTGTGCAGCTAAACCCAGAAGGGTTCAAACCTAAAGCTTAAGTCATTAATGGAGACGCTTCCATCCACTTCTAGTAGGGCTAGTAGGTGTCTATCGAAAAACCATGGACGCCCGCTTAAAACTTTCTCTTTGTCGACCAATTTCTGGAACTCTATCAGGAAGTATTGTTCTCCCAGCTCTTTGAACCTAACCCACCCATCCAATCTCCAAACTTGGGACATCGTGGCTCGGAAAGCTTCACTGTTAATCCCCTTCTCGGACAACGACCTTCCAACAATACAATGGTCTCCCTTTCTGTCTTTCTCCTCCGGAGTATCCTGTTTGACATAGAAAAATGAACTTTCTTCCTTTGATAGCCGTAGTCTCTCCCAGCGTTTTGCCAAGTCCTCTGCCTCCATTGCAAATAGTGCACGTAAAAAAACCCAGCTCACAGGTAGTGAGATGTAAGCCTTTGGAAACCCAAAAGCACTGAAACCTCACACTCTCTCAAAAGAGAGGAAGGCACTCAAAAAAAGAACGATTTATATGTTTTAAATAGACTATATAGAAACTACAATATATTATATAACTATAATATATAATAGTAACTATTTATATGTTTTAAATAGACTATATAGTTACTAGAATATATTATATAACTATAATATATAATATTTACCATTTATATGTTTTAGATAGACTATATAGTAACTATAATATATAATAATAACGATTTATATGTTTTAAATAGACTATATAGTTACTATAATATATTATATAACTATAATATATAATATTTACCATTTATATGTTTTAGATGGACTATATAGTAACTATAATATATTATATAACTATAATATATAACTATTTACCATTTATATGTTTTAGATAGACTATATAGTAACTATAATATATTCTATAACTATAATATATGACTTTTTATATTATGAATATTTTTAAACTATATATATATTTATATATATAGTAGATGGAATATGTGTAAGTATTAACATAATTTAGTGAAATTCATGTTCTAACGTTAATTTCTTACGTTCGAACGTTAATAAATTGTTGGCAGGAATTTTCCCGCTCGATTATCGTCTTCTGTGGTGAGCATTTGCATTCAAACGTTTATTATTAACGTTCGGACGCAAATATTGAAAATTTGACTAGAAGGAAGTAACGTCCGAACATATAAATGAATCGTTCGAACGTTAATTCAAATGAAATGTTTTTTGCATGAAGTCACGCACGAAAGGGAAGCAGAATCATTGATGGTGATTATTGAGGTTGAAGATTTTGGAAGTATTTTGGTAAGGAAAAACTATTTCTTCCATTATTTCCAATTTTCAAATATTTCTCGTGTTTTTTTTTTATATATATGTATATGTCTTTAACAAGTTAGTATTGTTTTTCTTTTCTTAGAGGATTGGTTATTTTGGCAACTTGAAAGCTTATAATTTGTAAGAGGATATTAAAAAGTGGTAGGTATATTTCTAAACTTTAGTTATATATATTTATGAATTTTGTTGTGAGAATATTGTGAAAATGTGAAAATATAGATTAGAAATATCATAATTATTGTGAACGAATTTTGTGAATATATTTGTGAGTTTATGGTGTTTGTTGATGAATTAATATGTATAATATATTGTTGTGGGAATATTGTGAGGTTTAGATAATTTTGTTATGATTATTTTTTATTAAGTACAATATTGTTTATGAATATTGTTGTGTCTTGGATTTTAAATGTTGTGATTAAGGTTTATGAATTGGACTGGTGGTAATATTGTGAAAATATTATGATATATATTGGAAATATCATATATTATGTTTATGAATTTTGTGAATATTTTTTGAGTTTATGGTGTTTATTGATGAATTAATATGTATAATATATTGTTGTGGGAATATTGTGAGGTTTAGATAATTTTGTTGTGGGAATATGGTGAATCCATATTGTGATATGGATATGACATGCATGTGATTATATGTTTATTAAGTATAATTATAATTATATTTTGTGAGTTTATTGTGTTTATTGATGAATACAAATGTTTATGAATATTATTGTGGAGATATTGTGAGGTTTAGATAATTTTGTTGTGGAAATAATTGTGAAACTTTTGTGTCTTGGATTTTAAATGTTGTGATTATTGTTTATTGATAAATGAATATGTTTAGAAATATTTTGTTATGTTAAGATAATTTTGTTGAACTTAGAAGGATAAAACTAAGTATAATAAATAAATACAAATATTTCAACTTAATAAATAAATAAATATCAATTAGTTATAATATTGTGAAAATAACAACTTAGAGGGATACAACTAAGTATAATAATAATTAAAAACTATAACGAGGGTGAATGATCTTGAAGAAATGTCTGTCAAATTACTTGACTCTCAAAGTCTCTCCGACCTTGAGAGTTGTAAAGGCCAGAAAGTTTGTGACAGTTAAGTAATTAGACTAAACTTTAGACATTTCTTCAAGATCATTCCCCCTTAGTGTGTACGTATATCGTTAGGTGCACCAGCATATTCTTTCATCTCTATCTAGTTCAACAATATAAGATCTCCGAATGTTTTTAACATTACTAATTCTAACATTTTTTCCTTATATAAGATTCATGTGGTTTTTGAATAAATATATGTGACATTGCATATGGAGAGGTGTTGCCGAAATTTCTACTGACGGGAAAATGAGTAGAGTGACGGAATATGTGCAATATGGATAATATAATTTCAAATGGGATAGGATCAACTACCTTATAAAAATTAGCAGTGGCAATTGGAGCATTACATGCATGTGAATTTTCAATGTACATTAAGTGTTACTAATAAATAGAACTGTTTAGAAATAGACAAAAGTTGGATGCATCTAGGCGATAGACTTGGAACGGATTACGTAGCCTATGCGCGTGCAGTAAGAACTTTCGTTGATTTTGCTAATAGTCGTGGTTATATTAAATGTCCATGTCGAGGGTGTAAAAATTTGTGTGCGATAGGGTTGGCTGATGTTGAAAGTCATATATTTGTGAACGGTATGGATTTGGGGTATACCCGATGGGTATTGCATGGTGAGTCGTATGCACAATCAGCGGATGCATTGTTAAGTCATTCGAATTATTTGTGAAACATGGATGATGATTATGAGCAGGATGAGATGGAGGAGATGTTGGGTGACATTGGAGCTGGGATGTTTATGGATGATGTAGACGACAATGGCTCAAGTGGTCGAGGGAGTAATTCTGAAAACTTTGCTACAATGTGGGAAGATGCAAAGCGAGAGTTTTATCCAAGCTGTACAAAACATTTCAAAATGTCATTTACTGTGCGGTTGCTTCACATTAAGTCATTGTGTGGGATGTCGACGAAAGCAATAAACATGGTATTGGACTTATTTAACGAGGTGATTCTCGATGGGTCTGCATTGCCAAAGAACTTTTATGAAACGAAACAGTTGAGAAAGAGATTAGGGTTTGAGTACAAGTCAATAGATGCATGCAAGAATGATTGTGTTTTGTTCTAGAAGGAGAACAAGGGGAAACAAGCATGTCCTGTATGCGGAGAGTCGAGGTGGAAGGCCAAGAAAAATGTGCCGGTTAAGGTGTTGGGATATTTTCCCTTGAGACCTAGGTTGCAAAGACTATATGTGTAAAAAAACAGCTGCTGATATGAGGTGGAACGAGGAAAAAAGAGTTAAGGATAACGCATACATAAGGCACCTAGCTGACTCACTTGCATGCCAATCTTTCAATGATCAATACCCAGAGTTTGGGATAGAAGCTCGGAACGTGCGTTTGGGACTCACTACCGATGGATTCAACCCTTTTGGGAATATGAGTACAAGTTATAGCACTTGGCCCGTAGTGTTGATTCCATACAATCTTCTGGCATGGAGATGCATGAAGGCACCAAACGTTTTGCTAACTTTACTTATTCCCGACCCGAGATCACCTGGGAATGACATTGATGTATTCATGCAGCCATTGATTGAAGAGTTGAAAGAGTTATGGGAAACAAGCATCAGAACATATGATGCATCCACGTCGACATCTTTCCAAATGCATGCTGCAGTATTGTGGACCATAAATGACTTTCTGGCATATGGAAATCTTTCCGGTTGGAGTACTAAAGGAAAGTTAGCATGTCCAACATGTAATAAAGAAATTACTAGTGAGTGATTAACATATTCTCAGAAGTTGTGCTTCATGGGTCATCGACGTTATCTACCACCAAATCATGCATGGAGAAGCGAATGTGCTAAGTTTGATGGGAGAATAGAAGACAAAATTGCACCAAATGAGTTGTCTGGAGAAGAGATAGTGGAACAACTGGTACATGTTAAAGTGAACAAATTTGGCAAAGGGCAAGGTAAGAATTGAATTGGATAAAGTGAAGTATTTTTTTTTACTTGCCATATTGGTCGTCCTGCATGTTGCGACATAGTTCGGATGTAATGCACATAGAGAAGAATATATGTGGTAACATACTGGGTACATTGACGAGCATTAATAAAAAGACAAAGGACACGATCAAGACGAGGAAAGATCTTGAAAGAATGGAAATTAAACATAATCTACATTTGCAAGTGGACGACAATAGGGTAATCATGCGGCATGCATGTTTTACGATGACAAGGGAGGAGATGATGGATTTTTGCAAATGGTTGCAAGGTGTGAAGTTGCCAGATGGTTATGCCTCAAATATCGGTAGATGCTTGAGTCCTGTTGACTAGAAAATTAGTGGATTGAAAAGTCATGACTATCACGTTCTTTTGCAGAAGTTATTACCGGTGGGAATTCGTGGGAAGCTGACATCTAATGTACGTGTTGCCATAACTAAACTATGTATGTTTTTTAAGGATTTGTGCGCTCAAGTAGTAAATCGAGATATGTTGCAAAAGATGGAAGAAGACATTGCTACTATACTCTGTAAATTTGAGCAGATCTTTCCACCATCATTTTTTGATGTCATGGTCCATTTAGCAGTACACTTACCCCGAGAGGCATTATTGGATGGACCGGTGTAGTTTTGTTGGATGTATCCAGTTGAAAGATATTTGGGTCTTTTAAAGCGTACTATTGGGAATAAAGCCAGAGTCGAGGGTTCAATAGCAGATCCCTATATACACGATGAATGGTTAACGTTTTGCTCTCTATATCTTCGTGGTGTTGATACACAATTTAATCATCAAGAGCGAAATGCTGATCTTGAGGCTCCGCCTCCTTGTGAGCTATCAGTGTTTTTCCAGAATGTATGACCCTTGGGTGCACAAATGGGTTATGATTTAATTGATGGAGAGTTGGGTAAAGTTCGTTCGTACATGTTAAATAATTGCCGAGAGATTGATTGCTATCTCAGGTATGTTATTGCATGCTTCGAAAATTATAGTCAAATGTCGTTTAATTATAACTTTTGTGCTCAAATGTCATTTAATCATTCCACCGTCTTGCTGATAAAATGGTACTTAATAATAGTATAGAATTCATTTTTTTTTATTATTTAAGTACTAGCATTATCTTTTTAAAATTGTTAATGTGGCTTTATTAGAAACGTGGTGATCCAAAAAACTTTTCCCTCATTAATGTTTATGCTGCGGCTCACACTAATGAGCGTAGTGAGTGGATAGATCATGTCGCTGCAGATAATTATGTAAGCATTGTTACTTTTGTTAAATAAATTATGCAACATGTGAAAAATTTATTTTTTATTTTGTATTTTTTTAATATGTTACTTATTGTGCATTTTCTTTGACATGGCAGGAAAAAATGAAATAGATGCAGTCAGCTTTTGGGGAATCCTCTTCGAGTGACATAGACATATTCACGCAAGTGCTTGGGCCTAACTCTAGTATGACAAGAGGTTTGGGACAATCTTTCAAGCATTCTGGTTCATCCTCCTCATCCTCTTCGACTTCACAAATTAATAATCTTACCAAAGATTTGGAATCTGCACGATGTAACAAGGAGTATATAAGGTTGAGGCAGCATGAATTGGAGTCCCTCTTAGAGCGACAATCTCATTTAGACGCGTTTGCAGGACCAACAGAGAGACCAGGAAGAAAGAATGTCCAATGAAGTCTAACAGCAAATGCAACGGGAGATGATGGTAGAAATGGAGCATGTTATGTCATTGCAACAGAAGCGGGGTGGGCGAGGAAAGAAAAAATGAATTCTCTCAATTTAATTCGTGTATATAACTTTTATTATCTAATTTTAAAACTTTTTGAGACATGGTAAGTTGTAGAATATTTATGGTGTGTAATATGATACAATTAGTCTGTTTCCTAATTTCTTAATTTTATGAAATTAGTGTATTTCTGATTTATACATTCGAATGTAAAAAACAAACATTCCAACAAGATTTCACGTTCAAACAAACGTTCGAATGTAATTACACGATTTGACGATTAACGTTCGATGAAACCTCCGAAAGTATCATGTTCGTTCGAACACTTCTTCTTTAACATTCAAATACACGTCTGAACATTATACTCGTTACGTTCGAGCGGTCTTCCCATAACGTTTGAACAAAAATTCAAACGTTTAATGCATTTAGACGTATAAATGTCTGAACACAAATATTATATGTTCGAACTATAATCAATCAATGAACGTCAACTTCTGTCATTCGAGCATAAATTGCTCGGGTTGGCGTTCGGACGTAAAAAATTGCATCCGAACATTACTTTCTGTGACCGTTTTCAACCGTCACAAAAAACTAGATCGTTCGAACGTCACTCCGAACGAAACAACTCCAACCGTCACTAAAAATACTTTTAGTGACGGATCAACAGTAAAGTGTCACTAAATGTATTCTGTGATGCACATTAGGTGACGGTCGTGGTGTCGAGATTTTTGATGATAGTTTCCTCTGTCACAAAAGGCAAATTGAGTTGTAGTGAGAGGTATGATGTTGTGCATCCACCTGTAACCGGGAAAAAAAATACACTTAAAATCACATTTAAAAATTGTCATATTTAAGTAAACAAATTCATATATATGAACTAATGCATACCTAAATAATGACACTTTGTTGTGCGCTAGGAAGTAAGACCTCATATGTTATTGTTGCAGTGCCACTCATGTTCAAGATCTCATATGTTGTATCTGCAATGCCACTTGTGTTGAAGACCTCTTCTGTCATTGCTGCAGCGCCACTTGTGTTCAAGAACTCGTCTGTCATTGCTGCAGTGCCACTTGTGTTCAAGACCTCGTTTGTCGTTGCTACAGCACCACTAGTGTTCAAGACCTCGTCTGTTGTTGCTGCAGCGCCACTTGTGTTCAAGACCTCATATGTCTTTGCTGGGGCACCACTTGTGTTCAGTACATCTTTTGGAAGTTTGGTTGCCTACATTTCAACCACACAAAATTGAATTAAATATAATTGGAAAACAAATTTAAAAAATTGTATGAGAAACAATGAGAATACATTTTTTCTTCTTCTCTTGGCACCGGTCTCGGACTGTTTATTTTTAGTTTGTGACTTCCTTGTAACCTTTTCTATTGCAAGTACCATCCTCTTCGATGGGAGCCTCCCTTTAGCCCTCAAAACATGAGGACTTAACACTTTTTTCAAATTTCTAACTTCAACTTCATTGACCAAAGTATTAGTATTCGCTAGTGCAGGCCGAGCCTTGGTTTTTGTATAGAGCAAATTCATTGCCTGTAACTTCTACACATATCCATTGAATCATCTTCATCTTCTGCTGCATTTGTGGTGACTTCATAGCATAGCTTAATCTGAGTAAAGTACCTACAGCAGTTGGTTTACCACTCAAATTATCATAACTGCTTCGAATTAAAACATACCTACGTTTAATGTCATTCCTCCACCTGTCCATAATGTACTTCAAAGGCACTGATCGAACATCCTTCACTGAGAAAATAGCAAGAATGTGTCTACATAAATGCCTCTCATCTCAAATAGTCCACACATGCACTTTCTTTAGCGTGCAACAGATCATTAACTTGATACGTCAAAATTGCGCCTTCTGTCTTGATGAGAAAACAGTGAGAATAAATAATTCTCATTACTTCGGATTGTACTTCCTTAAACTTAGAATTAGTATATAATTCCTAAAATTGTTTCTCCACAGGTAAATGAGTAATACAAGGAATTGAGCAGTTGAATGAGTGAAAGTCTGCTGCAATCTCATTCTCTACTTTCTTCCTCAATGCATTATCAAACTGATCGAAGAACTCTTTTAACGTCGTCCCTAAATGCACAAAACCATCAAAAAATGCATTTATAGTCTCAATCCTCTAAGTTGTGCTCATTCCAGCCTAGAATGTATCTTTCATATATACGGAAACCCAATGCTCTCTCTCACTATATAGATTTTGAAGCCATGCATTGTCATGCAAATTATACATACCAATAAACACCTCCCAACACTTCTCAGACTCTTTAGAAGTCTGGCAATGATAAACACATTTCTGCAATGCACTCTTTAAACCACAACTATACTATAAATGGGACCTAACTTCTCTAGTAGTTTTTGCATAATGTGCCATAAACAAAATATGTGTCTAGTATTCAAGAAAACTATTGCTATCACATTTTTCATGGCCCTGTTCTGATCAGTGATGATCGCTTTTGGAGCTCTCACATCCATACATTTCAACCAAGTCTCGAATAGCTAAACAAATGTATCAGTATCTTCGCTTGAAATCAGAGCTGCTCCAAAAAGTATAGATTGTCCGTGGTGGTTCACTCATACAAAAGGGGCGAATGGCATGCCATATCTATTTGTTGGGTATGTTGTATCAAACATCACAACATCCCCAAAATACCCATAAGCTGCTCTGTTACGTGCATCGGCCCAGAAAATATTCTTTAATCGACCTCGTCATCCAAATCCATCAACGAGCCCATCATTCTTATACATCAGCACATCCTTTACCAAGTCTAAGGTGCCGAGCCTTGTAAATATAATTCCGTGCATCTTTCTCAACAAATGGAAGCTTATCAAATCCACCTGCCTCGACAACCAATGAGTTGAAGCTTTTAGCCATACTTATGTTTGCTTTGTCGTTAATATCTAACTGTCTTTTTACAGACTCACCAATCTGTCAATTACATTTAAAGAATCTTGCCTTTCATGGACTTGGCTCATGGTTGTGTGCGTTCTCAATAGTTGTTATACGCAATTCCTCATCAAGCAAAATAGCATTAATCTTTGCTTTACAATCCGTCTTCAAAGTCGGACGCAGTTTAGAAACATTTGTAGTACAGTTTCTTGCCTCACCACCATGAGCACAACCAAGTGTTAAATATCTAGCACTCCCATCCTTTTTTTTTTTTACTTCTTTGGGTCATTACGCCAAACCCAGTCTGTTTTCTATATTGCTTTTAGAAGTCCAACAACTCTTCCTCAATTTTAAATGACATCCCCGACCTTGGATCCATAACACCATCATCATCATTTCCATGACTGCTCTGTGCTACTTCCTCAACCATCGATAGTACGTCCTCAACCAATGCATTCTCAGACTTCTGCAATATACCATAACACAGATCAAGGCAAGGAAGGTATAAACCAAACCCAATGCAACAATTTGTGGTATACCTAATGTTGTTTAATGAACTCGTCTCTCACATTTGAGCTATCTTGACAATTATTGCTTTCAGAAGAAAACAATGATCGCCTAGTAGACGAGGTGGGTTCTATTATCTCTTTAGGATTACTTGAACATTCCAAATAGGGAATTGGAGGAGCAAAATTATATGGATTTTGTAGTCTAAACGGTACTCCCTTTGGCTGCTATAATTTACAATACAAAATCATAAATGTAGCCTTCACAAAGTGGATTTATGCAAGCATAGAAACCTCCAAATCATAAAGTTGATCACCTCGTTTTTCCATGGATAAGAGTCAGCATTTGGACGAGAAACGGTGGGAAAAATGGTAGTGGCATCATCCCATGGTAACCAGGCATATAGCTATATGTTGTCCAATCTGGATAATATGGTCTTGGTATTTCCTGAAATAATATCAAATTGATTTATCACCAAATAATAAATCACACTAATAACATGGCTTTTGGGCGGGAAAAGAATACCTGAGTGAATGCAGTAGTATTGGTTGGCCTTATAGCACTACTGGTAGGACTTGTGGCACTGCTGGTAGGCTTTGTGCTTTCTTCCCCTTTCTCCATTGACTTGTCCACCAAAAATGGACCCACCTCTATGTAATATTTAATAAGTAATGACCCAATCTCAAAAAAATAAATAATTGTGGATTTCAATCTACTAGACCCCTTGTTCTAATTTCTGACCTCAAAAAAATAAATGAATGTATATGTATGTCTATTTGTCATCCTCATTTCTGACCAAAATCTTAGATTCAAAAGCTTCAATGTGCATACCACTGGCTATTAAGCAGGAAGTATATAATACTGCACTACTATGCTAAATAAACCTATTTTTGTGAGAGGGGACTCACATTTATCATCTAATATGATTATTATATAAATAAATATTGGCCCAAAAAAATTTGGATCCACAAACATTCAGCAAATTTAATATTAAGCATTGGTTGAGAACATTCAAATTTGGGCAAAAAACATTTCTTTAACATTTGGGTCTACGTTACTTCTGATGGATGTGGAGGAGCATAGGACAAAGCAGGTGGTGGAGGAGCTGAGGATGACGCTGATGGTGGAGGAGTTGACCATGACGTTGCAACTCGAACAGTACTCCCATTGCAAGAACCCTCGCGTGGGTTGGGCTGGGTTGGGTCTACATTGTAACATCCCGTATTTTAGTGTATTTTTAATGAAGAATTATTTTAATTAATTTAAGGATTATTCTCTTGTTTTAAAATTAAGAGAGTTTTGAAATATTATTTTATAATATTTTAAGTTGCAAAAATTATTTATTTTATGTATTTTCTTGATATTAATTATTGTTTTGTATTTAAATTGATATTTAATTTAAATTAGTTAGATTATGAGTTTTAAAATTATTATTGTTTTAACTGAGCATTTCACTGAGTTTGAATTATTTTATTTAGTTTATGGTCTTAAAATCTTTTTCGTTGGATCACTTTTGTGACCCTAAGATGTGAGGGTTGAACCTCATTTCTTTTCTTCCATATTTTCTTTTTCTCTTCTTTTCTTTTTCTTTCCTTTTTCTTCTGGATTCCTCCTCTCCCCCCCGAACTCTCTCTCTCCTCTCCCCCGTGCATTTCGTCTCCTCAGCTCCAGCACTGCCACCGGTCGTCCATGGCCCTCACTGCCGGCCCCGTTCGCCTCCCTAGCCACCGGCAACCTCACCCCATCATTTTCAGGCCGTCCCATGCCGCCGTGAGCTGCCACGCACGGCTTGAAGCCACGCGGCCTTGTGTGCTCCAGCGCCGCCTCGCTCCACCTCTGGCTACCATTTATTCACCACTTCATCACCGGCCCCTTGCCATCCTAACCCACCTAATTTCGGCTCTGATCCGTCGCCGGAGCCACCTCCACGAGCTCATCTCCATTTCGGCCTTTTTGGCCTTCCACTGCCGTTTCGGCCGCCACCCACGGCCAACCATCACTTCCACTAGCTTCACCAACTTCCATAGGCCCTACCCTACCATTCCTTAGTCTTCGTTTAACCCCGTGTAAATTTGGGTATACTGTGTATTTCGGCCACAGTGTTTTTACACTGTAGAGTTGCTGTTTTGGCACTTTCAGCCCTCCCGTGATCCTCCTCCGAAAATTATTATATACCATTGTAAGTCTTTTCCCAAACATCTTTTGAGATTTTAATATATTTTTGCGCTGACTCATTTAATATTACTGTGATTGGTTGGTTGTGCCGGACTGAGTCCGAGGAGTTATGGGGGTTGGATGAATTGAGGACATAGTATTTGTTGTGTTTGATTTTATTGTGTTTGGGATGGTTGTTGGAAATTATTGTCGGGTTGGTACATTGCATATTGCACGCATGTTCATGTTTGTAAATTGAAAACTGGATTTTCATGTAATTGCATTCATGTTCATGTGTTTATGAAAAACTGAGTTTTTATGTGATTTAAAGGAAAAGTGACTGTAGGGATGGTGGTAAGCAGGGATGGTGGTATAGTCCCACCTGCGATTCCCGCCTACGGTGTAAGCGTAGGAATGGTAGTAAGCAGGGATGGTGGTGTAGTCCCGCCTGCGATTCCCGCCTACGGTGCACGCGGTAGGGATGGTGGTAGAGTCCCACCTATGATTCCTGCCTACAATGCTCTAGTGGGTTTTTGTATTGTGTGGAAAGGAACTGTAGGGATGGTGGTAAGCAGGGTGGGTGGTATAGTCCCGCCTGCGGTTCCCGCCTACGGTGTACGCATAGGGATGGTGGTAAGCAGGGATGGTGGTATAGTCCCGCCTGCGATTCCCGCCTACGGTACACGCGGTAGGGATGGTGGTAAGCAGGGATGGTGGTAGAGTCCCGCCTGTGATTCCCGCCTACAGTGTCCGACAAATATTTTTGTGTAAATCATTTTTTGGGAAAATGACGGATTATGTTTTTGGGCCAAAAATGGGATTTTGGCGTGCGTTGGAAAATATTCATTTTCCGGGAAAAAATGATATTTGGATCTAGTACATAGTACATCATATGCATGCATGATTGATTGAGCTGCATTATTGCATATTTTACACATTTAAAACCAATGTATTTTTAATTGTTTTATTATTTTATCATTGGTTTTAGATGGAAAAATTGATTAAGAGGCATAAATCCAAGTTGTGAATTAAATTGATTAAAAGCATAGTTTATGCTTGATTTTATAACTTGTGATTTATTTGGGCAATAAGTTCTTCACATGCACAACATACTTTTAATGTTTGATTTTTTTTATCTCTTGTTTAGTTTTATTTATTTTAGTTTCTTTATCGTATTTTATTTTATTTTATTTGTCTAGTTTTATTTTTATTTTATGTGATCATTATTTAATTTTGCTTGTCTATTTTTATTTTATTTTATTTTATTTTTATTTTTATTTTTTTGATTTTCTGCGCTGACTAAACAACATGTCTTTTGGTCAGCAGATCAAAACGACATGTCGTTTTGAACTAAATTGGTTTCTGCCGTTTGAGCTAAACGACGTGCCGTTTTGTCTAAGGGTAAAAACGACATGTCGTTTTGCACATTGGTCGTTTCTGCCGTCTGAGCTAAACGACGTGCCGTTTTGTCAATAGAAGAAAACGACACGTCGTTTTCGTCATCTTCAACCTCACGATCTCTCGCCTCATACACAGTGCAGCTGCAGCTCTTCCGTCGGCCACCAGCAGCTCCAGACGATGCCGATGATCAGTTTTCCACCACCATGCATGGCCAAATACACGTCCAACTCCACGAAACACTAACGCATGCACCGGCAACACCAACCTCCATTACCGAAGCACGGACGGACTCGCTGCACTCTTCCAGGCCACCCTGCATGTCTGATGATCGCCAGAAAATGCCGGAGACCAAGGCTCCGCCACGACCGAAACCTTCTCCTGTGCACACTGCCGAGAACGACCGAAGGCACCTCGGCTGCTCTCTCTACGTCTCGGTTGCAGTCGACTCGGCTCGCTCACGGGTCACGCAGCAGCTTGAATACTTGCAGGAAGAAAAAAATAAAAAGAAACTCACACCGGAAGCATGCTCTCACGCGGTTAAGAGAAGAAGAGAAAAAAAAGATAGAAAGGAACTCGGTGCAGTGCAGTTTCAAACACTCGGTGCAGTGCAGTTTCGGCTGTAAAGAGAAATAAAAAAAAAAAAAGAAAAGAAACAAGTAGAACCATTCGGTGCGTGCAGCAGTGAAAGAAAACAAAACATGTATGTGCAGAGGGAATCTACGGGAACAGCAGTAGGAAATGGAAAGCAGAAAAAGAAAGAAAAGAAAATAAGTTCGGTGCATGTGATGTGTGATGAGGTTTCGGTGCAGCAAAGGAAAGAAAGAAAAAAAAATAAAAAGGTGATGAAAAGCAGCCCACTGTGTTCGGCGCAAGCAATAAAAAAAAGAGAAGAAAAAAAAAACAAATGTGCATGATGCACTGATAACAGTGAAAAGAAAGAACACTGCATGTGAAGAACAAACAAACCAGCGACAAACAGAATATTTTTGTTAGTGGGGATGAGGTCACAGGCTAAGCTAATGCAGTGATCCTTTTTTTTATGCCTATATAAGGCTTATACGTCGTTGGAGAGCAAGGCGAAGAGAGCAGATGTTAGAGAATTGAGAGGAAGTCAGTGAGAATTAGTGTGAGATGTTAGAGAGATTTTAGTGTGCAATTAGAGTGAAAATTCAGAAAAAATAGTGGGAAGTTTTTTTTAGTCAGTTTTTATTTTTCAAATGTTAGTTTTGTGTAATTCATTTATCATTTCAGAAATCAGTTTTAATTTATAGTCCAGTAAATTTTATTTTTGTAAGTCTTTATTTTTAGTTTTGAGTTTGTTTAGTGAGTAAATTTTCAGTTCTTTTTTTTTTTATAAATGTTGAGAGTCCATTTTATTTTTGAGAGTTTACTTTAATTGGAAGTTCAGATTTTTGGGTTGGAGAACACAGTCTCCATTTCCAAACATCAGATTTATTCCTTACATTGGAACT
>QEOT01000458.1:370626-387596 GCA_003123785.1 Pterocarya stenoptera
AAGATGGGAGAATTCCTCTCCACTTAGCCGTGATGAGAGGACACATAGAGGTAATAGAAAAGTTGCTTAATTCCAAACCGAACTCGATCTCGGAGGATCTCGATGGAGCCAGTGTTTTGCACTTGTGTGTTAAATATAACTGTTTGGATGCTCTAAAACTGCTAGTGGAATCTGCTGATGACAATGGATATTCCCTGATCAACTCCAAAGACGATGATGGTAACTCCATATTGCATTTAGCTGTGATGCTCGGGCAAACGGAGGTAGGTTAACAATGATCTGCAGATTTACTCTCTTTTATTTGCTTTAGCAAACGGCAAGAATTTATAAATTGTACAAGTCCAGAATTATTAACCTTTGGCTTCAGGAAAGTAGTGTTTCTCTTTATCATCATAACCCCCGGCCTTTGGTGGTCACATGGATAAGGCTGTCTTTATCCTAATTAAACTCATTCTTTGCCACCTTTTTGTTCAACCGGCCCTTTTACCACAAACCGGGTTTTGTACCCTTTTGGCTCACTTTTAAGCATAATCCAACCTTTTTATAGGATTAACTCATGACCACTCGAGGGTCCAGAATTTTGACGCAAATATGAGTTCACTCGGGGGTTGCTTATAATTCAGTCCTGTTAATTAGGCTTTTTGCAGTACTGATTGGAAGAAACGATGCTACTGATATGTTTCTTTTGTGCAGACAATAAAATACTTACTTTCAGTATCTAAAATCAAAGAAGAGGCCAATGCCATAAACATTATTGGTAACACCGCTTTGGATGTCTTAGAGTTGGGCCATAGAGATTTTAAATCTCTCAAAATCCAAGACATGCTAATGGCAGATGGTGTTCGAAGATCCAAGGATCTAAATTCTCCTGGTCAACTACCAACAACACAGCGTCATGATCATGAACGAGCACGGTACATTAATAATGAAGGACAGCCAGCGCCTGCTGCTCAATCATGGTTTAAGAAATGGTACCTGGCAATATACTTTTGTTTGTGCGGATGGGTTAAATATTTTAAGCGTCGGGATCGATCAGATAGGGCCAGCGAGACACGTGGCACATTGATGTTGGTAGCCACTTTAATTGCAACCTTTACTTTCCAAACTGGGATCAACCCTCCAGGTGGTGTTTGGCAACAAGGTTGTAAAGATCATGCACAATATTATCCAACATTGCATGAGCTCGAGGATTGTACGGGCAAGGCAATTTTCTCTCATATCAACCCAGAGCAATACGAATTATTTTTGTCTTTCAACACCTTCTCTCTTGTTGCAGCTCTGAGCGTCGTAGTTCTGGTCACCATTGGAATTCCTAAGAGAAGCAAACTTTTTATATGGGTTTTGACATTTGCGATGCTTGTTGCAGTCAATTGCTTAATATCTGCCTATTTTTATGCTGTGGGTTTGGTGACCTCGGATACTGTTCAAGGACAACCCATGTTCAACTGGATTAAGCATACAATATCGGGAATTTGGTTGTTACTGCTTGTGATTGCTTATTCGGTTCTCATATATCGCCTGGTAGTTTGGATGGTGAATTTGTTACGCAAGTGCATACGTTGTTTGACAATGCAGAGTCCAACAAATTAATGATGTATGCGGTTAATGTTTATGATCAGAAAAATTGTATGGAAGTTGTTTTGGGATCTCATGTCCCTAAATATTTCACCCTTCGTCATGTCTCATCTGGCCTGCTTCGGACTGTAAACGTTAAATAATATTACAACTATCTATTAGAAATAAATAATTTAATTATTTATAATTATCGTAAATCAGATCATAATATATACTTTTGACGTAACAACATTAATAATCACTCAATACTATTATATATCATGTTAAACATTTCATATCATGGATTCATCTCTGCAAAAGAAAATTAGTTATTGCCAATAAATTATATGTAATCTCAGAAATAAAGGAAAAATGCAATATTTACGTCAAACATAATCTAATTAATTAATATGCATGACTTCATAAAATTACACACTTCACGTGTGTGTGTGTATATATATAATTTAATTTTGAGCGAAATTTAAGGTGATAAAAAGGGGAAAAATGTGATCAGGCCGCTTGCCAGTGATCACGATCAACTTGCATTATACATTACTTATGCTAAAAAAATACAATCTATAATGATATTAAAAAAATTAATTTGATGTTTGGCACGTGCCATGTTCAGCCTTCTTAATAAGGACAGCGACATCAGCGAGAAATACCGGTTAATTATTAATGAATTATTCTGAGCACAAGATTATTCAGCTTATAATTAATTTATTTGATGGATATATATATATAAGTCCATGCAGGTTGTATTTAGTTTTATTTAAATTCATAAAATGATTAATCACTCGCTATTTGCAACCCATGCAAAAAATGATAATAAAGTTCGATATTTTATGTAATAAGACTACAATATTCCTTTTTTTTTATTTGTAAGCGACTATACCCCGTGATTTTATTAAAAAACTCTTGTGGCGAAGCAAATCAAAATGCCTTTGATCAACATGTAACTGATCATGAACAAGAAAAACTCGGGTGGGCATATTGTACGTGGAGGGCCTATAATAGTAGAAAGGCCCATTTTAAATGAACAAGCCCAAATCATTCTTCTTTTGTATTCAATCACAATTAAGAATAGCAAAAATGTAGCACTTAAATTCTCTCTCATTCTTTTAATTTTATTTTTTATTATATTTTATTTTCTGTCACAAAGTGGGGCCAAAATGTCTACCCATCGCAAGCTCCGTAGTAGCTTGCAAAATACTACTTGAACAAGGAGACATTAACGCGTGAAAGACTTTGAATGTTCAGTGCATGGACCTCATTGACGCTGCTGGGAGTTCTATTTCCGCGTTGATTTTCGCCCATCGGACTCAAATCTTATCCATTTAAAGAACAGCGCCTTCATTTCCAAATCCACATGGATTGGTGAATAATATTGGTGGCTCCAAATCCCTTGCCCGGAGAATACGTGATAGAGTAGTCCCGTTTGGATATTGAGATGAGATGAAATGAGATAGTTTTAAATGAAAATTAAATAAAATATTGTTAGATTAATATTATTTTTTAATATTATTATTATTTTGATATTTGAAATGGTTGAATTATTTATTATATTTAATGTGAGAATTTAGGAAAGTTATAATGATGAGATGAGATGAGATGAAATGAAATGAGATGAATTGAAATGAGATGAAATTGTTTCTGTATCCAAATGGGACCGAACAAAGAAACGAAACAGAGACGAGCTATGAGTTCCTTTTGGTCAGTTTGTTCTTCCTCCTCCTCAATTTAGTGAAAAAAATAGCGAACCATATTTCATCTATATTAATCTTCTCATTAATGCTGGAGAGCTTCTGCTAGCTATATATATATCATAGTTAAGATCATGTGTAGGGCAAAAAAAAAAAAAAAAAACAAATTCTAGTTTGAATAGTGTTTTGCATCCTAGTTTAATATGGTGTGCTCATTTCTAGCGGTGTAACCGGTCTAGTTTGATCTAATTTTAGATAAATTTTAGGACCGAACTGGTATACATGATCAGTTTTGCATTTTCAAAAACCGATACCGCACCCGTTATATTCCTAAATCGGTACTTCTAGTTTTACTAGTTCCGGTTAGGTTCGGTCCAATTTTCCAGTTTTTAATATATATTAACTCTTTAGTCTCTTATACTTATATATATATTAATATATATAAATATTAGTAATACACTAATACTATTAGTATATATAAATATTAGTAATACACTAATACTATTAGTATATAGTAATATTGTTGGTATATAGTAATATTGTTGGTATAGTACTATTACTATATGTTAGTGATAATATAGTAATTAGTATACTAATGTATATTAGTATTACTAATATATTTATCAAAAGGAATATGTTGAGAATTTATTAAGCCGTAAAATGTAATTAATATATATTTTATATTTAAAACATATGATCAAATAAATTTTCATGTTTAAGATTAAAAGTTTATGTTATAAATTATAATATAACATTATTTCATATAAAATTATAATTTATAAAAAATATTATATATAATATTAAAAATTAATTAAAAATATATAAATATGCAAATTGGTCCGGCCCGGATCGTTCTGGTGCGGTCCTAAAAAACATAAAATCGAGACTAAATCGGTTATGGTGGTTTTTAAAATGGAGGAATTGGTCCCGAACTGATGCAGGACGTAGGCGATGTCAACTTGGCAACAACAGGACATGATCCTTGATTATACGATTCTCAGGCACCAATAAGAAAACTTCAGTCACATTGCAGAAGCAACACCAAATTCTGTTTCCAAGTTTACATTGCAATTGTTTCCTTCTTGAATGTTTTCCATTTCAGTCTTTTGATTTCCTTAATAAATTTCTTATATATTCGATGGCAATCGTGTGGGAGGAGAATAATGAATTATTGAATAAATCGGGTGGAAAGAAAGCCTTTTTTTTTTTTTTTTTGGCTGCAATTTGTATCAACTTGGAAGACATAGCTCTTCCTTTTTATTTTCTTTATTCTGTTTTGGCACTTGTTCTTTTTCTCAACGTTTCCACTATGCCAATTTGGCATCAGAGCAAGGCTTTACCTGGCTTGATGGCGAGAGACAACACCCAAGAGGAGGAACGTGGTGTGCAGGCCATTTGGGCAGCTGTGAGGGCTCAAGATCAAAGGAACCAACAACGTTTTGAAGGGATAGAACGTATGTTGCAAGAAATTCAAGCAGCTGTCACCGGAGTTCATGTTGGTGGCAATAGGACCTAGAATACCGAGAATCAACCAGGAGGAGGTCGTGACGTCGCGCATCGATAGAGGAATCAAGCACTAAATGATTCCTCTAGTGATGAAGAAGTGGAGGGGTTCATTCATGGGAATCATGAGGCCAGGAGAGCTCCAGACAACAACAACAATTTCAGAATCAAAATTGATCTGCCTTGTTTCAATGGGCACCTTCACGTTGAGAGTTCTCGATTGGATGCTCGAGGTAGAAAACTTTTTTGATTATATGCAAATTCCTAAAGCACAACAGGTGAAGTTAGTCACTTGTAAACTACGTAGTGGTGCTTCAGCTTGGTGGGAACGAATACAAAATAATCGAAGGAGGCAAGGCAAGCAACCAATGCGCATGTGGCCCAAGATGAATCGCCTAATGAGGGCAAGATTTCTTCCTCCAGACTATGAGCAAATCCTTTATCAGTAATACCAAAGTTGCAAACAGGGAGTAAGGACAGTGAACGAGTACACGGAAGAATTTTATCAGCTCAATGCTCACAATAATCTATCGAAAACGGAAGGGCAGCAGATCGCAACGTACATGGGAGGCTTGCGTGTTGCTATACAAGATAAAATGTCTCTACACACTACGTGGTTGATTGAGCTGCATTATTGCATATTTTACACATTTAAAACCAATATATTTTTAATTGTTTTATTATTTTATCATTGGTTTTAGATGGAAAAATTGATTAAGAGGCATAAATCCAAGTTGTGAATTAAATTGATTAAAAGCATAGTTTATGCTTGATTTTATAACTTGTGATTTATTTGGGCAAAAAGTTCTTCACATGCACAACACACTCTTAATATTTTATTTTTCATCTCTTGTTTAATTTTATTTATTTTAGTTTTTTTTATCTTATTTTATTTTATTTTATTTTATTTGTCTAAGTTTTATTTTTATTTTTATTTAATTTTGCTTGTCTAATTTTTATTTTATTTTATTTTATTTTTGTTGATTTTCTGCGCTGACTAAACGACATGTCGTTTGGTCGGCAGACCAAAACGACATGTCGTTTTTCACTGTGAATGGTTTCACCGTTTAAGCTAAACTACGTGCCGTTTTGTCAATAGGTAAAAACGACATGTCGTTTTTCACGTGTGAATTGCCTGCCGTTTGCAGCCGACGACATGCCGTTTCGACACGAACGGCACGTTGTTCGGTTCGTCGTCTACCTCTCCCACTGCGCTTCGAGCTACAGTGCCGTCGTGCACAGCAGCTCTTCCGTCGGCCACCAGCAGCTCCAGACGATGCCGGCGATCAGTTCCCCACTCCATGCACGGCCAAGAACCATCTTCCTCCGCCACCAGCAGCCTCCATGCATGCGTTCGGACCATGCACAGCTCAACCAACTTCCACCGCCCAGTGCAGCTCATCCACCCTCCACTGCACCTCAGCCCAGCCATGCCCATCCTCCTCCAGTACACGTCGTCTCCGTCATGCATGCAGCCTATCCGAAACCGAAAACAGCAGAGAAAGAGGAAAGCAGAAGAGAGAAGAAGCAGAAACTGAAAAAAAAAAAAGAAAAAAAAAAGAAACGAAAGGGACGACACGGGCTGGAAGCAGAACGAAGAGAAGAAAAAGAAAAGAGAAAGAAAAGAGAAAAGAAAGAGGAAGAGGACGCTGGAAGCAGAGGGAAGAAAAGAACAAAAAGAAAGAAGAAGAAGAAGAAACGGAGCTGGGCGACGCGCACAGAACTGGGAAGAGAAGAAGAAGAAAGAAAAAAGAAGGAAAAAGAAAGAAAAGAGAAAGAAAAAGAAGAGAAAGAGAAGAGAGAAGCGGACGACGCACGACGCATGCGGAAAGGAAAAGAAGAGAAAAAGAAAAGAAAAGAAAAAGGAAGAAGAAGGCAGTGGGAGACATGGGCAGGAAAAGAAAAGAAAAGAATAGAAAAGAAATGCATGCGGGAGAGCTCATGGGCGGCTGAAGGCAGATGCACATGGAACAAGTCAGACGCACAGCTACGCACAGTGCAGTTCTTTTTGAAGCCTATATAAGGCTTGTAAACGAATGAAGATGGAGGTAGAGGTTAGACGCCCAGTAGAGTAGTTTAGGAGTAGTCTGCAGATTTTTAGGAGAAAGTGCAGATGAAGTGAGGGAGTTCGGTGATGCAGTTGAGAGCCTAATGGACCAACTGTGTTATCGAACTGTTCTCCTTCATCTGTAATCTTCACTTTTATTTTATTTTATTTATTTTAATTTATGTCATTTATTTTTATGCACTTTAAATTTATGCACTTTAAATTAATGTCCTTTATTTTTTCAACACTTTTAATTCCTGCACATTGATTGGTGTTATTTTTAGAAACTTTGATCATCTATATACTTCTCTTGATTCATTGTGATTTTCGAATACAGTGAATGCTTGAAAAATCCCTGTGGTAATCAATTGGACTCATGAATGTCTCTACCATCAATCTTGCACTTTTATTTTAGATCAACAATAGAGTTCATATTGTGGGTTTGATCAATTGATTGGTGTTATTATTAGAAACTTTAATTATCTATATATTTCTCTTGATTCATTGTGATTTTCAAATACAGTGAATGCTTGAAAAATCCCTGTGATAATCAATTGGATTTGTGAATGTCTCTACCATCAATTATTCAAACTTAATATTTGGTGATTAATTTTCTTGGGCTTAATTGTTAAATCTTCCAGTTAGACGGAACCATTATTCTAGTCTAACTGAGCTAATTTGATCGCACTTTTAATTTCTGCACTTTTATTTTACTGTCATTTAATTTTCTTGCTCTTTTAATTTTCAGTCATTTAATTTTCAGCAATTTAAATTCACTGTCTCGCACTTTAATTTCTTTAATTTTCATCACTGCATCCAAAACACTCAAAGCCAACCAAAAATGAATCTGGTTCACGACTAGTAAAATCTTCTTTTCACTGTACTCTTTCATCCATTGTACATATCATCACTTTTTAATTTTATTTTCTCATTGTAAATATTTCCACCATTTTACACGAGTTTATTTTTAGCACTTTCCCTGTGGAGACGATCTAAGAATTTATTCCTAATTACTACGCGACACGCTCCTGCACTTGGGATAGCCTTTTGTGCTGCTTATTCTCGAACGAGTCAGTGGTCTCTCTTAAAAGTCGTAAATTTGGCCATGAAGATTGAGATGCAACTGGTCAGACCACCACCCAAGACGCCGAACCAAACACCACAACAGAACCCTTACACCCCACCTCAGCAGTCCATGGACACCCAACCACCACCACAGAGTAAATTTCATAGAGGAGAGAGTAGCAATCAACAATTGAAAGCCCCTATGCATAAGCAAGGAGGAAGTAAAAATCCGTATGTTTGCCCAACGATTGGAAAATGCTTTAGGTGCAACCAACTAGGGCATAAATCCAATGAATGCCCCACACGCCGTTCAGTCCACATGATCGAAGAGGGGATGACTAACCAAGAAAATTTGATAGCAGTGAAGAGGGTGAGGTAAAGGAATTTGTGGAAGGCGATGAAGGAGAGCCTATCAACTCTGTCGTACAACAACTTCTCTTTGCTCCAAAGGTGGAAGAAAAAAATCAACGACACTCCATTTTTAAGACACGATGCACCATCAAAAACAAGGTTTGTAACGTTATCATCGACAATGGAAGCTGCGAGAACATAGTCTCTAAAGCCCTCGTCAATGCCCTGGAATTGAAAACTGAAAAGCATCCACGTCCTTACAAAATTAGCTGGATCTGAAAAGGAGCAGAAACTCGGATTAATAGTATCTGCCGTGTTGTATTCTCTATTGGAAAGTACTACCAAGATGAGGCTTTATGCGATGTGGTGGAGATGGATGCTTGTCATATCCTTCTCGGGATGCCATGGCAATTTGATGTGGAAGCTACCTACAAAGGGAGGGCAACTTGTATTCTTTTTGGTGGCGAGACAAGAAGATTGTTTTAATGCCCACCGAAGACAAAGCCACTAGCTCCAAACGAGTTGAGGAAAAAAATAATCTACTTACCATATGTGAGAGTCAGTTTTTGGAGGAGGCAAAGGAGACGGGGGAAATCTGGACTCTAGTGGTGAAAGGGGAAGAAGTGAGCGACCATCCTGATACACCCCCTCAAATCCAATACCTTTTGACAGAATTTTCTAACCTCACGCCATCTGAGTTGCCCAACGAGCTGCCACCCATGCGAGATATACAGCACCATATTGACTTGTTCCCAAGAGCGAGTCTACCGAATTTACCACATGACAAGAGGAGTCCCAGTGAACATGAAATCCTACAAAAGCAAGTTGAAGGCCTCCTCCACAAAGGGCTAATAAGAGAAAGCATGAGTCCGTGTGCTGTGCCCGCATTGATCACTTCAAAGAAAAATGGGAGTTGGCAGATGTGCGTGGACAGTCGCGCCATTAACAAAATCACGGTAAAATACCGATTCCCCATTCTAAGATTAACCGATTTATTGGATATGCTTGCAGTGTCCAATATTTTTTTCTAAAATTGACTTACGGAATGGGTACCATCAAATATGAATCCGGCCGGGGGATGAGTGGAAAACGGCTTTCAAAACCAAAGAGGGCTTGTATGAATGGCTACTCATGCCATTTGGCCTCTTGAACACGCCGAGCACTTTCATGCCCGTTATGCACCAAGTCCTCAAGCCGTTCATTGGGAAGTTTGTGGTGGTCTACTTCGATGACATCCTCATCTATAGCCGCAGCAAGAATGAACACTTGGGACACCTTAGGGAAGTTTTATCAACACTTTCTCTTAACAAGTTATTTATTAACTTGAAAAAGTGTATTTTTCTAAGCAACAAGCTATTGTTCCTTGGATTTGTGGTGAGCGCTGAAGGAATCCACATGGATGAAGAGAAGGTCCGTGCGATTCGGGATTGGCCGACCCCCACTACAGTGACCCAAGTCCGCAGCTTTCATGGCTTGGCCACTTTCTACAGCCGATTCATAAGGAATTTCAGCTCTTTGGCAGCCCCCATTACGGAATGCATGAAGAAGGGCCATTTCTCTTGGGGAAGAGAGCAAGAAGAAAGCTTTAAAAACATCAAGGAAAAATTTTCCACTGCACCCGTGCTTGCCCTCCATAACTTTGACAAGTTATTTGAAGTAGAGTGCGATGCTTCTGTAATTGGCATTGGTGCAGTCTTGTCTCAAGAGGGGCGCCGGTGGAATTTTTCAGTGAAAACTTAAATGAAGCTAGGCGCAAGTGGATGACTTATGAGCTTGAGTTTTATGTTGTGATTAGATTCCTCAAGCATTGGGAACACTATTTAATTCAACGGGAATTTGTTCTATACAGTGACCACCACTCCTTGAAGTTCATCAATACACATAATAGTTTGAATCGGATGCATGCCAGGTGGATTAGCTTCATGCAAAAATTCACAATGGTCCTCAAGCACAAGTCAGGGCAAGAAAACAGACTGGCCAACACCCTCAGCAGGCGAGCATCTGCACTAGTGACCATGAGAACTGAGATAACGAGATTTGAGCAATTAAAAGAAATGTATGAAGATGATGAGGATTTTGCCGAGGCCTGGAAGCAGTGCACACTAGGGCAGCCAAAATTAGACTTTCACATACAATAGGGGTATCTCTTTCGTGGAAACCAACTTTGCATCCCCAAGACATCTTTACGTGAGCATGTAATACGTGAATTGCATGGGGGAGGACTGGGGGGCCATGTTGGGAGCGACAAGTCAATTTCCCTGGTAGCTGACCATTACTTTTGGCCTCAACTGAAAAGGGATGTGGGAAGATTTGTACAATGATGCCCCGTTTGTCAAGTGAAGAAAGGCCAAGCTCAGAACACAAGATTGTACACGCCTCTACCTATCCCTCAGAATATTTGGGAAGACTTGAGCATGGATTTTGTGCTTGTACTGCCGTGGACTCAACGTGGTGCCAACTCCATTTTTGTGGGGGTGGACTGGTTCTCAAAGATGGCTCATTTCATCCCGTGCAAAAAAACTTCAGATGCCTCTAGTGTGGCTAATCTGTTTTTCAAAGAAGTTGTCCGCCTGCATGGTGTTCCAAAGTCCGTCATCTCTGATCGGGACACAAAATTTCTCAGTCATTTTTGGATCACCTTATGGAGGAAATTTGGGACTACTCTCAAGTATAGTAGCACATGTCACCCGCAAACCGATGGCCAAACCGAGGTGACCAATAGAACACTTGGAAATATGCTGCGATGCGTATCCGGTGATAAGCCAAGACAGTGGCATGTGAGTCTTCCACAAGTCGAGTTTGCCTTCAACATCATGCAGAATAGATCAACTGGCAAGAGCCCCTTTGAGGTAGTTTATACTACGCCCCCAAAATATGCTCTTGACTTGGTTCCCCTCCCAAGACTTCCTGGAATGAGCCTAGCAGCTGAGAACTTAGCAGAGAGGGTCCAAGAAGTTCAAGCGGAAGTGCGAAACAACTTGGAAAGGGCCAGCATGAAGTATAAACAAGCTGCTGATAAACATAGGCGAGCTAAGGTGTTTCAAGAAGGGGATTTGGTGATGGTCCACCTGAGGAAGGGCCGTTTCCTAGCAGGTACGTATGGCAAGCTGCAAGACAGGAAATACGGACCTTGTCACATTTTGAAGAAGATTAGCGACAATGCTTATGTCATTGATCTCCCTGAGAACATGTCCATCTCTCCCACGTTCAATGTGGCTGACTTATTTGAGTATCACCCACCTGATGAACGGTCTATTGAAGAGCCAAACTTTGAGGCAAGTTTGATTTTAAGTGGGGGGAAATTGATGCAGAACATAGGCGACGTCAACTTGGCTACAACGGGACATGATCCTTGATTATACAATTCTCGACACCAATAAGGAAACTTCAGCCACGTTGCAGAAGCAACACCAAATTCGGTTTCTAAGTTTATATTGCAATCGTTTCCTTCTTGAATGTTTTCCATTTCAATCTGTTGATTTGCTTAATAAGTTTCTTATATATTCGATGGCAATGGTGTGGGAGGAGAATAATGAATTATTGAATAAATCGGGTGGAAAGAAAGTTGGTTTTTTTTTTTTTTTGCTGCAATTTGTATCAACTTGGAAGACACAACTCTTCCTTTCTATTTTCTTTATTCTCTTTTGGCACTTGTTCTTTTTCTCAACGTTTCTGCTACGCCATGAACTGAACTAGTCCAAAACCGGACCGAACCAACCTATCAAGGCCCGTTTTTTGGTTCACTGGTTTATTTTTACAGCCCTACTCATTTTCCATAAGTGAAATGTTTTAGTTACAAAAATATCGTATAAAAGAAAACCTACAAATTAACATGCCTTGATGTGGTATATTAGATTGTAAAGTCACTTTTATTGTAAATCTACTATATTATATGTAGCCATATCAATTTGTGAGTTAATGTTTATAAGATCTTTTTGTGGCTGTAGCATCTCTCTTTCCATAATAACATCAACAACGTAAATAAACATTCTATATATGTTTCCTTTTCTCTTCCTTCACTACAAGAAATTAGGCATTTTCCAGTGCTCAAAATCGTCGCAAATACCTCTAAAAATCACTGCATGTTCGATGCAATTCTAGGATCATTTCTGATCAATTTCAGCAAAAGGAAAAAATCATCGTAAAATGATACTATTCCCGGCAATTTTAGTCAGTCGTAACTGTCCAAAAAATCAACGGAAATGGCCTTTCTGTTTTACTATGAAATCGTTGAAAAAAGTCAATTGCAGTGATATATCATCGCTAAAGCTTAATAAATCACTCTAAAAGACTTGAGTTTTTTCCAGCGAGTTTTAATTTTAGTCGCAAAAACTTATTTCCAGCGGGTTATAATCGCCGCAATATAGTATTTGCGGCGACATATAGTCGCCACAAAATTTCACTGGACAAAAGTATATCGGCGACTTTTAATCGCCGGAAATTATTTATCACAAAATAAAAAACACAAAAATAGAGAATGATCTTCCTAAGCAAAAAAATACAAAAGAGATATTCCTTGCAGAACAAATATTTTGGATGTTTCCACATTCCTTTGATGTTTCCACTTACAGGATGACTAAATTAATGCCAAAAATAAAGTTGAAAAGCAATAGGAGATGATAGAGAAATCCAACCTAACTACTATTAAATGCAGATTAGTACTGTCAGGCAATTGATCTCATGGCCTTCAAACTCCAACAACTTACAACGTGAATTAAACCTAAAGATGTCAATGGTGATCTGCCCTATTCAGCCCAAAATTGGCTCATGATCTATGATTAGCATACACCAATTCATGAGGAATGCAAAAAAATTTTGAGACTCAAATGAATGTAAGCCATATCCAAGGCTAACAGCTATGTCCAAGCTTTTTCTGATATCAAGATTTAAAATGCATTCTAACCTGTCGTGGCAGAATGCCACTACATAAGAATTTGAAACTGAGCAAACAATTGGTCATGCAGAGACACAGAAGAATGAAATCCAAAACTACTTTGACATCTATGAAGTTTAGCATATGCCAAGAATTCATTATTTTATAAGTATTCATGCAATATCTAAAGTATTCATTTTTTTTATAAGGACATTCATTCATCCAAATGTTGAAGATTCACATATTATGTAGTTATATATATACTTTTGCATTAATGGAGAGCAAGTACAGACTATGGTATATCAAGTTTTTTTGCAAAAGAATATCCCAACATATTTTTGCACTCCTCATAGAGTCAAATATCAATACCTTAGACAGATGCTAGGTAGCTATAATTAGAACACAAACTGAAAAGACCCACTAGGAGATTCATGTCATCAACCAACCATATATATTTTCAAATATACTATATATCATTCTAGAAGTAAGTATCTAGATGTGGTGAAGCTATGCATTATTCTTGGCAAATAAGAGTGTGCTTGCAATCATAATGACAATGAGGCTATATTACTATGAAATGGTTGTTTTCCCCTTTTGTTGGTTCAATAAGAATTATTTTTCTGGACAAGATTTTATTCTGTTATTACATAATCAAACCAAAGCATATGGGATAATGAGAAAATCGTTGCCCATTATCCCCAATGTCTTTCATAAAATTAATTTGTTCTAGCATCCTAAACTAACATATGATCTTTCCATACCTGACAGAATCCAATGGAGCATAATTGCTTTTCCATCTGCTCTATCCTTGCCAATTTGTGATTGCTCCGGTCCACTTCACAAAAAAGACTCACTATAATCAGATAGTGACCATGTACATGGCTTGACAAAACAAAAAATCAAAAGAAGAGACATCAGTCCGTCGCTTTTTAATACATTCATACAAGTTAATTGGTGATCATATTCCAGATTTTTATGTGAAAGATTAGAAGAAATGAACTTGCATTTGCACTTGTGTGAGACTTATTTAGGATCAATATTACACTTTTGAGTTCTTTATTGTGTTAAGCATTGCATTTTTTATTTAGGATAGGCGATATCTTATAAAGCAAGATTAAACATACTTATTTTCTTCAGGATTATTGAAGTACACCTTTCTTGCAAAGTTGTGTGAGTTGTGTGACTATGCATAAAAGATGAGTGTGATGCTTTTCTTGTGATTATCCCCTTTGATCTAGTCCTAAACAAGGTTTAAGTAAATAGAGTGATAATGATTAGACAGTTGAATGAATAAATGTTTAGGAAGTTCTGTCTATTCCAATGTTTTGAGTTGCTTAGTAATTAGGGGTATTCATTACCAATGTTTACTTTTATTTCAAACGGCAACTTGAAATATGAGTATGCAAAAGCAAAGTGTGTGACTTGTTGAGTAACCGGGTGCATCCATTACAAATGCTTGTTTTCGCATCAAAAAGCGAGTGACAACTTAAAGACAAAGAATAAATTACAATTAAATATATATATATATATCTAGTTTGCTACCTTATTTGTAGTAGTGAGAATGGGTGATTGTAGGTTGAGTTATTACATGATTCAATTGTGTTGGTTACATGATAAATATGATTGAGTTTGGAATTACGTATGGATATTTGAACTAGAGAATGTGAGTATGCTTAGTTTTCCTTTATTTGCTATTGTTTATGTACTAAAGTTGAAGATTTGATATTTGTGTGATATGTCCTTTGGGTGTGATGAGTTGAGCCTAACTATGGTTATTGTCCTTTATTTTTATGGTTTTTCTTTTGCTTGAGGACAAGCAAACATTTGAGTTTGGGGGTATTTGATGTGAGAATTTATTTCACATATTTTCTTAGTCCTAATTTTTTTGATTCAAAGTGTTTAGTATGTTTCTTAGCTCGTTTGTCTAGAATTTTAGGTGTCTTTTGCATTTATTTAATTCTTGGGAATTCTTGGTATTTTGCAGGTGTTCAATTATTGAATTGAGTTTTGCTACTCATCATCCCCACACACCATATATCACATTTTGTTTTAAAAAAAATTTAATTTGTTTTTTGGTTTTATTCTTCTTAAACTTATTGAATTCTTCTACTCATCATTCATATACCACACATTTGGTAAGAGAAAAAAAAATGGTGTGTGGTGTGTGGAGATGATGAATAGAATTTTTCTATTGAATTAGGTTAAAATTTGATTGATGTGAAGAGGCAGAATTCGGGCTAGGCCTAGAGAGCAAATCCTAGTTGGGCTGGTCTAGCCAAAACATAACACTGTTGGGTTTTTGGGTTCTAACTAGAGCTACAGACCTAGGTTTTAGGTGTTGTTTGGCTTGCTGGAAAGCTAAGACATAGGCCTAAAACTCTTATGAAGAGTCCAAAATCCAGTTCTACCGTTTTTCAAAACTTAGCAGAAACGCTGAAGTCCAAATCTGTCCAGAAGTTTATTGTAATGTAGACCCTGTTTCGGTTTATATCCTGTATCTAGAGTTCTAGAAGTTAGAATAAAGCAAGGTTAGATGTGTTTGAAAGCTAAGAACGAGATCTAAAGCTTTCATGAAGGGCCCAACTCCAAAATATGTCGTTTTGATGCTCTAAATCCAGTAGAATGTTGGGTAATAAAATCAGCCAAGAATTCCGGATTTCAGCCCCAGATATGGGGGAAAGTTTTTTAAAATTTGAAAGGAGAATTGGTTTGGAATTGTGGATGGCCTGTAGTTATGACTGGTCAAAGATAAGATGTTGCAACTGAAAAAAAGAAGATGAAGTTGACGTTAAAAACCAGAAGAATTAATGAAAAAATGAAGGGATTGAAGGAGGAGCTATAATTCGGAGAGGAAGAACGAAGCTTACAATTTCTGCAATTACAGAGTTCTTTTTACTTTCTCTAATTTTTAGGTGTTGAATTGTTATTAATAATGTTTAATTCGAATTTATGTTTGAGAAATAATTGGATTGTTTTATTAGTTATAATTTGCTAGTTTCTTATTCTAGTGCTATGTTGTAGTTATGGAATTTTGGATATGATTTGAATATGATTATATTGAATACCCTTTGTTAATTGCAATTGGATGATTTCGATTTTCATTCTTGTAATTTACTGACCATGAATTGCATGCTTAAGATGTTGAATGAAGTAACGAAAGTTAAAGTTCCATATTAGTTCGTGAATTCATCAAACCTTGGTAGTGTAGTTTAGAAATAAATACACATCATTGTGACCTACATTTAAGAACTCCACAGAGCATAATGAATTCATATTAATTTTTGTGATCACGACAGTAGACATAGAATTAATATAAATATAGGTGTTATACTTTGAAAGAGGATATGACACCCCGACTCCCATGTACAAAAAGCCTTGGGAATCATGACATTAGGATGATGACAACACGGGTCATACATCCCAACGATACGTGCTCAAGTGTGTGCAACGTGCCACCAGAGCACCAAAGAGTCGCAGTGGATAATAATAATTAAGTCACTAAGTACCAGAATTTTATATACAAAAAAGAACTAAAATACAAGTATACTGAAAGTTATACAGTCATCCAAGAAAATATAATAAAACTAAATACATACACATGGGAAACAAATCCCACAACCAAAACAGCAGCAACCACATGCCACTTAACCACGGAGCCGATCCCTAAGGCTCGTCGTCCTCGTCCTCATCTGCACCAAAATCTACGGTACCATAAAATGTTACCGCAGGTAAATAATAATCCAAACGATCTCTAAGATTAAAATACATTTAATGCAACCAACATGCATGCATATGATGATATATGCACCAAACCCAAAAATATCATTTTCCAAAAAACGATTTACACAAAAAAAATTTATTGGACACTGTAGGC
>QEOT01000458.1:387967-412220 GCA_003123785.1 Pterocarya stenoptera
CCACCGTCCCTGCTTACCACCATCCCTACAGTCTCCTTTCCTTTTTCCCACAAATGAAAATCCAGTTTTCAATAAACACAAACATGATTATGCGTGCACATGCAATGCACCAATCCAACAATAAATTCCAACAACCAATCCAACAGTTAATTCTAGCAATCAATCCAGATCACAACACAACCAATCACAGACATAATAAACCAGTTAGTGCAAAAATATATTAAAACCTTAAAGATGTTCGGGAAAATACTTACAGCGCTTTAATATATTTTTTGGAGGATCACGAGAGAGCTGGAAGCACCAAAACAGCAACACCACAGTGTAAAAACACTGTGGCCGAAAACACAGTGAACCCAAAAATTACACGGGGTCAAACGAAGAATTGGGAACGGTAGGGTAGGGCCTATGGGAGGTGGGGAAGCTAATGGTAGTAGCCTTTGGCCGTGGGTGGTGGCCGAAACGGCGGTAGAAGGCCGGATAGTCAAAAACGGTTGTGAGCTCGGCTGGGCTTCACCAGTGACGGATCGGGGCTGGGGTTGGGTCCATTGGGTTGCTAGAGGGCCGGTGAAGAAGTGGTGAAGAAATGGTGGCCGGAGGTGGAGAACGCTGGCGCTGGAGCACACAAGGTCGCGCGGCTTCAAGCCGTGCGTGGCGGCTCACGGCGGCACGGGACGGTCTGAAAATGAAGAGGGTTGGTCGCCGGTAGCTAGGGAGGCGTTTGGGCTGGGAGGTGTCGGCCACGGGCGGCGCGCGGTGGTGCTGGGTGGAGAAGAGTCAAGAACACGGGGGAGAGGAGAGAGAGAGAGAGAGAGCGTCGGGCTGCACGGGCTGGGGAGAGAAACCGGAAAGAAAAAGAAGAAAAAGAGAAAAAAAGAAGAAAAGAAAAAGGAAAAGGGAAAAGAAAAAGAGGAGGAAGAAAAAGAGATCCAGCTCTTTTAACTTGGGTTTCGAAAGTGATCCAACGAAAAAGATTTTAAAACCACTAGATAAATAAAATAATTCAAACTCAATGAAATGCTCGATTAAAACAATAAAAATATTAAAATCCAAAAACAAGCCAATTTAAATTAAAGATCAATTTAAAATGTAAAACAATAAATAATATTAAGAAAATCCATTAAAATGATTTTCACATCTTAAAATATTATAAAATAATATTTCAAAACTCTCTAAATTTTAAAATAAGAGAATAAATCCTTAAATTAATTAAAATAATCTTTCGTTAAAAAAAAACACTAAAATACGGGGTGTTACAGAGGATATCACATAAAAAAAGGAAATTCGGTCATTGTAATTAGCAAAACATTAATGCAAGCAACCAGATTTAAACTCATTGAAGGAATTCAATTGATGAAATCCAAGCCCTAGGAACCTTTAATATTTTCTTTTTTAGGTTAAGAATTTGCAGTCAGTCACATAAATTTGGGATCGTCTAAATAATATAAGAAATTTTATAAATCGGTACTTGAATCTCTTCCTTGTGGAAACGATATTCTTTTTGCCTTGTTCTACTTATCACGACCCGTGCACTTGTGGTAGAGTCTAAAGACTATAAAGAGAATGACTTTGAATACAAATCTGTTTTATTGCCATATCCATCAAGAACATGCAAAAGATTTTAGAATAAAAACATAAGAGAAGCAAGTTGTGAGTATCATAATTCATTCTCTTTCCGAGAGAGACAATGAATTGCGATCCATATTGATTTACTTGTCGACTTTGAATATTCAATGCATGAAACTTAACATTAATGATCAGCACCTAATATTATTTCAAATTGATTTAGACCCATTGGACTCACATCTTATGAGAAGCAGTGCCCGCCTTAACTCTCAATTGACTGAGTCATGTGAGGTGCTTCAATTTCGGAGTTCGACAAAACTTCTCACATAGCAAATCATCGGTCCCAAGACATAATTTGTATCTTCCTCTAATTAATCAACCTTTCAACTTATGAATTTGAACTAAAAACACCTAAAACCCACATTAGTAAAACCTTCATTGAGAAATATATATTTTGACACACCAACATGATTCATTATTTCTAGCTAGCTAAAACGTTCGTCTTAGTTATGATTGCAGCATAATTGCAAAAACAATTATCACTACAAGAGAAATGGTTTTTTGAGACAAAAAATTTTTTCTCAAAAAACACAATTTCGTCCCAAAAAATAATTGAAGATGAAAAAATTTCATCTCTAATTTGTCTTTAAAAGGTTGTCTCAAAATTGTTTTGGAGAAGAAATTCACTTTAGGGATGAAATTTTGTCTCAAAAAATAACTTTTAGGGATGAAATTTTATGAAACCAGTCGAAATTGTTCGAACGGGAAATTTTTTTTTAGACGAACCAATTTTGTCTCAATAAATTGTTCAAATAGAATATTTTTCAGTTCGAACCAACCCGTCCATTCGAACCAAATAAACTTTTGAATCAAACAAATAATTATATTTGATACTGTTTGAAAGAAATGAGTGTTCGAACAAAAACAATTTGTTCGAATGACTTTTGTTCGAATGTAAATTACGTCCGTTTGAACTGTATTTCGTGTTAATCGTTTGAATGGGTTATTTGTTGTTCGAATGTGTATGTTTTTTATTCCAATGGATTTAGAAATGGTAATTTACTGTTCGGACTGGTTATTTACCGTTCGAATGGTATGAATCATACAGAACAAAATTTAATTAATTAAAAATATCATACTTGTAGTATACAAATTGTAATTCAAACGTCAATTGTAAAAAATGTTTTGAAACTTTATAATAGAAAGAACATGAAAGAAATAATTAATTTTTACAATTGTGGTGGTAGTATAGAGTTTTATGACATAATTGGCTGCAATTGAAGCATAGCTTTTTGTACCTCCATCTCTAGTCTCTTTTGCATGTTCTCTTCTAATCTCACCTCAAGATCTGTTGCTTGATCTAATCTGGTCAGCAAGTCTTTTTCCTTGAACCTCAATCATTTTATCTCAAGTGTTGCTTCTTCCAATTCTTTAGTCTTGTCTTCATTCGATCTGGCTCGAGAAGAGGATGATGATGTTGAGGATGACTTAGCACAACGTCCTAAGTCCCTCAAATATCCAGAACGTGATTCAAGAACTTGAGAAAGGATCTGAGCATCGTTGACAGATGATGCATCAGATGGATCGACAGCAACTTCCTTCAGAGATATCATCTTGTCCTACAAAAATAAAAAACATACTAGTTAGTATAAGTAACAAAAAAATATACTCACAATGGAATTAAATAAACTTAAACTTACATAATTTGCCTCTACTTCGGGACTGGTCCAAACACCATCACGATTTTTATGTGATTTTGCATGCAATTGGGTCAGATCATAGTTAGCAGGACTTTCTTCTTCCTGCAAAAAAAATTTTTCTCAAAAAAACCCAATTTTGTCCCAAAAAATAATTGAAGATGAAAAAATTTTGTCTCTAATTTGTCTTTAAAAGGTTGTCTCAAAATTATTTTGGAGACGAAATTCAATTTAGGGATGAATTTTCGTCCCAAAAAATAACTTTTAGGGATGAAATTTTATGAAACCAGTTGAAATTGTTCGAACGGGGAATTGTTTTTTTAGACAAACCAATTTTGTCTCATTAAATTGTTCAAATAGAATATTTGTCAGTTCGAACCGACCCGTCCATTCGAACTAAATAAACTTTTGAATCAAACAAATAATCATATTTGATACTGTCTGAAAGAAATGAGTGTTCGAACAAAAACAATTTGTTCGAATGACTTTTGTTCGAATGTAAATTACGTCCGTTTGAACTGTATTTCGCGTTAATCGTTTGAATGTGTTATTTGTTGTTCGAATGTGTATGTTTTTTATTCCAATGGATTTCAAAATGGTAATTTACCGTTCGGACTGGTTATTTACCATTCGAACGGTATGAATCATACAGAACAAAATTTAATTAATTAAAAATATCATACTTGTAGTACACAAATTGTAATTCAAACGTCAATTGTAAAAAATGTTTTGAAACTTTATAATAGAAAGAACATGAAAGAAATAATTAATTTTTACAATTGTGGTGGTAGTATAGAGTTTTGTGACGTAATTGACTGCAATTGAAGCATAGCTTTTTGTACCTCCATCTCTAGTCTCTTTTGCATGTTCTCTTCTAATCTCACCTCAAGATCTGTTGCTTGATCTAATCTGGTCAGCAACTCTTTTTCCTTGGACCTCAATCGTTCTATCTCAAGTGTTGCTTCTTCCAATTCTTTAGTCTTGTCGTCATTCGATCTGGCTCGAGAAGAGGATGATGATGTTGAGGATGACTTAACGCAACATCCTAAGTCCCTCAAATATCCAGAGCGTGATTCAAGAACTTGAGAAAGGATCTGAGCATCGTTGACAGATGATGCATCAGATGGATCCGCAGCAACCTCCTTGAGAGATATCATCTTGTCCTACAAAAACAAAAAACATACTAGTTAGTATAAGTAACAAAAAAATATACTCACAATGGAATTAAATAAACTTAAACTTACATAATTTGCCTCTGCTTCAGGACTGGTCCAAACACCATCACAATTTTTATGTGATTTTGCATGCAATTGGGTTAGATCATAGTTAGCAGGACTTTCTTCTTTCTGTAAAAAAAAAAATTTCTCAAAACAACCCAATTTCGTCCCAAAAAATAATTGAAGATGAAAAAATTTTGTCTCTAATTTGTCTTTAAAAGGTTGTCTCAAAATTGTTTTGGAGACGAAATTCACTTTAGGGATGAAATTTTGTCTCAAAAAATAACTTTTAGGGATGAAATTTTATGAAACCACTCGAAATTGTTCGAACGGGGAATTTTTTTTTTAGACGAACCAATTTTGTCTCAATAAATTGTTCAAATAGAATATTTGTCAGTTCAAACCGACCCGTCCATTCGAACTAAATAAACTTTTGAATCAAACAAATAATCATATTTGACACTGTTTGAAAGAAATGAGTTTTCGAGCAAAAAAAATTTGTTCGAATGACTTTTGTTCGATTGTAAATTACGTCCGTTTGAACTGTATTTCGCATTAATCGTTCGAATGGGTTATTTGTTGCTCGAATGTGTATGTTTTTTATTCCAATGGATTTAGAAATGATAATTTACTGTTCGGACTGGTTATTTACCGTTCAAATGGTATGAATCATACATAACAAAATCTAATTAATTAAAAATATCGTACTTGTAGTACACAAATTTTAATTCAAACGTCAATTGTAAAAAATGTTTTGAAACTTTATAATAGAAAGAACATGAAAGAAATAATTAATTTTTACAATTGTGGTGGTAGTATAGAGTTTTGTGACATAATTGACTGCAATTGAAGCATAGCTTTTTGTACCTCCATCTCTAGTCTCTTTTGCATGTTCTCTTCTAATCTCACCTCAAGATCTGTTGCTTGATCTAATCTGGTCAGCAACTCTTTTTCCTTGGACCTCAATCGTTCTATCTCAAGTGTTGCTTCCTCCAATTCTTTAGTCTTGTCGTCATTCGATCTGGCTCGAGAAGAGGATGATGATGTTGAGGATGACTTAACGCAACGTCCTAAGTCCCTCAAATATCCAGAACGTGATTCAAGAACTTGAGAAAGGATCTGAGCATCGTTGATAGATGATGCATCAGATGGATCCGCAGCAACTTCCTTCAGAGATATCATCTTGTCCTCAAAAACAAAAAACATACTAGTTAGTATAAGTAACAAAAAAATATAGTCACAATGGAATTAAATAAACTTAAACTTACGTAATTTGCCTCTGCTTCGGGACTGGTCCAAACACCATCACGATTTTTATGTGATTTTGTATACAATTGGGTCAGATCATAGTTAGCAGGACTTTCTTCTTTCTGCAAAAAAAAAAAAAAAAAAAATCTATATTAGAACTTAAATCAGAAAAGTATATTATATGTTAATATTTAATAGGGCGTAGAATAACTTACCATTTTGTTAGACAAACGATGAAAAGATCGAGAACCCTCATGATGGTGTATTTTTAAGTTTGATCTATCTGCTTTGTTCATATTACTCTGTTGCTAAAAAAAAAAGTTATATCTATATGTTTAATACATCTATCTTATACTATTAAAAAAGATAACAGCAAAATTACCTGATAAGCAGGATCTTCAAATATATCACAAACCTTCTCCCATTCATTTGGTAGCATTGCTTGGAATGGATTTTGACGCGCCTCTATTGTAGTACAGAACTTCTTATAGTGTGCATGTCATCGACCTTTGTACCTCCGAAATGCATTCGACATCAGCTCCTCAACCGTTAATCGATCCTCTCTTCGGTCAAAATTAAGCTCAAACTCATCCTTTCAATAATTATAAACAATTAGTATAAATACAAAATATCCAAAATGTAACATTAATAATACTTAGTTGCTTGAGATGTAGATTATTACCAATCAACAATTTTTGATGTAGTCTTTCACATCTTAGGGAACTTTAGACCAAGAGAATGTAGCAATCGGTGCATACGTGCGAGTAAGCGTACCAACAAAAGAAGCAAGCCACGCTGCCGAATCTCCGGAGCAACCTGTGTGATAATCAGGAATATAACTTTAATTTTACCAACTTTTCATACTTTCTCTATGCAGACACTCCTCATAGTGCCTCTACCTCTACGCTGGCTTACAACAGCTATATATACAATAATTAAAGTAAGTATTTTAATTAAATAATTTTATTTTATAGATATATTACTTAAATTGAACATAAGTTGTGGTATTTAATTTGATAAAATACCTTCTTTTGAGTCTGGTAGTATTGGCTCACTATTCATGGCAGGTGAACCATATGGGGAGTCAGGAATGGATGGGGATGACACACGTGTTGCTTTACGTTTAGGAGGCATATCGATTATAAATTTTAATAAATTATTATTCAAACAAACGTTACGGACATTTATGAGAATAATACTTACAAAAATTCATATTTGAAATTCATTCACTATCCGTTTTGCTAGACCAGTCGCCCTCATCCTCGCTAGACACTTTAGTTGATTCATCGTCTTCTGATATTTCACCCTCAATTACTTCGGGTTGAACATCTTCTCTACGCAATGGGACCATATCATATTGGCTGAGATCAACAAATAGATTGATGCCTACTTCGTTTTCTTGATATGCTTCTTCTTTTGCTGGACTATCAACTTCTTCTGAAGGTTCGTCTATCTCTGGAATAGTATCATATACATTTCTTGGTGCAAACTTCTCCACTACCTGCCATGGGTTTCCGTACTCCAGATCATCTAAATAAAAAACTTGATTCGCTTAGCAAGCGAGAACGAAGGGATCGTCCTCATACCATGTGCGAGATGTATTGACACTCACAAAGTAATCATCGTGACACACTCCCAACCTAGGATTTCAGACATCCCACCAATTACATTTAAACAACTAAACCATATATCCTCCCACGTATTTCAATACTATAATATCTTCCACAATTCCATAGAAGTCATTATTATCATCCCCATGGCTTCCTTCGACTACAACCCGACAATTTTGAGTTTTCCTATATCGTTCTCTGTCAGCTGTGTGAAATCTATATCCACGCACCAAATATTCTGAGTACTGGATGACCCTCCTAGACGGACCACATGCCAGAGCATACAGTTCTGGTGAAATTTCTTCTGAATTTTCACCATATTTCAATACAACCTACATCAATAAATATTACTATATAGAAAAAATAATAGAGTTTAGTGGTGTGAAATTTGTATTATAAAATGGGACTTTACAGTAATACCGTATGTTCAAACCATGAAGCAAATTCCTCTTCATGCATCTTTTTTACGTCAGTTACACCATTCGTACGAAGTAGTTGTATATGTTCACTGTGCATGTTCGTGTGAATGGTTAATTTATAGAAACGAAAAATCTTATATTATTATACATGGTTAATTAAGAGGATCATCACTAACCTCAAGTAGTGGTCAATCTCTGCACAGTTATTCAAGACATACCATCGAGTTCTTTCAAATTCTCGACCACATAGGTTGTCGCCCCCTTGTGCGCCTATGAGACGTACTGTCTGGAAAAACATGGTAAATGTCGATGAGACTCCCATCTCTCTTCCACCTTCATAATTTCAGTCTGGTCTTATAAATCTAGTATCAACCCCACTGATTGAGCTGCATTATTGCATATTTTATACATTTAAAATCAATATATTTTTAATTGTTTTATTATTTTATCATTGGTTTTAGATGAAAAAAATTGATTAAGAGGCATAAATCCAAGTTGTGAATTAAATTGATTAAAAACTTAGTTTATGCTCGATTTTATAACTTGTGAATTAATTGGGCAATATTTATTTACTTGCATAACACATTTTTAATATTTTATTTTCCATCTTTTGTCTAAATTTATTTTATTTTCTTTGTCTAGTTTTATTTTTTTGTTTCCTTGATTATAATTTATTTTGCTTGTCTAAGTTTTATTTTATTTTATTTTCTTTTCTTTTAATTTAATTTAATTTTTATTTTAATTTTTATTTTATTTTATTTTATTTTCTGTTTTACAGATCTTTCTAAACGACATGTAGTTTTTCTTAAACGGAAAAACGACATGTCGTTTGTCTCTAAAATGCAAAACTGTCGTATGCTAAATGACAGGTCGTTTTGTCAATTGATGTAAACAACTTGTCCTTTTACTCTCTAATTGAATGTCGTCCTCTGCTAAACGACATGCCGTTTTGTCTACGGACAAAAACGACACGTCGTTTTCGTCGTCTTCAACCTCCAGTGCAGACACACTTGCAGCCGTGACAGCAGCCCCACCGCCCAGTGTAGCCCATCTCAGCCACCTACACCTACGGCAGCATCACCATTTTCAACTCCACAATATCTCCACCGCACCACCTTCCGAAGCTACCATCCATCTCAAACCACCAAGCAAGCCACCTCTGCTCGGCATACTCTTCTACACACATAGAACCTGCATGCACCAGTCGAAGCCAACACCACCATCAGTTCCAAGCTTGAGGCATGCACTGTCCAGCTAGAAGCACTTTCACAGTGTTTCCTTGCCATCCACCTCCGAGCAGCCGCTGCCGCAACAACTCCAGCACACGTTCAGCAATACCACGCGACAACGTCACAGTGTCCAACACCACCACGAGCACCGCGACAACCAAGCCTTCTCTGTTTTTCACACAAAAAAGCAGAGCATGTACACAGCCACAGTGGACCATGCTCCCTTCCTCCATCAGCAGCACCCACCATTCACGCCATCTGCATCACGGCTCCATGCACGCAGACAGCAGACACACGGAGAAAGCAAAAAGAAAAGAAAAGAAAGAGAGAGAAGGAGTGGGACTGAAAACAAAGAATAAAACGAAGAAGAAAGAAGAAAAAGGTGACAGACACAGCAAGCATGTGGGAAAAGGAAAGAAAAAAAAATGAAGAGGAACGCTGGCAGTGGGAGATGAACTGAAAAAGCCGATTCTTCTGCATGTGGGAAACAAGGCATGGGAAACAAGAAAGATGCACATGGGCAGTGCGGACATAAGCAACAGTGATTTATTTTGAAGCCTATATAAGGGCTTGGAGGCAGACGGAGAAACGCGTGAGATATTAGGAGGAAGTTAGATGCAGTAGGAAATTAAAGTCAGACAGGGAGAGAGATTTTAGTGTGAAATTAGAGTTAGAGTTCAGAAAAAAATAGTGGGGAGTTTTATTTTAGCCAGTTTTATTTTTCAGATGTTAGTTTTGTGTAATTCATTCATCATTTCAGAAATCAATTTTAATTTATAGTCCAGTAAACTTTATTTTTGTAAGTCTTAAATTCCAGTCTTGAGTTTGTTTAGTGAATAAATTTTCAGTCCTCTTTGAGAAATGTTGAGAGTACAGTTTATTTTAGTTGAGAGTTCATTTTAATTGGAAGTTTAGATTTTTGGGTTGGAGAACGCAGTCTCCATTTCCAAATATTAAGTTTATTCCTTACAATTCCTGTCCTCACTTAATTTAAATTTATGTCATTTAATTTTCTTGCACTTTTAATTTCCTGCAATTTATTTTTATGTCATTTAATTTCCTCGCACTTTTAATTTCCTGCAATTTAAATTTATGTCATTTAATTTTCTTGCACTTTTAATTTCCTGCAATTTATTTTTATGTCATTTAATTTCCTCGCACTTTTAATTTCCTGCAATTTAAATTTATGTCATTTAATTTTCTTGCACTTTTAATTTCCTGCAATTTAAATTTATGTCATTTAATTTTCTTGTACTTTTAAATTCCTGCAATTTAAATTTATGCTATTTAATTTTCTTGTTCCTTTAAATTTAAATTATTTAATTTCCAGTAATTTTAATTTACTATCTTGCATTTTAATTTCTTACTTTTCATCGTTCACTCAAAACCAACAAACATGAATCTAGTCCATGACTAGTAAATTTTCATTTCCATTGACATTCATTGTACATATCATCACTTTAATTTTATTTTCTTATCGTAAATATTTTCACCATTTTCATGAGTTTGATTTTAAAGCATTTTCCCTGAGGAGACGATCTAGGAATTTATTCCTAATTATTACGCGACATACTCCTGCATTTGGGACAGCCTTTGTGCTGCTCATTTTTAAGTGAGTTAAGTTTTTGGCGCCGTTGCCGGGAAAAGATGCTTGTCGTAAATTTAAACTCGTGATTTTTATTTTATTTTATTTAAAAAAAAACATTTTCACTTACTACTCAGTTGTTTGAATCTTCTCTTTTCTATTTTGAACTGATGTTTCATGCATTGGGTGAGAGACAGTTCAAATAGATTGTGTAGAGTTGCATCAAGCACCAATAGTAGTTTACACAGCTTAGAGTCAGACACCCTTCTTGTCTCCTCTACAAGCGACAACTCTGAAACCGATCAAGCCATGGCTGCACCTGCACCACGCACTCTTAAAGAATATTTGCAGCCCACTCGCACCACTACGCCTTCATGCATTATGTTACCTAATGATGCACCTAATTTTTCCATAAAGCATGGCATGATGTCAGTAATACCTCAGTTCCACGGGATGGATTCTAAGAGTCCTTATCAACATCTGACAGATTTTGAGTTAGCTTGCACTACTTTCATTAATAGGACCAATACTGATGAATACATTAGGCTTCAATTATTCCCTTTCTCTCTAAAGGACAAGGCAAAAATTTGGTTTAATTCTTTGAGGCCTAATTCTATTGCAAGCTGGTCTGATATGCAGCGTGAATTTCTAAAGAAATTCTTCCCTTTTCAGAGGACTCAATCATTACAAGAGAAAATCAACCAATTCAACCAAAAGCCTGACAAAACTTTCCATATCAGCTGGGAAAGGTTTAAGGATTTGATGAACATCTGCCCACATCACGGTTTCGAATCCTGAAGACTGGTGAATTATTTTTACACCGGTCTCATTCCAGAATGCAAGCAATTTGTCCAAACCATGTGCAACGGAGAATTCTTTAGCAAAGAACCTGATGCAGCACTATCATTTTTCGACCATCTTGCCGAGAGTGCCCTACAATGGAACACTCGGACTGATCGAGTTTCATTGACCGCACAACCATTGAGGGCTATTACTGGTGGAGGCAAATATGAGATAAAGGAGGACATTGATGTTCAAACCTGAATAGCTGCATTAACCAGAAGATTGGAGGTCATGGAGACGGAAAAAGTAGGGGCCGTAAAGGAGTGCTCTTTATGCGCTAATTCAAACCACAAAACTCAGGATTGCCCAATCATGCCTGTAATTCAGGAAAATGAACCTGAACAGATGCAATCAGCTAACTGGGTCAACAGAGCACAAAATTAACCTTTTTCAAATACATATAATCCTGGGTGGAGGAATCATCCAAATTTCTCATGGAGAAATGATCAGCTTGGCCAATCCCCTCCATCTTCTCACCAACCATTTCATCAGGCTGTTCCTCATTCCCAACAGTCATTTCATCAGATTTCTCCTCAGCCCCAACAACAACCATATCAGACTCCTCAGAGCTATCCTTTTGTGGCACCTCCAGGATTTCAGCCTCATGTAGCTGCCCAAAGTTCTCAGCCACAACCACCTGCAAAAAAGTCTCTAGATGACAGTATGGCACAGATGGCCAATACACTTCAGCAATTCATGCAGATCCAGGCCACCACAAACAATCAAAACACTCAGGTCATAAATGAATTGCGGGGCACCATAAATAAGATGAACATAACACTGAACACTCTGGAGAAGGGGAAGTTTCCAGCACAACCTCAACCCAATCCTCAAGTGTACCGGCAACAACCGCAACAGGTACATAATGTCTCAGGAGATGTTATTGAGACAGCAAAGGCCGTTCTTACTTTGAGAAGTGGAAAGGAAGTGCCCCAACCAGAGATGACTATGGATAAACCAGAAGCTGCTCCTACACCTGAAGATGTAACGGAGCCTGAAGAAGTTGAAAAAGAACCAGAGGTGGTGAGACCGGAGTTGAAAGAGCCTATAATTGCAGAGGCTGAATCAAGTAAAGGGTACCAACCTGTGGTTCCCTATCCTCAAAGACTATCAGCTGGCCAAAAAAATAAATACCACTCTGAGATCCATGAAATCTTCAAACAAGTGAAGATTAATATTCCACACTTGGAAGCCATACAACAGATTCCTTCATATGCAAAATTTTTGAAAGACTTATGCACGGTGAAGAGGAAGCTGAATGTTAAAAAGAAAGCCTTCCTAACAGAGCAAGTCAGTGCATTGATACTAAACGAGACTCCTCAAAAGTACGGCGATCCAGGCTCTCCTAACATTTCCATTATGATCGGTGAGTCACGCATTGGGAGAGCTCTACTTGATTTAGGGAGTAGTGTGAACTTGCTACCGTTTTCAGTCTATGAGCAGCTGGGACTGGGAGAGTTGAAAAAGACTTCTATCATGCTACAGTTGGCTGATAGATCAATCAAGGTGCCAAGAGGTATTGTTGAGGATGTCTTGGTCCAGGTGGACAAATTTTACTACCCAGTAGATTTTGTAGTTCTTGATATGCAACAGCCAACCTCCACTGTTAACCAAGCTCCTGTCATCCTTGGAAGACCATTTCTAGCTACATCAAATGCTTTGATTAATTGCAGAAGTGGAGTTCTGAAACTTACTTTTGGGAACATGGCACTTGAGTTGAATGTTTTCAATGCCTGCAAGATGCCAGCACATTTTGATGACATAAGTGATTTGAATGTTGTAGAGGGTTTGACACCAACAGAATTTATTTGCTCGACTTTTCCCTTCTTTGATGATGATTCCATTTTTCAGACTCCTAAATTTTTACTTGATAAAAAAACTTACCATGTTGATGAAAATATCCTTGAGTTTTTGGACTGTTTTGCAGATTCTTCCTTACCACTTGAGGTACAATTTGTTGACGCAAAATGGAAACCTCAATTTGAAACCCTACAGCCACCAAGCATACTTAAATCTTCAGAGGAAGAAATTCCCCAGTTGGAACTAAAACCACTTCCTCAAGATTTAAAGTATGTTTTTCTTGGGCCTGAAGAAGGCACTTTCCCTGTGGTGATTTCCTCGAAGTTAAATCAGAAGGAAGAAGCCCAGTTGATTGAAGTCTTAAGAAAGCATCGAGGCACAATTGGTTGGACAATAGCCGACATCAAAGGTATTGATGTTGCAATTTGTACCCATAGAATCCATCTTGAAGATGATGCTAGACCGGTTCGTGATGCTCAATGTAGGCTCAATCCTACCATGAAGGATGTTGTCAAAAAGGAAGTGCTCAAGCTGCTCGCAGTGGGTATCATTTACCCCATCTTAGACAGTAAGTGGGTAAGTCCAACTCAAGTGGTTCCAAAAAAATCTGGTTTAACTGTTGTCAAAAATGAAAAAAATGAATTGATTCCAACTAGAATGGTCACTGGCTGGAGGATGTGCATTGACTATAGAAAACTTAATTCAGCCACTAGGAAAGATCATTTTCCTCTACCATTTTTGGATCAAATTTTAGAACGTGTGGCTGGTAATGCATTTTACTGTTTCTTGGATGGATTCTCTGGTTATTACCAAATTGCTGTAGTACCTGAGGACCAGGAAAAGACCACCTTCACCTGTCCTTTTGGCACCTTTGCGTTTACCAGAATGCCTTTTGGTTTGTGTAATGCTCCAACCACTTTTCAAAGATGCATGATGAGTATTTTTTCTGACATGATTGAGGATATTTGTGAAGTATTCATGGACGATTTCTTTGTTTTTGCAAAATCTTTTGAGAATTGTCTACATAATCTTGCTTGTGTTCTTCAGAGATGCGAAGAAAAAAAATCTTTTGCTTAATTGGGAGAAATGCCAATTTATGGTTACTCATGGCATTGTTTTAGGTGTAGTTGATCAATAAAACGGATATTTAATCAGTAGAAATGATTGAGATTCACTCCTTAATCATTTCTACCGATTAAAACAAAGATTTTGGTGTAGATGTTAGAGTTTCAGCCTCAACCATGGCTATTTGGCTTCGATCTCGTTCGAACGCAGTCTATTCCATTCGAACGCGAAGCTGCCAAACAGATTTATTTCTGTTTGAACAAAAATATTTAGTTTGAACGAGTATTAATTGCCAGTTCGATTGAACAGAATCTTCCATTCGAATAATTTTACCAGTTTGAACAGAATATGTTTCGTTCGAACTAGTTATTTCAATTCAGTTCAATATAGTTTAATTCTTCAATAATATATTATAAATATAATATTTATAATTATATTCTTAATTTTCTTGTAGTTAAACAGTATACTAATGGCATCTAGCGGAAGAAAACGTGCAAGAGATCAAGTCAGTGAAAGTAGTACTGGACCAACTCATGCTCAGGAGTCGAGGCCTATACTCGTCGAGCGTCAAATCATTTTGTCTGACTTCTCTGATCTTTCATGGGAGGGACAGAGCATACAATCCATCTTCACCAAGCAGGGATGGGTACCAATCTGTCAGCAGTAGGGGACTGCATACCGAGAGATAGTCTGTGAATTTTACCGTGCTAAGGGAGAGGGGAGTGCTGATGCTCTTTTCTACACTTTATCAGTCCGGGGAGTGAGTATTAATTTCTCTCCCCATATTATTGCTGAGTTCCTTGACGTCCGGTGCGAGGTCGGCGCATATCCTGAAGCGGCTACATCAGGACCAGCGGCTGCACCATCTTATTCCGGCACACCGGCCGCATCCTCCACACTAGCCCCTAATGTAGAGCCGGATGATAGTGACGATGGTAGTGAGGATGAGGATGAGGATCTACCTGTTGATGGTCTCACAGACGATTAGGTGCGTCATCTAGTGCGAGACCCTTTGGCTCCTATATATGATAGGAGCAAGGTGATCCGACAGACCGACTGTAAAGCATTTTTCAGAATGCTTAACTTGATTGTTGGCTATAACATCGACCCGAAGAAATACAAGACTGATTTCGGGATCGATCGAGCTAAATTTTTGTTGCGAATTGTGCGGGGGGACCCCATTGATCTGGCCTTGTATTTCTTCTACCGCATTTGATCGGAGTCACGCTTAGTAAGTGGAGGTAGTCTACCATTTGCATTGTTGATATCTAACCTCCTACTCCAATCAGGGGTTAGTGTGTCTGCGACTGAGCGGAGGTAGCCACAGATGGGGCCCCTTAACAAGATCAAATTCAGCAAGAGCGAGGGGCACTTGCGTAAGACTGCACCAGAATAGCCTAGTGCCCCGCCCACCGATCTAGCTTCTATTACTACTGCTGCTGTTGAGAGACAGCTGACTCATTCGAGAATGAGCAGCACAAAAGGCTATCCCAAGTGCAGGAGCGTGTCGCGTAGTAATTAGGAATAAATTCCTAGATCGTCTCCACAGGGAAAGTGCTAAAAATAAACTCGTGTAAAATGGTGGAAATATTTACAATGAGAAAATAAAAATAAAAAGTGATGATATGTACAATGGATGAAAGAGTGCAGTGAAAAGAAGATTTTACTGGTCGTGAACCAGATTCATTTTTGGTTGGCTTTGAGTGTTTTGGATGCAGTGATGAAAAATTAAAGAAATTAAAGTGCGAGACAGTGAATTTAAATTGCTGAAAATTAAATGACTGAAATTTAAAAGAGCAAGAAAATTAAATGACATAAAAAATAAATTGTAGAAAATAAAAGTGCAGAAAAATAAATAACAGAAAATTAAATGACAATAAAATAAAAGTGCAGGAAATTAAATGACATAAAGTAAAAGTGCAGAAAATTAATCACTAAATATTAAGTTTGAATAATTTATGGTAGAGACATTCACAAGTCCAATTGATTACCACAGGGATTTTTCAAGCATTCACTGTATTCGAAAATCACAATGAATCAAGAGAAGTATATAGATAATCAAAGTTTCTAATAATAACACCAATCAATTTGCAGGAATTAAAAGTGCTGAAAAAATAAAGGACATTAATTTAAAGTGCATCAATTTAAAGTGCATAAAAATAAATGACATAAATTAAAATAAAATAAATAAAATAAAAGTGGAGACCACAGATGAAGGAGAACAGCTCGATAACACAGTTGGTCCATTAGGCTCTCAACTGCATCACCGAACTCCCTCACTTCATCTGCACTTTCTCTTAAACTGCAAATCTACAAACTACTCCTACTGGGCGTCTACATCGGCCTCCCTCTTCATCTGCTTACAAGCCTTTATATAGGCTTCAAAACTTCTGTGCTGCTGTGCTGCGTTGTTCCATGTGCATGTCTTCAGCCACATGCAGAAGAAAAACTTTCCAGTTCATCTGCGTTGCCTTTCAGCCCCAGCCCACTCCTTCTCTCTCTTTCTTTTCTCTTTTCTTTCCTCTGCTTCCAGCTTTTCGTCCGCATTTTCTCTCTTATTTTTTTCTTTCTGTTTCTCTGGTCGGCCTGTCTCTCCCGTCCCTCTTTCTTTTCTTTCTTTGCTTTTCTTTTTTTTCTCTTTTCTTTCTCTTCCCGTTTGCTCAGCAAGCGGCTGCGTTTTCCTTTTTTTTTTTTCTTTTTCTTTCTTCTCCCCGCTCCATCGTCGTTCAGTTCGGCCACTGCTTCTCCTTCTTTTCTTTCTGCTGCACCGAATAGCTTCTTCTTCCGCTCCGTACTTCTGCCTGCATGCATGCTTCTGTTCTTTCTCTTCCTCCCGTTTCCTTTCTCTTTTTTTTCTTTCCTTCTCTGTTTTCGGTTTCGGATAGGCTGGACCATGCATGCCCCGTAGCTGGTTGGGCTGAGGTGCAGTGGAAGTCGAAGTGGCTGGGCACGGCTGTGGATGGTGGTTGAGAGGTTCACTGGGCGGAGGAGCAGTTAAGCAGCGCTGTAGTGCGTGATGCAGAGCCGCGGAGTTGCAGAAGGTGCTGCCGTGGCGTCGGGCAGTTCTTGGCCGTGCATGGGGTGGAGGAAATGACCGCCGGCGTCGTCTGGTGTTGCTGGTGGCTGCAGGTGGGCGAAGGACGGCTCACGGTGGCAGCTCGAAGCTGCTGTGCATGGAGTGCACTGTAGCATCGAGACGGAGGGTCGAAGGTTGAAGATGAACCGAACGACATGTCGTTCGGTCGAAACAGCATGTCGTTGGCTTCAAACGGCAGGAACGACCAACGTGCAAAACGACATGTCGTTTCTACCCTTAGACAAAACGGCATGTCGTTTAGCTCAAACGACAGAAACCAATTTAGTTCAAAAAGACATGTCATTTTGATCTGCTGACCAAACGACATGTCGTTTAGTCAGCGCAAAAAATAAAAAAAATAAAATAAAATAAAAATAAAAATAAAATAAAATAAAATAAAAATTAGACAACCAAAATTAAATAATGATCATAAAAAATAAAAATAAAACTAGACAAATAAAATAAAATAAAATAAAATAAAATAAAAAAATAAAATTAAACAAGAGATGAAAAAATAAAATATTAAGAGTGTGTTGTGCATGTGAAGAACTTATTGCTCAAATAAATCACAAGTTATAAAATCAAGCATAAACTATGCTTTTAATTAATTTAATTCACTACTTGGATTTATGCCTCTTAATCAATTTTTCCATCTAAAACCAATGATAAAATAATAAAATAATTAAAAATATATTGGTTTTAAATGTGTAAAATATGCAATAATGCAGCTCAATCAACAGCCTCCTGGGGCTACTTTGGATTAGGTACGAGCTCTGTTTGTCGAGTTCGTTGAGCCCATCATGGAGAAGTTTAAGGATCTGGATGGACGCATTAAAATGTTACAAGATGATGTTGATCTGCTTAGCAGTAAATAGTCGATTTAGTTATTATTTTACTTTTTTTTGTTGTATTGAACATTATATCGTTGAGATGTAATTAATGTATGGTTTTTATTTCTCATGTTTGCTACTTTATTTTTTTTATTTTTTTCATTTTACTTGCCGTTCATGATAATATAAAAAATGATACTATCTTTAAAGTTATATTTATATAATTTAATATAAAAGAAATCACTATAAAGTTTTGAAATTAATAAATTAATTTGTGAATTTATAAATATTTGAACTCACCGCAAATCATAATATATAATAAATACACATATATGTACTTTGAAAATGATAACACATTAATGGAAAAAATATTAATTATTACTTTAATGAAAAAAATATATGTACAAATTAATGATGATAAACAAATTAATGGAAAAAAGGTCGGTTCGAACTAATAAATTTAAGTTCGTACGGTTATTAACTTTCCCCAAGAAAAAGAAATTAATTTCCCGCCAATATTACTGTTCGAACAGATAATATACTGTTCGAACAGACATTAATTGGTTGTTCGAATATATTTTTTCCCGTTCGAACGTTTTTTTTTAGACGATTTTTTCGACACAAAATATTCCGTTCGAATGAATTTTGTATCTCAGGTAGTTTTGGAGACGAAATGAAAAATTTGTCTCAAAAAATGACTTTTAGAGACAAAATTTAGTTCGTCCCTAATTAATTTTGTCCCTAAAAATCAAATTTCTTGTAATGTATCTAATTAAGACCTTTAAAAGAGAAAAAGCTAGCTGAGTACTCGTACACGTGAAATATATTAGAAAAAAGAAATACCGAATAATTTTGAATGTTTAATGGCTGAGACAAGTAATGTCTTAAGATATGCTTTCAATCTCATTTCGATCTCATTCTATCTCATCTAATCTCGTCGCAATATCTAAATACCAAGAATACAAATACTTTTCAATTTTTTTTTATCTAATTACTACTTAATTATTACAATTTTATTAAACTTCTAAACAAAACACAAAAAATAATTTAACTTTAACAAATATCAAAAGAAAAATAATATTAAGAAATAATATTTTAAATTTATAATATTCTTATTCAATTTTTTCTCTTTTATTTTTCAAAATTTCAAAACATATTTTAATTCAAACCATTTCTTAACTCATCTCATATCCACTACTCAAATATCTCATTATTATTAACAAACCATTCATTTAACTCACTATCTAAAGCAGGTCTAGTCTCCTAATTTACGTGGGGTGGTGGTTTTTGTTTCCATGCACGTGGTGTTGAGATGCATTCACTTTCATATGTAGTTGACTAGGATTTCTTATTTCTTATCATGGAAACGATTAGAAAATGAAGAATAATTAAATAAATAGATCTTACACTCATGGGATTGGGGACCGAGAACTGGGAAGGGTGAGTCCAAAGGATATTCCGAAACAATTTTCATCTCATCCCATCCAATTTCATCTCACCTCATTTCCTTCTTAAATATCATTCAAATATAAATATTTTCAAACTAATTATTACCACTTTTTAAAATTATTCATTAAAATTTTTCCAAACTTCCAAAACAAAAAATAAAAAATAAATCTAGTATTTTTAAATCCTAGAATAAAAATAATTTAATTGCAGCGATTCCAGAATCGTTAGGAATAGACATTTACGACGATTTATAACCGCCGCAATTGAGTTTTCAAAACCGATTAGTCAGTTGCAGCGATGTTCACCTAACGCTAGAAATGTGTATTTGCAGCGATTTTAGTCCTTTTAGTGATGGTAAAAAATCGCCGCAAAAACATTTTTCTGTGATTTAATAGGCAAACCGAATGTGTATTTGCAGCGTTTTATTTGGAATTTGCGGCAAAAAAAATCGCTAAAAATATATTTTTCCAAACGATTATTGGCTTTCGTTGGGATAATCAGAAGTGGAGCGATAATACCGGCAAACATACTGCGATTTATAAATCGCTGGGAAAAGTCAATGGCGGCGATTTATAGGACTTTTCTCAGTGAAAATAATCGTTGAAAAAAGTCACTTCCGTTGTAGTGTGAATTTTGGATATGATTTGAATATGATTATATTGAATACCCTTTGTTAATTGCAAATGGATGATTTCAATTTTTATTCTTGCAATTTACTGGACATGAATTGCATGCTTAAGATGTTAAATGAAGTAACGAAAGTTGAAGTTCAATATTAGCTCGTGAATTCATCAAACCTTGGCAGTGTAGTTTAGAAATAAATACACACTCTTGTGACCTACATTCAAGAACTCCATAGAGCATAATGAATTCATATTAATTTCTGTGATCGTGACAGTAGACATAGAATTAATATAGATATAGGTGTCATACTTTGAAAGAGGATATCACATAAAAAAAGGAAATTCGGTCATTATAATCTGCAAAACATTAATGCAAGCAACCATATTTAAACTCATTGAATGAATTCAATTGATGAAATCCAAGCCCTAGGAACTTTTCATATTTGCTTTTTCAGGTTAAGAAGTTGCAGTCAGTCACATCAATTTGGGATCATCTAAATAATATAAGAAATTTTATAAATTGGTACTTGAATCTCTTCCTTGTGGAAACGATATTCTTTTTGCCTTGTTCTACTTATCACGACCCATGTACTTGTAGTAGAGTCTAGAGACCATAAAGAGAATGCTTTGAATACAAATCTGTTTTATTGCCATATCCATCAAGAACATGCAAAAGATTTTAGAATAAAAACATAAGAGAAGCAAGTTGTGAGGATCATAATTCATTCTCTTTCCGAGAGAGACAATGAATTGCGATCCATATTGATTTACTTGTCGAATTTGAATATTCAATGCATGAAACTTAACATTAATGATCAACACTTAATATTATTTCAAATTGATTTAGACCCATTGGACTCGCATCTTATGAGAAGCAGTGCCCGCCTTAACTCTCAATTGACTGAGTCGTGTGAGGTGCTTCACTTTCGGAGTTCGACAAAACTTCTCACATAGCAAATCATCGGTCCCAAGACATAATTCGTATCTTCCTCTAATTAATCAACCTTTCTGCTTATGAATTTGAACTAAAAATGCCTAAAACCCACATTAATAAAACCTTCATTAATGAGAAATATATATTTTGATGATGCTAGAAGATGATGCTAATCATGTGGCAACTGCTACGTCCTCAGCCTAAGGACTCCCCAACTGAGGACTCCACTCCTCATCAAGTTGATACAAAAGAGGTAGATAGCTAGTCCACACATACCAGTAAGAAAATTATTGCTATTAATTAATGATTTAGAAAATTCTTGTTAATACAAAAAAGGACTTGGGGTCATGGCTTAACATGTGGTTTGGCTCTAGAAAAAAATAGAAGGAAGGGGAAAATCAAGGTCAACATCCCTAATAACTTCATTTGGGGGTGTGGATGATAGTGCAACATCGCTTTCCTCCTATGTCAGAATACTAGTTCGAGCTTATGCGGCATTTTATATGCAGTCATAGCGAGATGTTCCGAATGAGGTTAAGGATTACATTCGGAGTCATGTACTAGTGAGTTTATATACCATAGTTTTTTTTATAGATGTTTTAATTTCTTATTTTTGACGCAATTCCTTTTTTAGGATGAATTCGACCTAAATTTTGGCTATAGCAAAAAAGTGTGAACTGTGAATAAGTTAATAGCTACATTATTTCAGCGTCACAAGTGACGATGTGATCATAACCACTTCAAGAAATTTGAGACATTGGAAGAGGCTGTTCAGTCCACCTTTTAGAAAATGAAGTTAAACGATTGAAGGAAGTGTTGTGACCTTTTAGCAAGCCCAGACTATAAGGTATTCTAGATTTATCCCTTATAACTTATTTACATCTATATTGGTTTCATATATTATATTTAACATTGTTAATTTCTCCTGCAACATTTGAGTTCTATCAATGCACATAATAGAACGTCTTTAACAATCCATGATCGCGTTGGTTTAAGGTCATTCCAACGCCTTGCCGATAAAATGGAAATTAATAATTTGTTAAAATTCAGTCATTTTTATCATATTCTTTATTTAATTACTAATATGATTTTTTAAAATTACTAATGTGGCTTTGTTAGAAACGCGATGATTTTAAACATTTCTCCCTCATTTATGTTTATGCTGCTACTCACACCAATCGGCACAACGAGTGGATTGATCCTATCGTTAAAGATAATTATATAAGCGAGATTAATAAAGAATTTAATTTGACTATGAGAGAATGATCACCTTAACAACTTTACCTCCTAGTGTACGCTCTACGTAAACACCAACTAGATGCAAATCGAGATAGTTGGGATGAAGCTACTTACAACTTGTGTGACCTTATGAAGTAGTATATTAAACGAAAGACAGAATTTGATATTGAAGAGATCTATATTTGTTTTTGTCTTCTTAGAAGGTTTGTATTGAGGATTTCTAAATCTCTTTCTCTTCATCATGCATATTCTTTACTTCTACCTAAAGAACAGTCATTTTTGTTTTATCACATGATTCATAAGATATTCCTTAAACGATGTCATTGGCCCAAAAACAGACGCTGGTCCTATTCTCTTTTCATTTGCTTCATATAACCTCTTTGGGTTGGGGGGGTTGGCTTCCTCTTCACATGAGAATTCTTAAGTTCTTGGGTAGCAAAAATAAGGTTGTGGTTGAGGCTTCTGTAACTTGGTGTCTTGTGTGGGCTATTTAGGAAGGAAAAAGCTAAAGGTAGTCAATTTCGGGAACTCCTTTACGCACGAAATCGATGTGGATGCAACGGGTTAAATGAAAGGAAAAATATTGATAGAAGTTTGCTGCATCTATTTTACACACATTATGTGGTTTTATTCAAACCGTTTATTATTTAAAATGAGAAAAAATAAGAAGAGGAGAAGAAGCCACATAATGAATGCATAGTATGCACTGACAATAGTGACTTCTCTCTAGCATTACTCTAAATGAAATAGTGCACACGGGCTCTCCTCCTTTCAACCTTGTGAAACGGTGCGTACAGGTTTAATTGTTTTTATTTTTGGTTCTGAAGCTGAAGCTTTCCTTCGCCCTTCGCATCTCTCCTCTTCGTGCCCATCAACGAAATCGAACCCGAGATGTCCCCAAAAATTCACTTCCATTCCGTGCGAAATTGCCATCGTCAATTGTTCGGTTGCCTCTCCTTGACTCACAGTTGAAGCTGAAGCTGAAGCTTGAGGTGAGAATCCTAACCCTAGCGGCAATTTTTTTACTGACTCGCTCCAAAATTAGATTTTCCTACACTGTCCGAAAAAATAAAATTGATGAACTGAGATACACCCTTTAGCATTGCAAGGGAAGACATTGATGAACTGAATATCGAAGGACTTTTTATGTCTAAGGTGATATGTCCAAAATTTTCTTTTTGGCTAGTTACACTATGAAGCATGGGTGAGATTTTTCATGCTTGGCATTATTACGGTTGGAGTTTATGCATTTGTTTGATAGTAATTACTGAAAGTAAGGACTGATTTTGGTGAGCTTTGCAGGGAAGGAGAAGATAGCGTGAGCTTTACATGACTCTGATACCATACTAAAGGAAGTAAATGAGACGTAGGTGAAGTGTTTGAAGAAAGACCACTGTGAGGATTTCATTGAAGCCATAAAATTTCCAAGTTTCGGTTTTTCAGTATGTACAACGCAAAGACGCTTTGGTGCCCAATACGTGCTGTTGCAATGTAAGTAAATTAACATTTAACAAGCATTTCATTTGCGTTTAAAAACAGACTTGGGACCACTATGATCAATTTTGTTATCACTGAAATTCTCTCTATATCAGATTTGAACAAGGAAAGAAATTGAATACATGAAAGAGTAAAAAAACAGAAAGAATCTTGGAGAGAAAACGTATCGGATCAAATGTATTACTGTGAAAAACTTAACTCTGTACAAGTACCTGATGTCTATCTATACACATACAGAAAAGGATAACTAATATAACAGAAAGAATAACTAATATAACTAACTGCTATACACGTGTAATATTAATTTTGACTTATATGATTTAATACTC
>QEOT01000459.1:0-12821 GCA_003123785.1 Pterocarya stenoptera
TTTTTTGGTTTATATTTTTTCCCTTTGCATGAACTGAAAAACACACCTCCAAATCCACTCAAATCCCCAAAATCTTTTCTCTCTCCATTCCTTTCTCTCGCTCTGATTGCGGTTTTCCTTGAAAATTTTTCACTTTCTCGTGTCTTCTCCCCAACTGGGTCTCTCTCTCTATTTGGCTGTTGATTCACACAAGGAAATGAGGTGGGAAAGGGTCGGGCTCCACCCCAAACAGAGCCTAGAAGGAGCTCAACAGCAACAACAAGAAGTGGGTGAGATATCTGGGCCAGGAAAGAGGTGGGGTCACACCTGCAACTCCATTAAAGGAGGCAGGTTTCTCTATGTCTTCGGCGGCTATGGCAGAAATAACTGCCAGACCAACCAAGTACATGTATATGACAATGGTGGGTCTTCCAAATTTTGGCCCCATGTTGTTGGATTTCTCTTACACTATCTTCATTTTCACCGTTTGCTTATTACAGGCTTTGTGAAATACCGGGTTTACCATTGTTGTTATGATTGGTTTCTGGACAAAGTTTGAACCTTTTTGATATACCCAGGTGTTTTATCTTTGTGGGGAGGGCCTTGGCCTAGTTTGTTAGGGTTTCTTTTTGGTTTATTGTAGCTCATTTTGTTTCGGATCTTGCTGTTTTGCATGAGTCTTGTGACTGTTTCTAGGATGTCATTTAATTCTAGGCATTAATGCTTCCATGTGTTTGCTAATAGACTTGATTTGCCAGGACCTTTTGGTGGTAAGTTTCGTATTTTTGTTGGGAGGTGGCTTTCTTTTGAGTCATTCAATGTCCTAGTATGCCCACGCCTTTGGTATAATTTAGCAAAACTCTATTCCATCACAGCTATTTAATAATTACGACTTTCTATGCACTTTATTTATTTATTTATTGGGGGTGGGGTTTGGGTTATAGTGATTGGCTTTACCCTTGATTTGTATTTCAATTTGTTTTATTTTAATTCTACCATTTGATTTGATGTCCTTTCATGTTGTTATAAACACTTCTCTCTCATCTAGTAGCTGATTTGCAGCTAATCAGACATGGAGCCAGCCTATGATTAAAGGCACACCGCCCACCCCGAGGGATAGCCACAGCTGCACCACTGTTGCCGATAATCTTTTTGTATTTGGGGGTACAGATGGGATGAATCCTCTCAAAGATTTGCATATACTAGATACTTGTAAGCTTTCTCTTTTGATATTAACCTTTTCGTGCTAGCAGTTATTTTGCTGCCTAAGTTCGGATGACGGGCTGGTTTAGGTTCAAAGATGAGATGAGATGGTTTTAGATGAGAGATAAAAACTGAAAAAAATATTGTTAGAATATTATTTTTTAATATTATTATTGTTTTGGGATTTGAAAAAGTTGAATTGTTTTTTATATTTTGTGTGGAAATTTGAAAAAGTTGTAATGATGAGATAAGATGAGATGAGATGGGAGACTTTCTGAATCCAAACGTGACCTAAACATTTCTATCAATTAGTGAAATTTCATTTTGCATTTGTGTGGTTAGGACAGGAAGCTAGAGAGTCCTGTTGTTGTGATATATAGGTGCTGATTATTCTGAAGCGTATTACTGAATTGTATTTTCTTGATTTTTTAATTTGCAAATACCCATGGTTTCATGCTTGTTAATGCATTAGCATATTCACAGCTTCACATACATGGATTTCTCCAAGCATAAGGGGTGATGGACCAGAGGCACGGGAAGGTCATAGTGCAGCCCTTGTTGGTAAACGGCTTTTTATATTTGGAGGCTGCGGGAAATCGGCAGATACTAATGATGAAATATATTATAATGATCTTTACATTTTGAATACAGGTAAGTTTTCTACCTAGCCAGGCATTGACTCTGGCAGAAATTGTTTTACCTACTCCAGTCACTAGCTCACCATACAATCTCAAAGTGTGCACCATACCGGTTCACTTATAGATGGTTACTGTAAAATTGAATTTTCTATGGTTGGTTATCTTCCATAAATATTTTTTTTGGGATCAGGTGCTGGAAGCATTTAAGGTGTGAAAATAACAGCTAACTTGATTACGAAAGTCTCTAGGGTTTTCTTTTAGATATCTATGATTTAGTCCCACTTTCATTTTTTCCACTTTATTTTCCTTTTTGTTTTTTTTTTTTTGAGTTGTGAGGCAGGGAGCACTTAATTCATAGGACCAGTCAGTCATATACTATTATGGAACTACTTCGGACTCTACACACTACATTGTTCGACGGTAGATAAAAATTAAAAGATACCCATCCTTCTTTTTTCTCTTGTAGAGACGTTTGTATGGAAACGAGCTGCAACCTCAGGCACTCCGCCATCTCCACGTGATAGCCATACTTGCTCATCTTGGAAGAACAATGTCATTGTGATTGGTGGTGAAGATGGAAATGATTATTATTTGTCTGATGTGCATGTTCTTGATACAGGTCTTATAGATTTTCCCGGTTTAGTTTAAAAACTGTCATCAAAATTTTGGTGTGCCTAGCCGAGGACTTATCAATTCTACATTGCATGTCCTTATTTGTGTTGTATTCTTGCATTTATTTAATTAGATACTCTAGTTTGGAGGGAACTGAACACTTCAGGCCATCTGCTGCCCCCTCGAGCTGGTCATGCGACTGTTTCATTTGGCAAGAACTTGTTTGTTTTTGGGGGATTTACGGATGCTCAAAATCTATACAATGACCTTTATGCACTTGATGTCGGTATGTATCTAAATTATTGTATTTGCATGTTTACGAAACTATTCATTTTTCTTCCAAGATATTTTACTGTACAAATCTTCTTCTAGATATCCATTGTGATCTTTGTGGGGACAGACTTACAATCAATGTTGAGTTCTCTTGGGTCAATGGTGAATCCATAACTGACATTTTCACTGCATTCTAATTAATAGTTCCAAGTTTGGTAAATACTTGAAAAGAAAAATATATGTCTTTAGATAGCTGAAACAAAATAATTAGTTGACATCAAATTTTAGATCTTTGTTATTTGGCAAAATACACACTCACACATAGCTGTATGAATTGTTTGATGCTCTGATAACTGTTCTTGTTTGCTTACTTTGGAATAGGTAACAATAAACTGCCTATTTTCAACCCAGTGTCTTATTTAGGAGAGAGCCAGTAATGGCTTCTGCACGCTGCTTTATATGTTTTATATATATGCTCCATATGATCCATCACCTTCTGTAATTGGTGCAGATACTGGTGTATGGTCCAAGGTAATTACAACTGATGATGGGCCTTCTGCTAGATTCTCAGTGGCTGGCGACTGTTTGGATCCAATGAAGGCTGGTGTCCTTGTATTTGTAGGTGGTTGCAATAAGAGTCTTGAGGCTCTCGATGACATGTATTACTTATACACAGGTCCAGCATATTCTTTCCTTTTAGCTAAGAACTAACATTTTTTCCTACTTCTAGAAATGTATGGGTCTGGGATTAGCTTAAAAAAATAAAAATAAAAATAAAGGTTCAGAGAATTAAATAAAACCCCCCAAAGAAAGTGAAATCTAAATCCTGTAACTGATCTTGTATAATTTCTAATTTTTAGGACTTATCAGGGAAAAAGAATGGAGGCTAGATAAGTTATCTCTGAGGAAGCAATTGAAACTAAAGTGTCAAGAGCAAAATTTCATTCATGCTCATGATAAAGCTCTGGTTAGGATTGGGACGGGCGCTGATTTATACCAACCTATTGTTGTGCCTAGTTTTGGCCAACCAGGTAAACATACCTCTCATAAGGATTTTTTTATAGGTCTACCTCCTATAAGTATTTCTCATAATATCCATCCATAAAATTTAACTTCTATATATTTCCTTAGAACTTTGCTGACTTTTTTTGCATAAGTAGTCAAAGATTTATTAGTAAATATGCCAAAGACTTATAAAAAAAAAGAAAAGTAAATATGCCAAATAAACTGGAGTAGATCTTGGCTAAATTTTACAATGTGGAATTATCCACTACTATTTTAGTCCAGAGTAATCTGTGAATATAGAGGAACTCAAATCTTTGAGGACCATGAATGATGTTGGAAGAACTCAAAACCTTTTTTTCTCGATACTCTTTTCTCTTGGACTGCTTACATAAGACTTAAATGGATAAATCTACATGAATTGCTTGTTTGCTGGGTGGACCAACCAATGTGTACAGCTAAAGTGAGAGAATAATGACTTTCTGTGATACTAATTCGTGCAGCTCAGTGTTGGTGAAAGTGTGCTTAAGCACAAGCACGATGTCACAACAGCTGAAGCGCTTCGCTTCCAAAAGTGAACACATTTACAAAAGTGCATTTTTGAAACTTTTTGAGTGAGCTTAAAGGGCAGAAAAGCATGTTTTTGCAATTTTTTTTGGGAAAATAGATAAAATATCTGTTGAAGAACTAGTAAATGATGTAAACAAAAATTCTTAAGGACTTAGTTGATCTTGAAGATCATTTACATATGATGGTACCATGTTTTACATTGTTTTGAAGCTGTCTCATGCCTCAAGGTAAATTTGGGTAAGTCGGAGATGGTTCCGGTGGGAGAGGTGAGGAATGGTAGTTAGGCGGAGTTTTTGGGGGTGTAAAATGGCTGTTCGCAGATGAAACTGATATTTTGTGAGCGTTGCATCGATAGGGACTAGAAATCAAGAAGAATCTACCTTGTCTCATCCTCACTTTGCCTCACTTTGCAGATGAAACTGATATTTTGTGAGCGTTGCTGAATCATCTCTGTCATTAATGTTTGTTCCTATAAACCCCGAAGGGTTGGTACAAGTGGTAAGGGTGTTGGCCTTGGGGTATGCTCCCCCAAGTATCAAGTTCAAATTGTTGGGTGCAAACAATTTCTAGACTGTTTTCTTTCCCTTTCCTCCACGACGACGTTCTGTTAGGGTTCTACTTCTGCCTTCTCTCTCAATTGCGTACTTGTGCCCAAGACTCGAACAAAAGCCTAGAAGCCATGTACGGACCGAGAGGAAAAACAGTTTAGGATATGCTACAGGAAGAGATGAGTTCTATTAGTAGCTTAGTTATTGAGTCAAAGGTCTTTGAGGTGAAAAGAGATGGGGGTAAGGTGTGCATTACTGAGAAAGGATGGAAAGGTGTAAGCTGTTTATGGTTGGGTGTAGAGACTATTTGTTGGGTGGTTAGCTCACTTGAGACTTGCCTGAAGTCTGGGAGCAAAGGTTTCTATTCTGCTCGAAGGGAAGGGGATAGAGGTCTCACAGCCCAGCGTTGTTCAAATTCACGTGGTTCATACATGGCTTTGGCGGTGTATGGGGGGGGAGGACGCAGAAGCTATATCCTCATACCCGAAGGCAAGGCTGGAATGGGGTGGAGGAAAATGGTGGAGGTGCTGAAAGGCATGGTCAGTGTTGATTCACAGGGGAGAAGGAATTCAGCAATGACGGCACCTTTGCCGACGATGGACAGGAACAGAGGTGGACAGGGAAGTACAGTAACTATCTCGTTGGCTCGGTCGTACAAAGAGGTAGCGCAGACACCCCGTGATATGAGACTCTCTGCCTCGGTAGACCTGCAAAGAGCAGGTGAAGTTTCTGTTGTGGTAGGTGCTCAGAGGCGAGTGGGTGATGGCAGAGGAGTGTTTGGGCTAAATGAAGTAAGAATTTTGAGGGATTTGCGGGATATGCAGTTTACGTTGGAAGAGATGGCTGTCAAAGTCAAAAGCTTAATACGGTGTGTTTTGGGTAAAGAAGCCTTGGGGACGAGCTTGGGCCTGGGTAGTGGGCTGGAGCCTTCTATTCCAGCGGGGAAGTCTGTGAGGGAGGCCCAACCCCAACGTCAAGCCGTGCCCGAGTCCAACCATGAGAAGGGCTTCGTGTGGAGGAAGAAGACACAGCCCAGGGCCGGCCCAACGGCGGGTGGGTCAGAGCCACCGTTACCGGCGAAGACTCAGACGGCGACGAAGACTCAGACGGCGGCGTCGAAGACCCCCGATACCCCGGCGGAAGCAGAAGTAGAGTCCATGGAGCCTGGAGAAGTGATCCTATGTGATTCTGCCTATAGTTGTGCAGCCATCGACGTGGTTCCTTCACAGACTAGGCCGACGAAGGTAGCAGTGATGAGTGAAGGGGGGCTTCTTGAGAGTAATGACAAATACAACTCAGTTAGTGAAGATCGAGATGTCGCGGCTGAGCTGATAATAGCACAGGGGTGTTCCCCTTGGGTACAGAAGGTGCCGATAGTCTCAAAGGAAGGTCTGGGTGGGTTAGAAATGGTGCCGATAATCTCAGAGGAAGGCTCGAGCGAGTTAGCTTGGGAGGTAGGGGAATTTGTAGAGGCTGCCGAGGGACATAATGAGGCCTTGCCCTCTGGGGTCAGGTATACGTTGATGGTGGAAGGGGGTAATAGCCTTTCAAAGCAGTTCTTGAATTTAAAGGGAAGTAGGCAGGTTGATTTCGAACTGCCAGAGATGGAAGAACAAAATAGGCCTTCGGACCCACAGCTAGAAGTAGCTATTTATGAGGAGGAGGGGAGTTCATCACCATTACAGATGACCCCTCTTCAGATTGTGTCTAAGGAAGCTTCAGACTGGGTTTTTAAAAAAGTGGAAGAGATTCAAAGTTGTGTAGGCCTCTTTTATGATGGTTACGAAGAACAATTGATGGCACTTCTAGTAGCCATTGAAGCTGGTCGATCCACGGCTGACAAGTCAACTGCGAGAAAGGAGCGGGAGCTGAGACGTTTGCATTGTTCCATTAATTACGACAATAAGGAAGGTACTTTAGGGAGGGACAGAGCTAAGGGGAGGGAGGCTAGTTCTGTTAATGAAGCCTAAAATCTTGTCTTGGAATGTAAGGGGGCTCAACAATGTCAATAAACGCCTCCGTATTAGATCCATGGTTCATAGCTGGAAGATAGATGTCATATGCCTCCAAGAAACAAAACTGGAAATTATTGACAGGAGGATAATCAGGAGTTTGTGGAGAGGTTCGTTTGTTGGCTGGACTTATTTACCCTCCTCAGGTGCCTCAGGTGGAGTACTAGTCATGTGGGATAGTAGAGTAGTCGAAATGGTAGAAGAGTGCATTGGAGACTACTTGGTGGCATGTGTACTAAGGAATATGGAAGATGGGTGGTCATGGGCATTAGCGAGTGTATATGGTCCTAATAGGGATCGGGATAGAAAACTACTATGGGATGATATATCAAGGTTGCTGTCTTTGTGGGATCTACCTTGGTGTTTATGTGGGGATTTCAATATTGTTCGCTTTTCAAGTGAAAGGGAGGGCCTTTCTTCGACGACTACAGCTATGGAGGCCTTCTCACAGCTGATATTTGATTTCGAACTGTTGGATCTACCGTTGGTGGGGGGTGAGTATACGTGGTCCAATTCTAGAGGCGGTTCAAGATTGGACAGATTTTTGGTATCTTCGTCATGGGAAGCTCACTATCCGAAATTGTGCCAAAAACGACTTCTGAGGGTAGGCTCGGACCACTTTCCTATTATTCTTGAGTGTGGGGGTATTCATGAGGGCAAACGGTACTTTAAGTTTGAGAATATGTGGTTGGAAGTGGAGGGCTTTGTTGATAAGGTAAAATGTTGGTGGCTGTCATACCAGTTTGAGGGGACTCCTAGCTTTGTTTTGGCTAGTAAACTCAAAGCTCTAAAAACTGATTTTAAGATATGGAATAAGGAGGTGTATGGGTTGGTTGAGCAACAGAAAAAAGGCCTTTGGGATGAACTTCAATCCTTGGAAGCTGATGGGGTTAGTGAGGAGAATTTGGCTAGGAAAAATGAAGTAAAAATTGAACTTGAGAGGGTTCTTTTGAGGGAGGAGATATCATGGAGGCAAAAGTCGAGAGTTCTTTGGCTTAAAGAGGGAGATAAGTGCACTAGCTTCTTTCATAAAATGGCGAATTCCCATCGTCGTAATAATGCTATTGAGATGTTAAGAACTGGAAATATTCTGGTTTCCTCCCCTGCTGAGATCCAAGAGCAAGCAGTACAGTTTTTCAGTTCTATTTTAAGTGAGACGGAAGATTGGAGACCTAAGATTGATGGTTTGAACTTTGCAGCGGTGGATGAAAATTCAGCAAGATGGCTTGAGAGGCCCTTTGAAGAGCTAGAGGTGCACCGGGTGGTTTGTGGAATGAGGAGAGACAAAGCTCCCGGACCGGATGGGTTTACTATGGCTTTTTTCCAAGATTGCTGGGAGTTTGTAAGGGAAGATGTGATGAAGGTGTTACATGAATTTTTTGAGCTTCAAAAGTTTGAAAAATCTTTGAATGCCACCTTTATTGCCTTGATTCCAAAGCGGGTGGGTGCTTCGGAGTTGAAGGAATTTCGCCCAATCAGTTTAGTGAGCAGCGTTTATAAGATCATTTCAAAGGTGTTAGCAAATAGAATGAGCACAGTGATGGAGAAGATCATTTCTAATTCTCAAAATGCCTTTGTTAGAGGACGACAAATCATAGACTCAGTGCTGGTTGCAAATGAATGTGTTGATAGTCGCATTCGGGAAGGATTACCGGGGGTTCTTTGCAAGTTGGATATGGAAAAAGCTTACGATCATGTAAATTGGAACTTTCTTTTGTACATGCTTAGAAGATGTGGTTTTGGAGACAAGTGGTGTGGCTGGATAAGCCATTGCATTTCAACTATCCGCTTTTCGGTGCTTGTTAACGGTCAGCCTTGTGGTTATTTTTCAAGTTCAAGAGGCTTGAGGCAAGGGGATCCTTTATCTCCCTTCCTATTCGATATTGTGATGGAGGCATTGAGTCGTATGGTGGAGGCAGTGGTAGGAGCAGGTTTTATTTCGGGTTTTTCAGTGGGATCTAGTTCTAATGGCTTTACCACAATATCCCATTTGCTTTTCGCTGACGATACCCTTGTTTTTTGTGAAGCTGTGGGGGAACAAATTCAAACTTTGAGAGCTGTTCTGCTGTGTTTTCAAGCTATTTCTGGATTAAAAGTGAACTTGAGTAAATCGGAGTTGGTACCGGTAGGAGATGTACACAACATTCATCATTTGGCAGCACTTATGGGGTGCAAAGTTACTCTTCTACCCATAAAATATTTGGGACTACCTTTAGGGGCATCTTTTAAGGCCAAACATATTTGGGATGGGGTGGTAGAGAAGATAGAGAGGAAGTTGGCAGCATGGAAAAGGACTTATTTATCTAAAGGGGGTAGGATTACTCTTATAAAGAGTACTCTCTCTAATATCCCTACTTATTTCCTTTCTTTATTCCCGTTACCGGTCGGAGTGGCCAACCGTATTGAAAAATTGTATAGAAACTTTTTATGGGGAGGTATGGGAGAGGAGATTAAAACTCCCCTAGTGAGTTGGAAAAAAGTGTGCTGTCCGATGGTTGATGGGGGCTTGGGTATTCATAGCTTACGTAGTTTTAACAAGGCATTGTTGGGGAAGTGGTTATGGAGATATCATGGGGAAGAGGAAGCATTGTGGAGAGGGGTGATTGATCGCAAGTATGGTAGTGATTGGGGAGGTTGGTGCACTAAGGAGTGTAGGGGCTCGTATGGAGTGAGTCTATGGAAGTTTATTAGGAAAGGTTGGGGCTGTTTCTTGAAACAAGTTAAATTTTCGGTTGGGGATGGCTCTAAAATCAGGTTCTGGTCGGATATTTGGTGCGGGGATACTGATTTGGCTAGAGCCTTTCCGGTTGCTTTCAGATTGGCGACTAACAAGCTAGCCTCTATTTCAGAGTTGATGGGATCTTCCAATGGAGGGGTACTTTGGGACGTTAGCTTCTCTAGATCTGCCCAGGATTGGGAAGTAGAGGAGGTTACTGATTTTTTCAGATTGTTGTATTCAGTGGAGATAAGAAGACAGGGCAGGGACCAACTATGTTGGAGACAAACAGCCTCTAAAAAGTTTACAGTTCGGTCATACTATAAGGTGATATTAAACCAGCCCCATATTGGCTTTCCTTGGAAGAGGATTTGGAAGGCTCATGTTCCGACTAGGGTGGCTTTTTTCGTATGGACAGCAGCATTAGGAAATATCCAGACTATAGACAACTTGAGGAAGCGTGGAATGATTGTCTTGGATTGGTGCTTTATGTGCAAGAAAGAAGCAGAATCAGTGAACCACCTACTTCTTCATTGTGAAATGGCTAAAGTACTGTGGGATGGAGTGTTTGGAAGGGTTGGGCTGAGCTGGGTTATGCCAAGAACAGTGGTTGAATTTCTAGCAAGCTGGTCCAACTTTCAAATGCATACGTGTCACCAAGTGGCAACCGCTTGGAAAATGCTACCTCTGTGTATTATATGGTGTATTTGGTTAGAGAGAAACGAGAGGTGTTTCAATGATAGAGAAAGCGATATAGACGTATTTTGGAAGTTTTTTACAAGCACTATGATTAGCTGGTTTTCTGCTATTGTACTCAAGGGAGGGGCTGTAAACAACTTCATGTCTTCGCTTATCTAACTAGTAGAATGTAACTAGGTGTTTCTTTGTATACACCCTGTGTACTTGGGCTTCGCCTATTACTATGTTTTAATAAATTTTAACTTATCAAAAAAAAAAAAGGTTGTTCTACCTATGAAATATCTTGGCCTTCCACTGGGGGCGTCTTTCAAGGCTAAGGCCGGACAGTGAAAGTGTTTTATCTCATCTCATCTCATCTTATCATTACAACTTTTCCAAATTCCCACACAAAATATAATAAACATATCAACTTTTTCAAATCTCAAAACAATAATAATATTAAAAAATAATATTCTAACAATATTTTATTCAGCTTTCATTTAAAATCATCTCATCTTATCTCACTATCTAAACCGCATTTAAGTCTATTTGGGATGGGGTAGTTGAGAAGATTGAGAAAAGGCTGGAGGGTTGGAAGATGTTATATCTATCAAAAAGGGGTAGAATACTCTTATTAAAAGTACTATTTCGAATCTCCCAACTTATTATCTCTCGTTATTTCCTTTGCCTACAGGGGTGGGAAACTGAATTGAAAAATTATTTCGTACATTTTTGTGGGGGAGGAATGGCTGAGGAGACTAAAATCCACCTTGTTAGATGGAATAGAGTTTGTTCTCCTATTTCAAATGGTGGTTTGGGGGTCCGAAATTTGAGTAGTTTTAACAAGGCCTTGTTGAGGAAATGGCTGTGGAGGTATCAATTGGAAGGGGAGTCGTTGTGGAGGGAGATTATAGATTGGAAATATGGATGTGATTTGGGGTAGGGGGAGAGGGGGGGGTGTTCTAAGGAGGTTAGGGGGACTTATGGTGTGAGTCTTTGGAAATTTATTAGAAAGGGATGGGAGAATTTTGTTAAACATACGAACTTTGTTGTGGGTGAGGGTTCAAGGATCCGTTTTTGGTTTGATACTTGTTGTGGTGATCGGGCTCTTTTTAGTGTGTTTCCGGTTATCTTTTGTATAGCAGCTCATCAGTATGCTTCTATTTCTAATTTGTTAGTCCATTCTAATGGAATCATGTAGTGGGATGTTGGTTTTACTAGAGCTGTACAGGACTGGGAACTTGGTGAGGTGTCTGATTTTTTCAGCTTCCTATATTCCCTGCGGGTTGGGGGTGGTGAGAGGGATAAATTGACATGAAAGCATATGGGAAGTAAAAGTTCTCAGTACGGTCTTATTACAAGGTTTTGACTGTTCAGCATTGTTCTCCTTTTCCATGGAAGCATATTTGGAGGTCTAATGTGCCTTCCAAAGTAGCGCTTTTCATATGGACAGCATCACTTGAAAAACTTTTGACGATCGATAACTTGAGAAAGTGGGGTTTTGTTATTATGGAGTGGTGCTTCATGTGTAAGAAACATGGGGAATCTGTGGATCATTTACTTTTGCACTGTGGGGTGGCAAAGGCATTGTGGGATGGTGTGTTCGGTAGAGTTGGGCTGGTTTGGGTGATGCTGATGAAAGTAGTGGATTTGCTTGAGTGCTAGATGGGGCTTCTTAGTTCTAAACAAGTGGCTGCAGTGTGGAAGATGGTTCCTTTATGTCTCATGTGGTGTATTTGGTGGGAAAGGAACGAGCGATACTTTAATAATAAGGAGAGCACTATGGAGGAGATCTGGAAATTCTTTGTATTTTCTTTATTGCAATGGTTTTCTGCTTTTGGGCTTGATGGAGCTTTGGCTCATGATTTTCTGTCTTCTTTTTCCCCTTCTGAGAATGTAATTAGGTGATTTCTTTTGTATACTTCTTGTGTACATGGGCTTCGCATGTTACATTTGTTGAATAAAATTCCCTTTTACTTATAAAAAAAAAAAGGTTTTTATATGTGATGTATATGCTTTGAATCAAATGTATAGTTCAAGTTGGCTTTCTAAATGGATTGATATTTGATTTTTTATGTGCATAGGAGTCTATACTAGAATTCATGAGCTTTTTTGGTAATGGCCTTTTTGGTATATTTTTATTCAAACCTGTACTATGAGTTGATTATGGCTATCAAATATCATAGATGTGTATACAGTTAGTAAAGCACGAGAAAATTCTATAAAATGCTATGTTTAAATTGTGTGATTAGATGATCAATTGATTCTCATTTTACATTGTACCCTAATAAATTGAGTTAATAGGCTAAACATTTTACCATCTTGCTTTTTAAACCTTTTTTTTAATTGTGTTTTATGGATTTTTTCATTATCGTAATGTTTTATAAAAAATATGTGCTTTGATTTAATCAGATGTGTGCTCGTGCTTTGCACCTAGGCTCTATACTGCATTTGCTTATAGGTGCACCTAGCACTTTCACCAACACTAGTGCAGCTAAAGTTTTGGGAGGCCATCCATCACGGCTGGACGTCAAGGTGGTTGTGGGAGATGGCCAACGCAGGGGGGCCCCCGGGGGGGGGGGGGGGGGGG
>QEOT01000459.1:30494-167710 GCA_003123785.1 Pterocarya stenoptera
GATGCAGCCAAAACAACAATGTTGTTTTGCTCATTTTCCTTCCCACTCAACTGAACGGCACTGTCATTTAGCACACAATTATTTAAATCTTTGTTACCTTTGGTCGAGACCAAAGGTATTGTCTTTTTCCTCACTCTCAGTACTTCCTGTTTCTGTGAAACTCCCAGGGGTATCTTCCTCCAGCGTACTGGATGATGGCGATGCAATATCCGACGCTCTTAAATCCTGGTGGTGGTGAGAAACTCTGGTGAATAGTCAGAATAGTTTTTGAAAAATTTTCACTTTTTTCTATTTTGGGTAGCACGGTTTTTCCTCTTTGATTGAAAATATTCCAATAGTTTTCTTCAAAATAATAACTACTTACCAGATTTTGAAGATTCTTAGTATACTCTAAGCCTTCCACCGTAATTTAGAAAAGTTTTTTTCTTTAGATACTAGAGTCTCCGAAGATGATTGTAATATGCAAGTGTGATTGCCAAACGAAGCACTTGCCTATTGATGGTCTTCTCAATATGCGAAAATAACCTCTCTGTCATGATTAGGTTCTTGATACCACTTTAGAATTTTATAGAATGAAAATATACAAAGTTTCAGCACTATGATGACACTCTCATGAGGATATTTGTCCCACAAATTGGTGATCAATAAAAAGGAATTCAAGTGTATTAATTGTGCACAAATAGTCTCTATTTATAGACTATGAGACACTAGTTGGCAAGGGGTACAACCATTGGTAAGTGACAACTTTTTGATTAAATCAAAATGTTTTGTCTCTTGACACTTTCTCAACCATCACTCCCATGGAAACCATCACCATGGAGAGGGTGTCATTCTAAGGGATACACCGTTTAATGATCACATCCCTTAAAATTACACTTGAGCTATTGCCACTACGTGACTCAGATATTGCCACTCATAAACAAACGAAACAATTCATTGATTGAAAATAATAGAAAGAAAATAATAATATAAATTAAAATTGAAGGGACACCTTAATGACTCTTCCTTTGTTTTTGATAAGGGGAGGGGAGTTGCATGAACTTTCCTGATTTCTTCTATCTTTTCATTTGTTGTCGTGGTCTATGTGTTAGAGAGAGAGAGAGAGAGAGAGAGAGAGAGAGAGAGAGATGAAAGGTTGGGCTTGGGACTGAAAAAGGAGCTATGAGCTGCTGGTTTTCCCCATCTCACAATATTATAGCAGGTCAATTTGGTGTGAATTTATAGGTACAACCAGTTTGATCTTTTGCTTTCTGGTATATTGGTAAATTCACGTTCTATAATCAATCCGTTAAATATAGAAATGTTCCCATCATCAACCCATTGCTTTCAGGTACATCTTTGCATTTCTCCTACGTTATAGACTTTTTGTCTCACAGACACTATCCTACCTGCCTGCCTAGTCTCTAGAAAAAGGTGAACAAAAGGTTACAAATTACACAACCTCTTGAAGGTAATGTTGGGGCCAAGTTCAAGGGGCTGAAATTCTACCACTTCAAGAACCATTACCATCCTTATTCCTTAAAAAAGAAGGTGAAAGTTCCATCATCAGCCTATTGAATGCAAAAATTTTCCCATCCTCACCTGCTTGCCCTCGTAGCCTCAAGAAAAAGGTGTACAACAAATTACAAATGATTAATCATGTCTAGATCTATAGTTTTGAGCATTGTATTTTGTTCACATTGAAAAATGATTACATAGTATTCCAAAATTTTCCATGGTATTTTCAAAATAAGTAGTTTTCTATGCTACTTTACCCATAATATATATCATTTTGACCAGCATGAAAACACAAATTTACACTCAGTCATTTTATTTTTGAAAATTAAAACATTTACCCACAATTCTAAAAAAAAAAAAAACAATACCATATATCTAGCACACACATATATGTTGTGTTGTTTTCTTAGGGAATAACCACCTCAAAATAAGAATGCGCCAGTTAAGGACTGCTTCCTATTACCACCTCAAAAGAACTTCATCAATAGCCAAAAGGGCAAAGTCCTCTCAAGTCCTCCCAAGTCCTCCCATCCCAAAATGAATCCTAAGGCCTAGTTTGGATAGCAAAGTCAACCATCTCATCTCAATATCCAAATACTACAAACACAAATAGTTTTCAATTTCAAATTTTTAACTTTTTCATTTAATCATTACCTAATTATTATAACTTTTTCAATTTTTCAAATAAAATATAAAAAATAATTTAACTTTTTCAAACCCCAAAACAAAAATAATATTTTAAATTTATAATTTTTATTCAATTTTTTCTCTCTCTTTTTCTAAAATCTCATAAAATGTATTAACTTAATCATTTCATTACTATTCACAAATCATCTCACTACCCAAACGAGGCCTAAATCTCAAATGTTCTCTCCAAACGAATTGTTTCCATGTAATATGACAAAAAATTCAAACTTTAACCACAACACTACAAAATTTTAGCAATTCCACGTTCTCATGCATCAATGAATCTAACATTAATCCCTTATAAACTTTTGCCAAATATGCATACCAAGAAGCTAGTACTCGCATTGGATTATATAAATCTCAGTGAAATGCAAAATTTAACACATTTTACATAAAATTGCCTGCTTTGAATTATTCAAATGCAAAATTATATGACTTTTAGCTACAGTAGCAACCATCCCATGGTCATATTTGGGTCTTCACTAGTGTAGAAGAGTTGTTTTGTCTGGTTATTAGTTTGTCTCTATCAATCATATGATTGGTAGAATTGTAAAATTATATGAAAAATAATAAATTATAAAAAATAATAATATTATTAAATTAATAATATTTTATTATTATTTTGACTAATAGATGGATAATCCAATGATCTCTCTTTAATAGAATAGACAAAATGCAAAACATGCCATATTATCTAGAATATGACTTTGCATTTGCATAATCCAATACTAATACTTTAAAAGTAGATATACATACACACACATATTCATGCAAAAGAGCTAACCTGCTCACCAGTGGAGACAAAAACTTCTCATAAATGAAAATGGGGCCTCCGGACTTTGGATATATTGTCGGAACATGCAACCTCCGAACGATGGGTATATTGCAGGAAAATAGGGCTTTTGAATGTTGGGGTTGTTCTCTTGGAGGGCTTAAGAAATTTATGGTTGCTTGGGTTGTTCTCAAAGCCCCACCATTCGGTACTGTAAGCCGAATAAGGTCTTAACTGCTCTGGTGCTAGGGTTTAAAAGAAATGGGATGCCAGTAACTTAGATGGCCGGAAATGGTGGGGGGAGGGATGGTTGCTTGGATGTGTGTTACTGTGAGAGATGGTTTTTTGGGCTGGTATTTTCACATGCTCTGGAACAATCATCGATTGCTTGGACGAAGTGGGAATGAGGAATTACAGCTTGGGGCTCTAGGGTTTCAAGAAGGGGTGATTTGGTTTCAAATGCTCTAGGGTTTGGGCTTGATAGCTCGGGGAGGAGGGCTTCCATTTTTTTAGTTTTTTGTTTTTCAGAATAACTTAACCATGTGGCATACCACGTCAAGCGGTAAGACGAGCGAAAAGAACGAGGTGGTCCAATGGTAGGGGTGTCTTATCTTAAAAAAACACAAAAAATAATTCAACTTTTTCAAATCTCAAAACAAAAAAAATATACAAAAATTATATTCTAATAATATTTTTTAACTTTATTTTTATTCAGTTTTTATCTTTCCTCTCTCAAGACTCCATAAAATATATTAACTCAAATAATTTATTACTATTAACAAATTATTTCACTACTTTTAACAAATCATCTCATCTCATTTTAATATCCAAACCAAATAATCTCATCTCAACATCCAAAGCCAGTACTGTTTTTTTTTTTTTTTTTTTCTAATCAAGCTTGCGTATATTAAAAGGAAATATAGTAGTACATCAACGAGGGTCTTTCCCACTATCAATATACAAAATAGAGATAGGAATAATTTCTAGCGGAATGCTACCAAACAGCGAGTTTGTAGTTGCCCATTGCGCTACCGAGTGCGCAAGTCGATTTTGAGATCGATCTATCTTGTGGAATTTCCAACTCAAACAATGTTGAGTTTCCAACACGGCTGCGATGTCATCTGTAATTGTTTCTATTTGCCAGATTTGTTCCTCTTTATAAATGGAGGAGATGACCAACTGAGAATCCCCAACTAACAATGTATTGGGGTGGTTGAGATGTTCCGCCATTTTGAGAGCTAGCTTTGCCGCAAGAGCCTTTGCAATCACCGGGGTTGTAGTTAGGTTGCGCCCAGTCCAGATTTCAATGACTTCTCCTGTTGAGTCTCTGCTGACTGCCAAGACAAGTGAAAATGAGTTCCTAACTGCTGCATCAAAAGATATACTAATGTGGTTTCCCGATGGATTTTTCCATACTTTCTTTTTTTTTGTATTGCCCTTTCCTTTCCATGCATGTAGATTTTCTTGGTAAGAAAGGTTTAGTTGCTTTGAGAGATTCTGGAGAGAAAGATCTTTGGGGTTGTGTATTTGGTCATTCCGGAGTCACCATATAAAATCTAGAATCAGTCTAGCAAAGATTTTTGCTCTTCCTGAGAGGCCAGACCTAATTTCTTGGGATGTATAATATACTGGATCCAATCTGGCATTGAAACTACTTCCAAAGCTGATAAATTTAGTGGCCATTTACTGTGATTCCAGAGAATTCTAGAAATGGGGCATTCAATGAAAAGATGCAGAAGGGTCTCTTCAGACTCGTTACAGAGTGGACAATTTATGGATGGTATACTTGGAACGAATCTTCTAAGTCGTTCTCTCGTGGGTAGAATGTCCCAAATTATCTTCCATAGAAGCAGCTTATGGTGATCATGGATTTTGAGGTTCCAAATCTTCTTCCATGGGATATTCAGAATAGTTTCTCTGGCAGTGTTAGCAATAGACGAGACGAGATGGTAGGCACTTTTAACAGAAAATTTCCCATTTTGAGATCTTGTCCAGAAGAGATTATCCGAGTAAAGGCTTGGATTTGAAAGAGGAATTTTCAAGATTTTATTTATGCTTTCCTGTTGGAATAGGGATGTTAAAAGGGGGAGATTCCAAACTCTATTGTTCTGGATGATCATGTCTGAAACCTTTAGTGAGGGAGAGGTTTCCATTGTGTGTATGAGTGGTTGAGGTTTAAAATTTTCTAAAGTTGGAATCCATGGATCTTGCCAAGCTCGCACAGTCAGACCATTTATAATTTTAAAGCATGTACCTTTTTTCAACAATGATCTTGTCTTGAGAATTCCTTTCCAGAGGCTTGAGTCTGTTACCCTTTGAGAAACTGATTCAAAATCCGTTTGTTGAAGATATTTCTTTAAGAGCAATGAGTGCCATAGACTATTACTAGGCTTGCTCATTTCCCAACCGGTCTTTGCTAGTAAAGCTATGTTCATATTTCCCATCAGGCGTAATCCCAGTCCCCCTTCTTTCTTTGGCTGACAGATAGTTTTCCATGATTTTAGACAGAGCTTGTTCTTTTGTTCTGTCCCACCAGAAATTTTTGAAGCTCTTGCCCAATTTCTTACAGATTGATTTCGAAATCAAATGCGTTGCCATTTGATAGGTAGGTATAGCCCCCACAACTGTTCTAATGAGCATGGTTCTACCCGCTTGAGAAAGTACTTTTGATTTCAAGCCATCAAGACGCTTGTTTATTTTCCCTAGTAGTTCTTTGTAATCTTCTTTCTTGGATCTCTCAAAGTTTGTCAGCAGTCCCTAATATTTTGTTTTTGATGATGATTCTTTATATGGCATATTTTTCGAGAGCATCCGTTTTGTCACCTGACTGGTGTTTTGGGTAATGAAGATAGAAGACTTACTTTGGTTGACACGCTGTCCAGACCATGCTTGATATTTTCCTAGAACTTCATTAATTACCTGTACTGATCTTACCTTTGATTTTGCATTAATGACTAAATCATATGCAAATAGGAGGTGAGAGATTTGGGGGCTTTCTCTGCTGATTTTGATACCTTCTATCTTCTTCCGAGCTTCTGATCTTGCCAATAGTCTTGAGAGAACTTCCGTGCATAAAATAAACAGGAAATGTGAAATGGGGTCACCTTGTCGAAGGCCTCTCTGTGCTTTGAAGAAACCTTTTGGAGAGCCGTTTATAAGAATTGAGAAAGTAGCCATTGAAATGCATTCTTTTATGAGATTTATCCAGGTCGAGTTAAAACCCAAAGCTCTCATGACTGTGTAAAGAAAGTTCCATTCTAGAAGATCAAAAGCCTTTTCCATGTCCAACTTTATGGCCATTTGTCATTTCCCCCCTTTATGGTGCTTAAGATAGTGGAACATCTCATGAGCGATTATAGAGTTCTCTTTGATGTTGCGTCCCGGAACAAAAGCTGTTTAGAAAGGGGAGATAATGGAAGAGAGGGATTTTTTGAGGCGATTTGCAAGAATTTTTAAGATGAGTTTGTAGATGACATTTGTGAGGCTTATCGGCCGATAGTGCTGGGGAGAATCTGGATTTGCTATTTTTGGGATGATGGCTATATGGGTGTGGTTTATCTGTCTCAGAAGCTTCCCACTTTTAAAAAAATTTTGGACAGCCGCTATCACGTCTCTTTTGATGATGAACCAATAATGCTTATAGAAAAATGCAGTCATTCCATCTGGCCCTGGAGCTTTATGGTTCGGGATTTGCTGAAGGGCTCCATAGATTTCAGATTCTAAAGGCATAGCAGTTAGAGAATTGTTTTCTTCTTATGAAATCTGTTTTTCAAAAAGATTTTCGAGCTCCTCTGGAATTATTGGATGTGAGGAGGTATAAATGGATGTGAAATGATCTATGAAAATAGATTCTATAATAGCTTGATCCATTGTCCAATTACCTGGGCTGAGCTTGATAGAGTCAATCCCGTTTCTTCTGCGACGTATAGTTGTTGACAAGTGGTAGAATTTTGTGTTCAAATTCGTCGTAGTTAGCCAGTTGATTCTTGATTTCTGTCTCTAGAGAGTTTCTTCATTTTTGAGTTGTTCCTGAAGCTTTTGGTGAAGTACTTTCTCTCTCTTGATGCTCCACTGGTTTTGCGGGTTGATCTGAATATTGTTGAATTCCATTTCGAGTTGTTTGATGTTTGTCTGAATCCTCCCGAAGTGGTGTTTATCCCAGTACTTGAGAGCCTTTTTTGTTTCCCTGATTTTGTTGCATAGAATAAAGGCTGGGTTCCCTTGAAATGGATGATTCCAGGCCTCTTGAATGATGACGTTGCTGAGCGGCTCCCGTGTCCAGAACTCTTAGAATTTAAAAGGGGATCCGTTTTTTCTTTCCTTCATAGTATTGAGCAAGAGAGGATTGTGATCGGAAGCTGAGGAGTTTATATGCTGAATAGTGGCATCCGGAAAAAGTAAGCACCATTTCTCATTTGCTATTCCTCGGTCTAGACGTTCTCTTATCAATGCTCTTCCATTCCGATTATTTGTACATGTGAAAGTTGGACCCGAAAAACCAACATCAATAAGTCCATGAGAATCCATAAGATTTTGCAGGCCACCTATGGAGGAGGAGGACGTAACTGGTCTCCCGCCAGATTTGTCCTGTTGGCTTAATAAGTCGTTGAAATCTCCAATACATAGCCAAGGGCCCGAAAATGAATTTTGTATTGAGCTCAAATGATTCCAGAAATCCGCCTTATATTGCCATTGAGCTGAAGCATAAGCAAAAGTTGCTAACCAGGGAATATTTAGGGGGTCAAAGTAAACCAAAATAGATATTGCATTAATATTTAGGTGGACTAGTTCTACATCCACACCCAGTCGCCATAATAACAAAAGGCCTCATTTTTTCCCTGAGGCAGGAACATGCACAAAATGGTGGAAACCTAATCTATTTACAATAGCAGTGGTGTTGATGTTTGACACCATGGTTTCCAACAAAAAGATAATATCCGGATTAAACTTATTTATAAAAGCCCTTATATTTCTAATTGCTTTGGGGCGGGCTAGTCCCCTGCAATTTCATACCAAAGACTTCATGGAGCTGTTGGAGGCATGGTAGAGCCTGCCTTTTTAGCCTCCAAAACCACGACTTAAGAAAAAGGTTTTGCTAAAATCTTAACATTAATCATGCATGCATGCAATACGTTTATGTTTTTTCTTTTTCTTTGAAGCCGCCTTAGATTTAACTATTTGTTACGCAAATATACTATCTTTTTAAGTCGCATTTTCACAAACTTCTCGAGTACTTATTCTGACACATTGAAGTTGTATATATACCAACATTAATTAATATGCAAGCATGAGTGATTGTCCCATGCAAGGCTATTAAAAATTCCTAGCATATTTTTCACTAGTTTTGTGATAAATTAATGCTTTGAGTACCATTCCCCACCAGAGTGAATCTTAATTTCTAATTCTTGATATACATGTTCTTAATTTATCATTGACTAAGTAAATTGAAAGAATCAGTTTGGATAAGTTTATATTAGAGACAGATAGTATTGAGTGTTACAATTTGATATTGATGTGATGTATTATTATTTATTTTGTTATTTGTAAATTGATGTTTTACCTTGCGATGCAAACAACAATATAATATGTAGCATGCATGCATTGCGTGTGTTGATATATTGTTATTTATTTTGTATAAAAAATAAAAAAATATAAAGGCATATAAAAAAAACCTTTTGAATTGTTAAAAAGATGTTTTTTTTAAAAAACCTTATAAAAAGTGTTTCAAATGTTTTTTTAAAAAAAAAACCTTGGTATTAAACATGATATCCGAATTTTTAAAAAAAAAATACTATAAAAAAATTTTTAAAAGTTTTAAAAAATTTTTTTAAAAGAAAAAATAAAAAACTGTAATAAACTCAGATATCCAGACAGATAACTGCCCGATTTTTTAAATTCTAATCCGGATTCGATCATATTATAGCCGGATATTCCGATCTAGTTCTGCACCCCCTACCCAATGGTGTTTTCCTTTCTTTATTCTCACGCTGAGTTAGGACTAGGGAATCAAAACATAGCTTACACAAAAGTAAAAACAAAATGAGACCTTTTTCTGTTTTCTTTATTTTTTTGGGGTGGGTTTATAAAGCCCCCAATGCTCACATATTCACTCCAACTGTTGAAAAACAAATAAAAATAAAAACCACCAAAACTTTCAATTGCCCAGCTTCTAGGGTTTATACTTTATAGTCTCAGCTCTTCGAAGCTTCCTAAAGCTACGTCGTTTTCAAATTTCTCTTGCACTTATTATCCTTTGAATCTCGCGAACTGGTCATTTCCTTTCCGTGAATTTGGATTTTAGAGGTAAGGTTTCGGCCTAGTTCTGAATTAGTTTTCAATGAATTTCTGCTTTATTCTCTGTTTGGTTGCTGGGAATATTTAGGAAGACGACGGAAAACGGTCTTTTGAGATTGACACAATCTGCTTATTGCCAAATGATACTTCAATGGAGTTAGACTTAACACAGTGGATGCTTTTAGGTCTTTTTCTTTTCGCTTCTTATCTTAGGTTTTCTGGGCACAGGAAGGGAAGATCAGCGGTCGTTTTTCCTATTGTGTTTGTAAAAAATTATACCGTTTATGATGGGGATGATACATTTCCAGTGAGAGGATTTTGCTTCGGATAATTTCGACTTCCGAATTGGTTTTCTTTTTCAGTTGAATTTGGTTATTGAGGCATATTCGGTATGATTTGTAATTTTCTGAACCTGTTTTTTTTTTATAAGCATGACGTATAAATGTGAAGGAATTACCTTAGGTGCTAAGAGTGAAATGATAAACAAAAATGCTAATTTCATTTATGGGTTTCCAAAAGTTGTATATTTGTGCATTGGGTCCCAATTAAATTTTGAAGAAGTTCAAAAGTGTTTTTGGCTTTATTAATTGTAGCTTTGTAGTACTCATACATAAATGTTGTAGTATTGTAGTATTTACTGGCCTTTTCTCATGATGAATTCATTCAGCTTCTTTATGTTGATGAATCAGAAATTATGCTATGAGTTGTGTCAGCATCTGAGATGGGCAAAAATTGGGTTTTGGCTGTGAAAATCTGAGTGACCGAATTGTTACAAGATTGACAGTGAAGCCGTAACACATTAGATGTATGGTCAAGGGAATTATGGTCCTCATTTTGGGCAGGGTCCTAATACACCCATGTCAACTGCGTATCCACAGCGACCTCTGGCTCCTCCACCACCTCCCCCTCATTCCCATCAAGGGCACTCAGTCCCACCACCTCCTTTGAATCAACAAGCTCCTCCTGCTGTTCCACCTCATGTAGGTCATCCAGGTCCTCATATATATCATCAGCATGTTCCTCCTGTTCCATCCCTCTCAGTTCACCAAGGTCCACCCATTCAAGTCCCAGCTGGTGGGATGCCAAACACAGGTCAATCTTATTTACAAATTCATGGAAGTGCCCAGTTGCCTCTTACATACTCTAATAGTCAACAGAATTCGCAATATCATTCACATTTAGGGACACAAAATATGCATCACCTTCCACCACCAGTACCTCCACCACTTGGTCCTCACTCGGAAGTGTTACAGGCCCCACCTCCTCCCAGGGTGTTGCCTCCTCCTCCTCCTCCTCCGCAAGGACAAACATTGTATAGATCTCCTGTTCATCCACGTCCACAGCAGCCTGGTTCTGTGCAGGGTCTTCAACATATCCCACCTCGCCCGCCCACTTATAGTTTATCTAGTCCTGCTCATGTAGGAGGTTTTGTACCTTCAACTGTTGGAGAGTCTCATATGCCTTCCATGGTTCTGCCGCCGCTGCCACCACCACCACCACCACCACCACCACCTTCTTCTCCACCTCCTGGTCTGCCTTCTCCACCACCACCCACCTCTTCATTTACATCATCTTCTGCCCCCAATCAGGTTAGACATAATGCCCCTACCCATGTTGCCTATCTAAATCAGGAAGGTGGAAGTGACTCTGAGGTGGGTCCTCTAGCTGGAGATGGTACATCAGATGGAAGTGCCATATCGGATCTTCCTCTACCTCCACCTAAGCCATCAGAAAAAAAAGTTGTTCAGAACATTGAAGATTTGTGCAAGCTTATTGCTAAGAATGGGAATTGTGTTGAAGATATGGCTCACATAAATGAATCCAAGAATCCAGAATTTGCATTTTTATATGGTGGTGAGCCAGGAAGTGAAGCTGCAATTGCTCATGAGTATTTCCTGTGGATGAGGAAGAAATGCATCTTGGCATATAAGACGAGTGAATGGCAAAGTGGTTCGTCATTGAGGCCTTTAAAAAATGAGTCTTCAACACAACCTGACCATCTAATTGTTGGATCTGGACATTATTCACCTACAGATTCTGACATGGAGATGGAAGGTAAGTATGACCTATTGTGGTTGTTCTTCTCAGTATTAGTAATATGGCATTTTTATATCTAGTGTGTTTGTACTGTATGCTTGATTGCTTCTTTTTTCCTTAGATGAAGGCTTGACCTCACAGGCTTTCATGTCATGTGTTATAAGATACTTGTCACTTTCTTAGAATTTCGTTATCTGTTTGTCATGTAGTTATGATGAGATCTACAAATTGATTTTTAAGGTTCAACAGGTTTTTGTTCTGAACTTCTGGAGTTCACCACGCACTAGTAAAAGTTACTGTTTAAAAAATCATGTGAATGTTTTATTTATTAAAAAAAAAATCATGTGAATGTTGTTGAGAAAGCGTTTGGATTTTTCTCCTTTTAAAGTGTTAATTTTTTATTATTAAAACAACTGTACTTACTAGTCATTTACTGCAGAAATCATCTAGTAGGATACAATACTACAACAGTAGAAATGAATTTTTGGAGATCATTCAGTACTTTGTCAAGGAAAGTTGATAATAAACTTGGAGTCTACCAACCATGTCATTGAATGGCTATGAAATTTTCTCTTGAGTTTTTTCAATACTCATAAGAGTTATTGACTTACAATGTAGCATTGAAGGTTCTCTCTCTTTCCCTCTCTACTATTGCTAAATTTTTCTCACGTAAATCTAATGGTTTCATGTGAATAATAAAATCTAATGTCTAGCCTTTTTTTGGTTTAGTTTTTCTTTATTCCAATTAAATTTCATATAATATCTAAGTTGAAGTGAATTTATCTCACGATGATCTTGATCAGGCTGTCCAATTCCCTTATTAATTTTTTATATGGATTGTAAGTCATTTCTTCTGATGATGTTTAAGTGTTGAATTTTGTTGGTGAGAGGCCTTAGGGGAAAACAAGAATTGTTAAAAGTGGTTATTTATATTTCTCCTGGTCTATATAGTCTTTGATTGAGCACCTTTTTTTGACAAGTATGAAGCTGATTTTTTTTTTTTTTTGTCCTTTAATGGGTGGTTTTAAGATGATTTCACCCAGTCTGACAATGATCAGGGATTCAATCACTCAATTGAAATACCAAACAATGGGTGTGATTTGGTCCCTAAGAAGCTTGATGCAAATGAGCATTATTTACATGCACCACATAGTTTAGTGGAAGGTAGCCTAATGAAGGAAGCCTCATCTGAAAAAGGGACTTGCTCTGGGCCCTCCAAAATAGGCGAAGAAGGTAAAGGTTGTACTTGAATATCTCTTTTCTATGTTTTCTCTTCGTTATCAATTTTGGCATAGATTTTCTCCTGATCTTTTCCCTCCAAAGTGAATCACTTTTCAAAGTCTCTAAGCATGCACCTTGAAGCTTTGGCTTTAATTTATGCCTCAAACCATGAGCCTTGCTCGAGCTTTAGAGTTGTTTTTAATAATGGAATTTATTTGTTTAATGTTCACAGATTTGCTGAAGTGACTTTATACTCTGACTAGGGTCATATCAACTTCATGAGTATTAGTGATATTTCTCCTCGTCGTATATTTCCGATTTTTGTTTATTCAGACAGTTTATATTGAAAGTGAAGTTCTTCTAGAGGATTCTTTTCGTTGAAATATTAAGAGAGTTTGCAGTACGCAAGATTCATCTTTACATTGCAGCTCTCTCAATTTCTTGTAACTTATAATTTTAGTATTAACTTCTCATTGAAAAATAAGGCATTTACCTATTCTAGGAGTTGGAGATCATGCTCATAGTACCTTGCTTCAAAGGGACTCGGTTGGTTTGGATCTTTCAGTTCCTGATGCAGCTGTAGGGTTGTTTAATTTCAATCTTGATAAACTACCTTCCCAACAATACACCAATTGATGGAGGCAGTGGATTATAACCTTATTAGACCTGTGTAATTTTTGTTAAAGTTTATCTCATGTAAACTGTGTATTTATACTCTCTCTTTTTTGTTCATTTCTCATCTAGCTTGTTCTTTTTCATTGATATGGAATGAGCTTTCATTGGGTTGCACCTCCTCTAAGTTCAGATTCTTTATTATTATATTTTATTCAGGGCTTCATCTTGACAACTCAACATTAAGAAAGCCAATTTATGATGTTCATATCCCAATTGTGAGTTCAGCTGGAGCTTCAGAGCATACCATTGCCAGAAATTTTGAGAAATCTAGTGCTCCTCTATCTAATGAGCTTATTTGTCCGTCCAAGACTTTTGCTGCAGCTGAAACCATCCCTACTGACAAGTGTTTCGGTGAGCCGATCAAAGGTAGCAGCCCATTCAGACTTCTACAAGGCTATGCTTCTGATGACAGTTCAGAAAATGATGATAAGCCCCACAGTGAAGATGGTTGTCCCCTAACGCTTTCACCATCAATTGCACCTCTTGCTATAAATTCCAATAGAGATTCTGGTTATAATGTAGGGACAGATGTAGTATGCAAGGGTTTCTACGGGACTGAAAAGGGGTTTGGACTGCACTCTGAATCTAGCATTGTCCATAAGGCTCCAGAAGTTACCTCAGATTCACAAAAAGTGGTGAAGGATACTGGTACAGTATCTATCTCAAGTGGTGATGAACACATTGATTATAACCATGTAAATCAAGTGGCTATTAGCCATGCTGCTTCCCGTGAGGCTCTCTTGGAAAAAGATGACTTGGGAGGCACTGGTATTGATGTTTCTAAGGGTGCCATGTCTCAAAAGAAAAATAAAGAGAAAAACATGAAACTTGAATCGACACCTTTAAAAGTTGATGAATTTGGGAGATTGGTGAAGGATGATGCTACTGACAGTGACACTGATGATTCCCGCCACACTCGGAGGCGTAGTAAGAGGGGAAGAAGTAGGAGCCGTAGCCAATCTCCTATAGACAGGGGTAGGAGGAGTCGTCCCCGGAAAAGAAGGGAGAGGCGAAGCCGATCTCGCAGGTATTTTGTGCATTTTATATACAACTTGATCACTGTAATTGGCTGATTACTTGCTGTTTGGTGTTTAGAATAGGCCTTTTACTTTGCTTGTGACCTCGTACTTTGTACTTATGTCATAACTTTCTGGGGCATAGGAGCTGTCAAAACTTTAATGTCAATACTTCCCGTGTTTCAGCTGGTCTCCAAGGAATCGAAGAAGCAGGAGCAGGTCTCCCCTATCCTGGCGTGCAGGTGAGGTCAGCGTTGAAAATATGAGGCGGCAGAAGGGTCATCTTCCAGAATGCTTTGACTTCCGTAGAGGAAAGTGTTACCGTGGAGCATCCTGTCGGTATATGCACCATGAATCTGACAGGAGCAGTGGATCAAGGTACCAGAAGAGCAAACGACAGTATCCAGAAGATCCTCCTAGTTTGAGGAACTCTAATACTCGTGAAGACATCCATAAAACCTCAGCAAATGTATCTAATGATGAGCGCGAAGCATCGAAGAGCCAGGAGCTGCATCCCTATCAAGATGTGCATGGTGCTACGAAAGATGGGAACATCAGTTGGAAAAGGGAAGATATTCTTAATGATGCTGGGAAATCTGGTATTTCGGATAGTGATGGCCCAAATTTTAATTCTAATATCACTAACCACGAGAGTTCTAGAGATGTAGCTGCCGAATTGTGGGAAATGCAAGTTGTCCAAGAAAAGCAAGAGCAGCAAACTACTAATATTCATGATGCTGAGAACAGTCGGTTAACAGTGGACTCTCAACAGCCATTGTCAGTGGATGGTTTTCTCTCTCAAGCTGCAAGTGATGCTGATATCCCAAAGTTACAAGGTAATATTTCTCCAGATGCACATTCATTTATTAAAAATATATTGACTCAGCAATTTCAATACAATCTTTCTATTACAGGGGTTCAAAATGCTGATCGCCCATCTCAGCTGATACATGACTCTTCTATATCTGATTCATCACCTGGTCATACATCCCTGACTTCTAATAAATTCTCAACAAGTGAACCTTTACCAAATATGAAATCATCAACTCAGCCATGGCCTGACTCAAGCTCTACCAGCCGGCCGCTTTCATCTGAACGATCTTCATTGCAATCTCTGGCTCCCAAAGAGTCATCTCATAGCATTTCTGGTATGGGGTTTTCTCATCATCCTTCTGAGTTGCACCCTCCTCCTGTCTCACAAGGTGTAAATGCTGGCCATACGGTGCAGCTGCTGAAGGATGACTTGACACCACAGAGTGCATCCTTTCCATTTGAATCTGTTCCTGGGGACAGTTTTCATCCTTATCAAGTTCCACTACCCAAACAACATTCCCAATATTCTCTACCCCCAAATTCTTCTTGGACCTCCTTGCCGCCACCCCCTCCACGACCACTTTATGATTCAACTGGTGATGCAGGAACTTCCACCCCAGGTGTTTCTTCACAGTTTCAGCAGAGCCCCTCGCTCCCTTATAGTTCTCAGGCTTCTGTAAGGATCTACCCTAGCGATAGGGCTGCTTATATACGAGTTAGTGAATTTCCCTCTCTTCAAGCCTGTCCTCCAGGGCAGGGGCCTAATCAACCACTCCCTTATATAGAAGATTTGGGATCAAACCCTCTGCCAAAGAGCAACCACCCTAGTCAGCCTTTTGGCGGCATTAATCTTATGAGAGAGAATCACTTTCCACAGCTTCCAGCCCAGGATTTAATCTCTTCAAGCTCCTTCGCTGCTGGCAACATGCTGCCCTCTGCACGAGAATTATTTAAAGACAAAATGCATTCTTTTTCTGGTGACAGTTTGCCTCCAGGTGAACTTATAAAGTCATCTTCTCAGAGCCTTCCTTATTCACAGAGCCAACAGCCACCATATGGTTTGAAATACCCTGCAACTGATATCATTTTGGGTGAGCCTGGAAAGACCGGCTTGGTGTCCAGATACCCTTCAGATCTTCTGGGTGGGCATCAGTCGTCTCAACATCCTGAGTTTGGGGGTTCAAGAATTTCTGCTCATCATAATCCTTATGCATCTACTTTTGAGCAGCCACTGAGCTCCAAATTTAGTTCTGGTGTATTCAAGCAAGAAAAGGACGCACCTTACTCTAGTAAATTTGATAGTTCTTTCAAGCCGAGCCATGTTCCTGTTGATGGGCTAGGTGTAGGCCATGTCAGATCAAGCCAGACGACTTTCTCACCAAGTTCCACTAAAGCAATTGGGCAGCTTTTGCCTAGGTCAGGTGGCGACCAGTATGACCCACTTTTTGATAGCATTGAACCGGCATCGAATTCATTCAGGAGAGATGATCATGGTCAAAAGCCAGAACTTACTGGTGAGTCTGACTCCATATTAAGGTTCAGTGGGACCCGCAAGCTGCCTGATGTGGAAGAGAAGCATAAGGAAATTAGGGCTGTTGCTTCAACTACATCTCTGGACAATGATGAATATGGTGAGACTGCAGATGCAGAAGTGGGTGCTGTCGAGAATGAGAGCCCAAGTACTCCTATTAATGACGCAAATGTAACTGGGGGTGACATTGAGATTGATCAGATTAAGTCCTCGGGGAAGAGCAAAAAGAGCAAAGATTCTCGCTCGATGAAACTTTTTAAGATTGCTGTTGCTGATTTTGTCAAAGAGGTTCTTAAGCCTTCGTGGCGACAAGGTAATATGAGCAAGGAGGCATTTAAGACCATTGTAAAGAAGACTGTTGATAAGGTGTCTGGAGCCATGAAGAGCCACAAGGTACCCAAGTCTCAGGCAAAGATAGATCAATATATTGATTCATCACAGCGGAAACTGACCAAACTTGTGATGGTAAATCCTTTTTCTGGCTTTTACATGCCCGTTGTTTTTATGGCTGTTATTTCTCTTTAGATGTATGAAGCATTTGTTGTTGAAAAGAAAATAGACGCTACGAACTCAGCCCAATCCTTGTGTTCTTAAATATGATGATGGGTCTTCACTCTTCACATGGTATGACGTTAGTGGATGGCCTGCCCCTTTTTATCATCTCATGAGATTATCAATAACTTGTCGCTGTAAAAGGTTGAAGTGATTTTGAACCATTTGATCCTAAACCTTCTCCTAGCAATGGCTAAACTTCAAACTAGGAAGAGATGGCCTATTATAAATAATAGTAAACATGCTAACACAAGTTGCTAATTGCTCCCAGTAATATTCAATTCCCCAACTTTCTCTATCTTTCTGTCAAGAAAAACTAGAAATTGTATATGAACTGCTTCATGGCCATTCTATTTTTTTTTTCGGGATCTGTGAGACTGTAGTTGATCAAGACGTTTATATAAAATTGAAGGGGTTCTATGTAGAAACTGTGTACAGAAATTTTCTTAAGGGGGTGGTGGGGGTTGTTTTGAGACTGCAAACAGTGGCTTATGCATAACCATGTACTTCTATGATACTTTGAAGTTGTATCTTTCATACTTCTCAGCCACTCCCAACATATTTTGCAGGGCTATGTGGATAAGTACGTCAAGGTGTAGAAGATGATGTAAGCTGCGATTCCAGCTTATTACTGTAGAATATTTGCAAATTGAGCTCTATGATAGTTTTGTCAACATTGTAGGGTTCTGTGAATAGATGGAGTTTTCTGCCGGCATCTTGAAGTCTTGTACTTTTTGCGGTTTGCAATTTCAAGGGCAAGAAAAATCTTACAGCATTTGGGAGGATGAACTTGAGGACAAAGGTTACTTGGGATCCCAACCTCAGCAGAGTTGTGAGTCAGCTGCCAAGGGTGCATGTATGGTTTTCTTGGAATATAGCTGTTGTGTTTTGTTCTAGACTCCTCTGTAAATGTTACCATCCATAAAATTACTGTTCTTTCAATATCTCGGTAAATATCTTCCATTTTTTTACTAATTATGACAAAAGTTTGATGTGGAAATGGGAATCATGTATTGTTTGGAAAAAAAAAAAAGAAGAAAAGAACCTTTCTCCGAAATAAGGAGGGAAGTTCTCTATGTTTTGAAACATTAGGCCCGTTTGGGAAGTTAGATGAGATGAAAATTTTGTAGATGCTAATAAAATAGTTTGTGAATAGTAGTGAGATTGTTTGAGAGGAGTATTTTTTGGGTTTTGAGAAAAGAGAGAAAAAATTAAATAAAAAATATTATAAAATTAAAATATTGTTATAATATAGTTTTATAATATTATTTTTATTTAGGGATTTGAAAAAGTGAATTGTATTTTTTATTTTTTGTTTGAAAGTTTGGGAAAGTTGTAATGATTAGTTTGAAAAAGTTATAATGATTAGTTTGAAAATGTTTGTATTTGAATTATATTTAAGAAAGAGATGGGATGAGATGAAATGAGAATTTTGAGATATCATCCATTTCCAAACAAGCCATATTCCCGAAGTGGAGAGAACTTTGCCAAAGCAAAAGAAGACGCAGCAGCCATAGCAAAGGAGGTATCCGACGACAAAGAAGTAGAAAAAGATGAGAGCCAGCGTGGAAAAGAAAAAAATGAAAATGATGCACTGGCGTAATGGCTGGTCTTTGGTCTTTTGATTAGTGGATTTGTAGGAAACAGATCTTAAATTGTTGCCCAAACTTGATGGTCTCAAGTGCAAGGGAGATGGAAACATCAGGCTCGTCCCTATGATATTTATTGTTCACTTAATGTTGTCGACTTGCATGGTTCAATGAAAACTTACATGATTCATTTTTAAGAGTGATTCTCTAATTTGAGTAAGAGAACACCTCATCTTTTCAAATATTCTATTTGATTATTCTATTCATAACGAACTAGTCTTTTGATAGACAAATGGAATAACTCGTGTTACATTCTAATTTTAAAATTAATTTATTCTTAATCTTCAATAGACTAGTACTAATAATATATTGAAATTATCCCTAGTAGTTCTTTTATGGCTTTGGAGCTTCTTGCGAAATGTTGGCACGTGCTTCACATGAGAAGGAGAATGTCTTGTGGGGATTGAGGTGGAACGGTGTCATGTTTGGCCTCACTTAATAGTTGGGATGTAGGATCCCTTGATGTACACGTGGAGGTGTCATTGAGTTGGTTGGCCGGGTAGAAACATTTTCGGTGCAACAAGTATCTTTGTGTGAGAAGTCTGTATGATGAATATCTATGTTATAAGCATTTTGTGTGGTAAAGAATATCTATGTGACGAGCATTTGTGTGGTGGAAGCATCACTTGTTGGGGGAACAATCGTGTAGCAAAACACGAATTTAGAATCCCTAAAATTCTTGTTCAAACTCTAAAATCTAGAGTGGTAGAGAAAAAGTAGGTTCCACAATATTTATCGATCATTTAATGTATGCTCAAGAAGCTCACTCGAGCAGCTATAAATGCCATGAGACCTCACTCTAGATAAGTTTTATTTTAGAGACCTGCTAGCAATAAGCTCTTATTTTAACACACTGGCCAACGTGTAGATGACATGGATTTATCCAAATAAAATAAAACAATCTCACAACTCCCTGACCCAAGCTCACCGTGCTCACCTTATCGAAGCTAGGGTTCACTATTGCTCACCTTGCCAGAACTTCCGGTGGCAGACAAAGACATCGTTACTTCAGCTTCCATATTACAATTTTTTTCAACTTCATAGTGTTACAAGTTTTAAAATAAAGTGCATTTTATTTTATGAAAGGGAATATTTTGTAACCTAGCGCTTCATTAAGAAGAAAAGATTTATTTTTAAAGGTGAGTAACATAGCAGTCTCTATATTTTTTGAAATTCATATTATATTGTGACCCTAGGGACTGTGTTATAGTTGTGACCTTCCAATAAACTTTCTAGGGAATTATCCTTTATAAATATTATACTCACATCAAATATTAGAGCATTTTATTCAAAATGCATTATCTTGGAAAGCTTTGATTTTTCTCTCTTAGCTCAAGGATTTGAGTAAAATCTTTGTATGATCTTTTAAATTAATTTTTCAAAATTAAATTTATATATATTTTTATATTGTTTGATTTTTGATAATATACAAAATTTTCGTCTAAATATTTAATAACATTTATTGCAAAAGTATTCAAGCAATTCAGTAATGAGAAATTTTACAAACTACACCACTATCCCACTCTTTATCCCATTATAATGAAGTGATATTATTCATCAATTTTTAAATTTTTTTTAGAAAAATTAAGAGATAACTCAAGAGTGATAAAAAGTTTCACATTTATAAAAATGATTTGTATTATGAAATAATCATTAATAAAACCTATTTGATTCGACTTGTTTAGGAACTAGAAGATGGGCACTCTATCAATATGCAGGACAAGCCCATTCCAGTGTAACTTTGGGTAAACGGTAGCCCATCCCTCACTGTTGCAAATCCACGAGCACAACAAGTTAAAGCATCCTCATTGCATTATGCAAATCTAATAAATAAATAAAAATGAGGAGTTTGGATCACTGTTTTTTATTTCGTACCGTATTGGCCGGTATTTTTCGTACTGGCTGGTATTTTTTGTATCAGCCACCGGTCCGGTACAGGTACACTATGTGTTTTGTACCGGTCGAAATACCGGCCGATATTTCGGTCTGTATCGGCCTGTGTACCGACCTATACGGGCTGATATTTTGGCCCTTAATTTTTTTTTTTCATTTTTTCAAACTACAAGCTCATTTTAAACTCCAATTCAGACTAGATTATTTATAATTTATATATCTATGTATTTATATATAATTTATTCATATATAAACTATTATTTTGAAATATAATTTATATATATAATTTATTCATATATCGATCCCGAAACGGTACACGAAACGGTACTGGTACCGAAATATTTCATTCCAGTGCCTTTACTGGTACGACATCTGGTACGATATTCAAAACATTGGTTTGGATAATAGAGTCAAAAGATACACTGTATTGGATTATGCAAATGTAAAAGAAAATGACTTTTAGCTACAATAAATTAATGTTGTGGGTCATATTTGGATTTCATTGCAGCTAGACCAAATAGAATAAAAATTACTCTCTCTCTCTCTCTCTCTCTCTCTCTCTCTCTCTCTCTATTCTCCCTCTCCCCAACTCATTTTTCTCCCGCGGTATTTCCCCTCCACTTCTCCCTCGTTCATTTCTTCCTTTCTGCTAGGTTTCTTTCATTTCTTCCCTCATTGTGGGTCATAATTTTTTTTTTTTTTCCGATCCCCTCTTAGGGCTTCTGTTTATTGATAGTAGTTTCATCGTGTTAACATCGTGTTTCGCATACTTTTAGGCCAATTTTCGACAACTCAGGTCTTCGAAGACAGGCCTGCAAAAGGTGAAAAAAACCGAGGCTTTGAGAGGGTGGCCTAGGGGCTGGATAACCTCCGATGCCAAAGTTAGTAAATATTTTTGAAAGTTTGTAAATAAGTGAATTAGTCTAGGGATCAGAGAGATATTCTTATATCTGGGATCTGCTATTTATACTACATGTCTGAGGAGCAGATAGTGCTTGCTCCCATGAAATCCGTGTCCCCCATACTGTTCCATGTGTTAGATTCTTTAAATGCAGTGTGACCATGCGACGACGTCATTAATATGGCGTGTTGCTCGGGTGGTGGAGTCATTAATGAGGCGAGATTCTCTGACCTTGTTCTCTCAATCTATATCCCCTCTGGTTTGTTCATGCCTTCTCTGTCAGTAGATCAATGGCTCTCCGTATATCACGCCTGTTGTGTGAGCGGGTACTTGAGGACTGGACACTACTCGAGGGGTCCTCAAATCGACGAGTCCCATCTCCTGCAACACCATCCCTCCTGCAGGTTGTGTTCAGATGAGCTTTCCAGTGGGCCGGGTTAGGGACTCTCTTCCGTAGGTTGGACTTTTGATCTTGCTTCTCTTTCATTCACAGGCCTTTTCGGCTTAATGGGGGAAAATCCCCTTACACATCGAGTCTTTCATTTTTTCTTTTCGATCCCCTCTTTTCTTCCTTTCTGCCTTTTTCGTCTACGAACTGGGGTTCTTGCAATTGAATTTTTTTTTTCAATCCCCTCCTAGACTTGGGTTTCATCGCAACAGCTTCTGTCCGTCGATAGCAATAGCCTGTCGCAGCAGCACCAGCACATCTTGCCTTAAGTTTCGAAAAATAGGTAAGTATGTTTGAAATTTGTTTTATTGTGATGTTGATTTAGAAGTGGTGTGATGATTTTATTGTGGATTGAGGGTCTAGGGTTTTGTTATTAGGGATTTTCTTGTAAGATAGAGTGCAAAAGAAATCCATATTGTTATTAGGGATTTTCTTGCATCCGTATTGTTCTTGTAGATAAATCTGTATTTTCTTGCATCATCGTCCATGTAAGATTCATATATGGAGTTTCTTGTTGTATAACATTAATATTTTCATATAGTTTTTAATTTAAAAAAAATTAAAAAAAAATATTAAATTGATAATATTTTATTATTATTTTAATAAATAAATAAATAATTAAAATAAAAATAAATTTAGAGTGAAATATCCAAATATAAAATCACGTGATATTATGATTTTGCATTTGCATAATCCATAATCCAATTAGATGCTGTTTCAACTGCACAAGCAACTCACGTCAAAGAAAAGTTGTCGAATTTTCCGACCTCTGTCTGTCGCATTTCTTCTTACGATCCCTGCGACTCAAATCCCCATAACAAGGTGCTCTCTCTCTCTCTCTCTCTGTGTGTGTGTTCCTTCAACGTTGTCGCTCTAGTTTTATCTATTGTTGGATCTGTCTTCAATTCGTTTCAAAGTTGCCAAATTTTTACGAAATGGGTATTGGTAGAGATTCTTTCTAACAGAATTAAGCGTTATAAGTGTTGATTTCATCATTGGCAATGTTTATTTTTCTTGGTTTTACTTGTTTTCTTCTATTCTTAACATTCTCATTGATACTCTGTTTGATTGCTGAGACGAACTGAAGCAGATTAAAACGAAGTACAATTAAAATAAGAAAAAGATTGGCGGTTACGCTTCTCGGCAGATCCGAGATTCAAAATTTTTGTGCTGTTTTCTTTGAAATGAGATAGTTATATTATATTCCTTAAAAGTATAAGACTTTGCTCTGATGAATGCGGCAAGTGCTGAGAAATTCCCAGAAAAGAAACTTGGAAAGTTAGTTGATAAAGGCTAGTTTTGACTAGGAATTAGCCTGTCCTCGATGCTTTGTTTCCCCTTATTATGTTACAAATTTACCGGTCAATTGCAATTTAGTAGTCAAAAGATGAACTTGGGATGAGCTTAGATTCGGACGTTCTGGTTTGATTTCACACCAGGAGTTACTTAACACCAAAACTTGGTGGGTGAGGTATGGCATCCATGGTTACTCCCCAGCCCTAGAGTTTTTTTTCAAAGGGCTCTTCTTTCTTGAGGTTCCACTCTATAGAGAGAAAAAAGAAGAAGCAATTTGTGTTTCGTTTTGAGGTCAAATCCTTCTATGATGTGCTCAACCCTCAAGTCGGAGGTTCATTTCCTTGAAAAAGCATATAGAGGAACAAGGCTCCTTCAAGTCTAGCATTCTTTGGTTGGACGGCAGCCATTGGGAAGATTCTTATGGTGGATAATTTGACAAAGAGACAGGCTAAAAAGTTGGTTGACGTTATATGTGGATCCAGAGTGGCAAATACATCGATCACCTTCTGCTTCACTTTGAGCTAGATAGGGAGTTGAAACTATTGATCTTTCATCTTTTTGGGTTTGAGTGGATTAATGTCCCAGTAGGTACTGGAGTTGTTAGTGAAACCCTTTGGGTAGCTGCAGTTATATTGAAGTTTGGAAGATCATTTCTTTATGCTTAAGGTTGTGTATTTCACAAGAGTGCAATGCTAGAACCTTTGAAGATGGCAAGAGGACAGTATTAGAGTTAAAAGCCATTAGACTCGGCTTCCGTCATAGTTGGATGGCTGCCTGCAACAACTCTTGATTTGCTAGTTTTCTAGATTTTATGGACTCTTATTGTTTTTCCTATTCTATTTAGTAGGGTGTGTTCTCTTATATACTTCCTTTGTACGTGGGAACGACCCTTGTCTTAGGAGTATGCTCCTTCCAGGTCTAAGGTCTGAACCCTTAGGTGCAAACAACTTATTGGGGCCACATCCCATCGGTGAAAAGCTGATGATTTACCTAACCCATGTGCTGTGGACGTGCTACACAGTCATGGGTTTAACCAAATAAAAGATATGTTTCATTTGCATGCTGAGATTCCTCGTCATCAAGGAATATCTTTGCATCATTTGAAGTGATTGAATCCGTTGAGTCATGGTGGATTTGTTGACTTGGTGATCTAGCTGATTGCTATAATTTCTTTACCATACTGCATGCAAATACTTGTTACCCTTGAAGATTAATTTCTTTTAGGATGATCATTGTTTATTAGATAGCACCTGTCTCGAAATAGACGAGGTTCTTTCCTTTATAGGCTGTCTTAAAATATTTTATTTTTCATTCTATTTCTCTTCAGATTTAGGAAGATTAATTTATATATATATTTTTTGTCTCATTAATATGCTTGGTATTTATAAGCTCCCATCTAGTTGGGGACAGAGGTTATATGTTTCTTCCAATGCTCAACTTCCTCTCTGCACTTATTGAAAAGAAATAGGATTGGCTTCTTGTTGTTATTCAAAATAGTTGGAAGAAGTATAGTCATTGAAAGATAATCAAGGACCCCATAGGTACATTAGCATGTTGGAAACATCCCTGTCCACCCTTGTGTTTGAAAGAGACCCAAAGGTTCTCATTTGTGGTGTACGTAGCTATAATTATTCAATTGGGTCTAGTGATTTTGTTTGTGGTTGATTGATTGATTGATTGATTTATTTGCAACCAACTGTGATAGTTAGTAATTTTATTGAAGAAAAAAGACCAAGGATGTACAACCCTATAACGTTCAATTATAGGAGAGAAGCACCTACACTAGTTGAAGAGAGCTAAAATGAAAAAGAAGAATATTTCAAATTTAACTTGTCAACAAATTTTAAATATGTGCTTCAAGGTGCTTTGTTCAAGCTATTAAGACCAGTGATATATTTACAAAGTTTTTAATTTTCAACAGGGTTAATTACAGAAGATAATGATTTGTCTTCTAAAAGTTGCAGAATCAGTACTGAAAGTTGGGATCATGATCGTGAGTTCCTATATAGGTTCATAAATATTTAGTCCAATTTGATAACTTTTCAGAATTTTATATAGTCTACTGGTTTTTAAAAGAGATGGGCTTTGATCAGGATGCGGTGCAAAACCTTATTTTACACCTTCTAATGGGAAGATGGCATGTCAGCTTCCCAGTATTTTCAGAAAAATGAGTTGAACTGAATTGATTCCCAAATTCATATAAATCTCATTCTGAGAGATATTTTCCAGTCTCTGAGTTTAGCTTTGATCCCTTCAATCTCTGCTACACATCTCGCCCTGGTCTGCTGGCTGCAGATGAAAACAGTAGCTGATGCTTGCCACCTACTCTGATTAATTTTTACTAGAGGTTACATCATGTTTTCATGTTCAGTTTCCACAAAGAGATTTTGGCTCCATCACCTCGGTCGAGGAAAGAGTGAAAGCGGTATCTTAACACATGTCACAATATTTTCCCAGAATGACCTTGCAGTGTCCACAAGCTCACAACTACTTTGCAGAATGACCTTGTGATTTTTTTATGCATTTTTTTTTTCTAGAAACTTTTCAAGGCATGCATATTTCCTAATACATGGCACAATATTTTCCCAGAATCTCATTTTGTTGGAGTGCATCTTTAAAGTTCATTTTGCTTGAATCTGTCAAAATTGGCAGTTTAATCTTCATAAAATTTCTCTCTCCATTTATCCTCTCTTGCTTCAAAAAGGATCCTTTGACACTACTAAGTTTGCTCAACTATCACTGCAACACTTACTACCATTTCCTTCCTGACGTTTCTGCCATAAACAGAGCATCTACTTGAGCCTTGGGAATATGTAACAACATAATCATCCTTGTACCCATTTTTATTTACCCTATCTTCTTTCTCGTATTGAACTTTCAGAGAATTCATGAATCCTAATAGAAAATAAAACTTCATAAAAACTTTGAAATTGAAAACGAGAACAAATCACAAAACCAACATCTCCACAGTCAAGGGCTTCATTTTCGATCCAAATACCCAACAAACTAAGAAGAAGAGTGAGAGGGTCAAACTTGGGGTGGCTATTAAAACAGGGAGGTGATGGGAGTGGGTGATAAGATGTGACAGGTGGAGATGGAAATGCTCAACAACCAAAGACCAAACTTAAAGAGGATTGGAAAATTTCTCTGGTTCTTTTTTTGGGAAATGATCTGGTGCATTTCACTTTTTTTTATTATAAAATAATGAGAAGTTGATCTGTCAATTTCTTATTTGATGTGTAAAGAGAGCTTTTGCACCACATCCCTGATGGAAGATGAACTCTTTTCAATATGATGTTGTTCCATGGCCCCAATGGTCACCAGTTCGAGTCCTCTTAGGGCCATTGGAGGTTTACCTGGTTGTTAACTTCAGAGCCCCATGGGATTAATCGCGCAAGCTGGCCCGTACACCCACGGTTATCAAATAAAAAAAAAATGATATTGTTCCATGCATCCGTCGTAATTCAGTTCATGGTTTTTCTTTATTTGAATATGGCATTTTTTCCTTGCTTATTTTGTATGTGAGGCTTTGGTTTAGTGTTTCTACCCATCGGGCGTGGTTATTGGCAAGAATTTACTGAATCCATCATTTGGGCTTGTAACAAATTAAAAGTTTATCCTACTCAGCCAAGAGACTTGAGCTTGTACAAGAGAGTTCCCTTGGAGTAATTCCTTTTCCTTTGTTCGGAATTGCTGCAACCAGTGTTTTCATTTCCGTTCCTGCCGGAACGGCTTAGAGGGATGTTCCATACCGGCTGAAATTCCTGTCATTTCGGCGAGTTCCAGCCCATTCTGGTCGGATTCCGGTATTCCGGCCAAATTAGCATTCCGGTCCAAAGCATTGATGAAGAAAAGTCTGTAATAGAGAGTGATGGGGGAGGATGGGGAAGAAATACTCTGTACGAATTCTCTAGAATCATGATTAACAAAACAGAAGGCATCCAAGATTAAAAACTGTGATGAAGATTGAGTTTTAGTATTTTGAAAAGAAATTCTTACAGCTCCTCGTGAAGAACTGGATTACAAGACAAAAAGATGTCATAGAAAGACAGAGTGCTCAAACCTGTTGAAATATGAAGTTTTAGGAACTAACTCCATGTAAACAAACAAGAATTACAGACAAAAGGCATAACCATTAAGAAGTGAAACCCTATTGGGAAGAAATAATCAACGAGAAAAAGAAGTCACCCCACCTTCTAAAATTCAAAAACAGCCCCGAATTCACACCCAGCTTCCTCCGATGCTAAAAACATGGCCACCTACAAAAAAGCAGTCACTTCTCTTTCTTTCTCTCTCTCTCTCTCTCTCAAATTTCTCTCAAAAAAGATTTTTCTCTAATTCTCTCTTTTAGCTTTCAGGAGCAACGAGAAAACTCTCATAACTTTTTTTTTTTTTTTGGAATAAACTCTCTTAGCTTTCTGGAGCAAGTACTCCTGAAAATAAAAATATCCATTATTCTCTCTTAACTTTCTCGTGCAATGTATACTCCTATAAATAAAAAACCTCTTGTACAAATGAAAAACCCACTGACAATCCGTCAATCTCTTCACTTTTTACTATGCTTCATTTTCAAACAGCTTTGAGTAACTTTTCACTTTTTATTATATTTTTAATATTTATATTGATATTTTTAAGATTTAGAATGTAATTTATATATATATAATTTATTTATATAACGACTATCCCGAAACGGTATACCGAAACGTACCGGTACCAAAATATTTCATATCAGTACCTTAACCGGAATGATCACCAAAACAGAAGGTGGATAATTCCTGGTATGGCTTAGAAAGCATTATGGAGTTTTAGAATTTCAAGATTTAGCCAATGCTTAGCTCAGAACTCCTCCAGCAATCTTATTGGCTTGGTATGGCTGCTGCATTAGTTTGTAAGTTTAAATGTTGCTCAGACTTGTGCACCCAACAGATTATGAGCATTTGTGGTTGTATTTATCAACTATTATGTGTAATTATGTAAGGATTCAGAGGCCTGGCAAGTTACTTTTGCTTAATAGTTTGACAATTTCTTACAGATAATGTAATAATTATTTCCAACTTTCTCAAGTCTGGTTATTTAAAAATCCTGTACACTTCTATTATGAATAAGCCTGTATTTTACTTCTAAGAAGAAAAAGAAAAAAAATAGGTTGTGGCTTATCTTTCTATGAAAAAATGTGTCATTTATTAGGAAGCTATTCCATTCTGATGTCTATATTGCATTCGCTTATGTAATCTATTGTCAGTGACACAGACATCTTTTGCTATGTCAAATAGTAGCAAGATGTATTAGAAATCTGCTTTATAGTAATTTGGTGATTGTATTTGGTTTGATGTATTTCAGGAGATTAATACAAGTTTAGAATGGTAATTGTTTGAATTATGGACTAGGAGGAGGGTAGGAGAACGTCGTAACGACCCAAGCATTCACCACTTTCCTATATACAATTCAGGGTGTTACAATCTTCCCCTTTAATCTTTGATGTCCTCATCAGGCCATTCTATCATAGGTGGCACGACTCAAATCCCACATTTCTAGTTGGAATTGATTCATATACCATTTGTAATGACCCAAGGAAGGCCCAAGCCACATTTGGGGTTTTACTCCAAAAGGACCAGTCAATGTTATAATTCAAGCCCCTTGGAATCCATTATAAAAGGCAGCTACTTCTCCTTCCCAAACAATGTCAAATCCCATTCACCACCTTCTAATATACGATCCAAGGTATTATAACATCTGTGTAACTTCCCTTCTATTTGTGAATTGGAAGTTTATATGTATTTTATGATGATGAGACTGTCTTTTCTACTCTTTTTTGACAATCTAATGCCTTCTTCTTCTTCTTCTTCTTCTCAAACATGAAATTACAATAAAATTGCGTATAACTTCGTATTTTGGACTGTATGTGTCATTTACCAGAAATAGCTTTCATATTTTTCTTGTTATTGATGTCCTTGTGTAAATTTACACATTATTGAGAACAAGTGCTCCCATTGATTATAAATTCATCACAAGAAGCCCGCTCAGGTCTTGGGGGTTAATGCCTTCCTCCACTTATTTCCTTTATCAGTCTATTACGAGACCCTAATCTTATCTACATGAAATGTTGAGCTCTGCTCTTGGATCTTTTACTTGTGTTTTTAATTATATGTTTGACAAGCAGGACTTCTGTATAAGATTTCTTTTATACCATATGATGCTTACTTATTGTTTATATTAACAACTGTTGCAGGGAATTGTAAAGAAAGGGACTAAAAAGAATCAAACAAACAAGATTGTACGCGTATTTAAACTATGGGGAAGAGGCCCGCAAGGAGACATTGATTGGAGATTGTTTGGACTAAAAGTGGATAATGGGAGGAAGAATGCTATGATATCTGGTAGTGGAAGGTCTTCAATGCGGAGATTGATATATATGGCTTCCAATAATATTAGCTAAAGATGGATGTGGTGAGTACAGTAAGCGATGCAGAATGGAGTTTGTGGCTTAAGAGGAGCGTGGAGCATATTTAAGAAGCAGTCATTGTGTGAAGATTAGTGATACATTAGCTGGTTACTTCTTGAATGCAAACCAGTCCTGAAAGTGGTTTATGTAGATTCTTTGGATACTGTTGGTGGAATGACAGGATCGGGAATGCCCCAAAGTAATTTAGAATCAAAGAAAAGAAGAAAGGAGAGGGGATTGCCTACTGCCCCTGAAGTAGATCAATCTCTACAGTCTCCAGTCAAATCGTGCTTAATGTTGGAACGAGAAATGGCAGGGTCTCATGTAGAAGTAAGTTGTTCTCAAGTGAAGGTTGAGGGAAAGGAGCAGAATGAGAGGCATATTGGGTCAGAAGTTAAGGGTATGGACTATGATCTTCGAGAAGTTGCCACTAATGTTAAGCATTTTGGGAAAGATGAGAAGAACACTGTTTCTGAAGTTTCAGAGATGAACTCGGCAGATGTAAAGCATAAACCCCTCATCCTTGGAGAGCATATTGGATTTATTGAGAGTGCAAATACGGGTTTGACAGAGAAATATGATGATGACCTAGAGAACAAATGTATTTTATTTGACCAGAAGAATCTGAAAACTTATAGTAGGGGGAAAAGAGGTAGAACTGTTAGTGAGAGAAGTGAAATGTCCTCTACATCCTTTCAAAATAGTTTAGAATCCATCAAGGATGATATGCAAGGGCTTATGAACCAATTTTTGGGTGAAGCACAAACAGCCGAGTTAATGGAGAAGTTCGATACCTCACTCTCAGGAGAGCATGCTGCCATAAAACAGGTTATGGAAGATAAAGTGATCGAGGATGCCTCATTTAACTGCATGAATAGTGAACTTGCATCTAAGGACTGCAAGGAGAGAAGCAAAATGACGAATTTGGAAAATAATTTATGTGAAATTAGTTTTGTGAATGATGCTTCTGTGCCAGATGTCCCTAAAGACCACAAAGACCATAAATATTGGGGAAAGCTTCATATGAACCATATCACAGGACAGTATACATCTCACGTAAATGAAGAGCTTGATAAACCTGCATCTTATGGTAATGGTATGACTACAACTAATTTATCTGGATGTGATCCTTCATACAAGCACCTAGAGCAGATGGATGTTGAGATAGCCGAGAAGAAAGTCAGTCCATCACACTTAGGTGTAGTAGAAGATGATACTGATTCGGGCATTGTTGTCAAAGAGCACAATTTTTCAGAAATATTGAAGTCTCCAACAGAAAAATCTCTTTTGGATTCTTCTAAGAAAAAGCTTCTCATCCTTGATTTGAATGGGCTTCTTGCTGATATTGTTCCTTATGTTCCTAATGGGTATAATGCAGATATAATGATATCAGGCAAAGCAGGTGAAACTCGACACTGAGCATGAATATAGAGTTTGGCATTCAAAGACTCAATTCTAACTTGACTGTTTCTCTCTGTTCTTTTTTCCCCAGTTTTTAAGAGGCCTTTTTGTGACGATTTTCTACAGTTTTGTTTTGACAGATTTGTCGTGGGTGTTTGGTCATCAAGAACCAAGTAATAATCCATCTGTCTGATTACTCTTTTTCCTCTTTTAGTTTGAATGATTCTTTTTTTATTTAATTTTTTTAAAAGATGTGTAGTCTATCGTGATCCAATCAGCTTCATTTTTTATGATTGATGAATTTGTGCCTTAACTGTAACATTTTGTAGGAGGAACATGGACAGGCTGATTGATATACTTATGGGAGATTCCAGACACAAGTTACTCTTCTGCTGGGTAATTGTGTTTTAAATCTTCATTTGTTGTTACTAAATTTCATGTTTTTGTATCAATTTCTGGGTATGAGTTTGCTTGGTATTTTATGTTTCCCTTTCTAGTTCATCCTTCACCAGTCACCACCACTCACAATTTTAATGCGGTACTAAAAGAGGTGAAGGGATGGCTGTCGTATTTGATTAAACTTTCCTTTGTTGTAATCGGTTGCCTCATAAAGTTCCAGTACCTACTCTCTGAACTTTGTTTTTGTCAAGATTGAACCTTGTTAAATTTTTAATACTTTAAAAATCTTTAAGGAGTGTCCACTTTCTGCTTGTCCACTTCCCTCACTTTGCCTCTATGATCAGGCGCTGCAGCAAATTCATAGTAACATTTTCAGAGTTGCTACCATTCTAAAATGCTTCCAATTTGTGAACTTGTGATTTGCTTTAATAAGTTGGAATTTTTAAAAAGCAAAATGTCATCAAACATTTATTGTGTATTTTTTGTTCTTTCTGTCATTGCAATCTTGTTTGGTGAATGATGCAACCAATTAAAACCATGGCTTTTTAATCCCTACGGGTTGGCTCAAGTGGTAAGAGCCTTGGTCATAGTGGTATGCTCCCTCTATGTCTAAGGTTCGACCCCGTGGGTGTAAACAATTTCTATGGGCTACGTCCCATTGATGAAAAGCAGATGATTTATCTAATCCATATGATGTTGACAAAAACCATGGCTTTTAGCAAGGCATCATATAGTGCAATATTTTCTAATGGTTTTTTTTTTTTAATTTTGGCAGGATCAGTCACACTGTACCAGTACCGGATTCAGTACTGTTGAGAATAAAGAGAAGCCTTTGATTTTGAAGGAACTTAGAAAACTATGGGAAAAGCTTGAGCCTAATCTTCCATGGGAAAAGGGGGAGTATAATGAAGGAAACACATTGTTGGTCGATGATTCACCATACAAGGCTTTACTTAATCCAGTGAGCTAATCAACCCCACTGTCACTTGGGAAATATGGCCTGTTTTTTACACTCTGGATTATACTCCAATAATGATATATTTTTTCATCTTTGCATCTTCTTGTTGCTATAGGTGAACACAGCAATATTTCCACATACATATCGATATTGGAATGTTGAAGATATGTCGTTAGGTGAGACACTTTGGGTAATGGAAAGTGAAAGTTCTCTGTCCTAATATAAATCTCTTCTCCAATCACTTAAACAAAAAATTATAAATGAATCACTTGGTATTGTTGCTGATTTTTAATCCCAACCTGTGTTCTTTACATTTTGCCACTGGAACTTTTTGTACTGTTGGCTATGTAATTCGAACTGCAGGTATGCCATTTTGGTAATGTTGGAATGTAAAGTGTTGCACCATCTTACTTTTGCTCAATAAGCCACAATTTTTGCACTTGCTTTCACCACAGGACCTGGCGGTGATCTTCGAGTTTATATGGAAGGGTTAGCTATGGCCAAGAATGTTCAGAAATATGTTGAGGAGAATCCATTTGGTCAACGTGCCATTACCGAATCAAACCTATCATGGGGTTTCTACCGTAAGGTTATTGAGATCGCCAATGCACAACCACCTCAAGATGATTCCAATACTACCAATGCACACCAACCTCAAGATGATGCCAATACATGCTATGCTTACCAGTTGTGATGCACTTCAAATTGAATTTTGTTCAAATCAACACAAATGGAGTACTCAGGGATGGTTGAGATGCTGGTGGGTGTACTTCGTGTGTTGTCAGTTGTTCAAATGTGAATGGATTTTGTATTATAACCTTACATACTTCAACCCAGTTCTACTGTAAGTGGCTCCCCACCTTGATATTAAGGGCCTTTTGTATCTTGGCCCTTGCCTTTTTGTTGTTCCCTAACCACACAACGTTTCAAGATTATTGTAGTAAAAATCGTCAGCTGAAGGCTTTCTTTTGTTCTGTTCAGCTTTAGCTGTAACATGATGTACCAAGCATAGGACTGTATTCAGAAAATTCTTTTTGATATGCAGTTTTTTTGTTTCATGTGACAATTGGCAGTGCAATGTATCTTGAAGTTTGAGTTTATTCCTTGTATCTTTTAGTAGGAAACATGAGTTGGATCATATGTAATAATTTAAATGATTTCTGATATGTAATAATGCGAGTGTAGTGAGACTTGAACCCAAGTATGGAGACAGGTAAAGAGTTCGTTCTCCAATTAGTCTGTTTGATCTGTTTCAGTTCACATTCTCGAACTTCTGATGCGAGTGCGCAAGAATGCGCACTCTGTCACTATTTCAGCAGTCACTCAAAGTGGTGGCTGCAGTCGCTGGAATATGGTGGTCGGTCGTCAGAATCTGGTCGTTGACAGCCACCATTAATTTAAAAAAAAAATAAAAAATTTATATAGTTTTGAATATGTGGGTGATATTTTAGTTATGATGAAAAAGTTCATGTAAGAGTTCTTGTTTGGAAGGTGTAAAAACCCATTTGACACCGCATCCTGATTTTATATTATTTTTTTCATTTAATTATAAGGAATAGAAGCTACACTAGGACTAGGAGTATCTTAGAAATCTGTGAAGGGTTTGTCAACGGTAGTGAAATGATTTGAGTTAAGATGTTTTATTGGGTTTCGAAAAAGGAGAGAGAAAAAATTGAATAAAATATTATAAAATTAAAAATTTGTTTGAATATAATTTTTTAATATAATTTTTATTTTGAAGTTTGAAAAAATTGTATTGATTTTTGTATTTTGTTTTGAAGTTTATAAAAATTGTAATGATTAGATAATTATTAGATGAAAAATTTAAATATTTGAAATTGAAAAAGATACTGTGTTTGAGTGATGTTTGGGAAGAAAATTATGAAAATTATGAGAATTTCTCATCTTATTTCATTTACAGCCTAAATTTCTCTCTACTGTGGCAAGTCGGATTTGGGTGTGATTTTGAAGCAATTACTTAAAAATATTTTCAAGTATAGAGGATCAAAACATCATTTTGTGGGTTTGTTTCCAAGAGTTAAGAGTAGAGGTATGTGGTGTAGATGTCTTATACTAACAGTGTATGGTGTAGAGACCTTAGTTTAGAATAGCAGTACTTCCCAATCTGCTCCTCCCAACAAGAAGTTATAGGCTCTTCGATTTATATTTGCTTTCCATTAATGCACCAGTGTATATATAACGACATTAAATCAACCCACACATTTGGATGAATCATGAATGTCATCATTTAAATTAGCTGTCTCAACAGTCACAGAGATTTGTTGAAGGGTGATCGGCTTCGCATGTTCATCATTAATTTGTACACTTTTTTCGTTTATGTTTCCAGTAATTACAAACTTGAAATGTGGGCATGCATTGGATAAAAAGAGTTATTTTAAGAAAAGTTATTTTTAAAAAGTTATTTTAAGAAAGTTAGTATTAGTGTTATAAAAAGAGTCTCAGCATGATGTGTGTTTGAAACCAAAAATGAGGAATGTTTATTTTCAACAAATTGTTAGTGACTGATTAGTGGGAAAGGCCAGAACTAGTTCTACTATATTTGCAGATTTTGGCACTTATAATACGTATTATAAGACCTCTGGAAATTGTAAAAATGACTAAAATTTTAGAAACCCACCAAAAGAGAGACCAGTACGAAGATGGTGAAAAAAAATTGTAAAATACTATTTGCAGCGAATCTACATCGCCGAAATAAACTTTCCCATTCCGAAATATGTTTGCAACGATTCCGTAATCGATGAAATGCATAATTGCGACGAATAATTTTGGTCGCAAAAAGTCGTTACGGTTCTCATAAGCTTTTTGCATCAGAACAATAGCGTTGCAAAATATTCGGCGAAAAGTGGCGTCGTTGGAAAATGCCATGGATTATTTGCAGCGGTTTTTACTTTTGCGACGAATAGTTGTCGCCGCAAAAGAATTTTCTCAACAATTTCCGTTGGAATGGGAATGCAGATTTACGGCGAATTTTCAACAATTTGCGATGATTTTTGGCTTTCGTTGATAAAAACTAAAGTGAATAAACAATGCCGAACTCGTAGCGAACCAAAAGTCGACAAAAAAAAGTATTTGTGGCGATTTTTGCCACTTTTTGTGACTAAATGTAGCGCTGCAAAAGGGTGTTTTTCTTGTAGTGAGTAGGCCGGCTCTCTTTGACACATTCACATCATCTTGTCTCCCATAGTCTTAGACAATCGTCCAATGGAGTTCAAAAATCTTGGAGATCGAAGTACGCCAACATTGACTCTCTCGAAAGTTTTGCATAATGGTCCAAGATAGTTTAAGAAGTTAATATTCCAATTTATGACATAGGTTTGAGAATTTGCTATGTTGAGAAAGATAAGTTTTCTAGCCATTTAATAACATTTATCTCCCATAAAAAAACAAAAAACATTTATATATACCATTTTTTGTTGTTGTTGCAGTGGGTTGAAGAACTTATGGTAGCATCCGCCTCATGTATTAATCTGAGCTCGCCTTGATGTATTTCTTTCCAGTATCTGTTGAAGATTTTAGTATTTTGACATAAACTTCACTTCCTTCCAAGAAAACTGAAATGGTTTTGTTCTGAAGGCACTTTTTGTCACTCTATTTATAAAGAATTGGATCTTAAAATGAGAGGAATTACCATTTTTCTTGTATCTCTTTCTTTTATTCCCTGTTTTTAATCGGTAATTCCTCTCATTTTGAGATCCAATTCTCACTCTCGTTCTATATAGTTGGTTGAAAAGTGAAAAATAGAGAAGAAGATAAAGCAATACCAGGAAAAAAAAAAAATCAAACCTAATCAAGAGATGAATGTAGAGGGCGGTAGAGCATCTACCAAAGCAGAAACGATTAGTGGCCTTGTGAAGCTATATTAATAAAAATTAAAATTCTCGTAGCTTTTCATTTATAATCCAATTTCATCTACATTTTACCAAAATAATAAAAATAATAATTTTCTTATTATTTATTGAGAACTGTGAAACACCAAAGCTCTTTGGCAAGTTCAGATTCTCACAAAATCCACTACAAGAAAAATGATTTTTTCCTTCACTTAAAATTGTCGTCAAAATTAAAAAAGGCGTTGCTATTATTTTTTAGTGTTGCTTGAAAATTGACGATAGATGGTCAGTACTACTGCGTCCCAAAAATTTTTTCACATCAAAATGAAATATTAACGCAAAAATAAATTTTTTTGCGACGATATTTGTCGACGTTAAAATGGCAACTTTGACGCGCAAAAGATACTCCAATAGTAGGAAAATGTCTTATTAGCGATCATTTTTTTAGTATCGCAAAAATAAAAAATCTTTTTTGTTGTAGTGTCAACTCAACTTATCTTAACTCATTTCAAACCAATTATTGATGAGATTTATTATTTTTTTAATTTCTCATAAATAATTTAAACTTATCTCAATTTATTTCATACATTTCAACTTAAAAAGTTAAATCCATCTCAACCTAAAAAAGTTAAACACGTCTCAATAAAATCTATAAAATACTATTATATTTCACAACTCAACTCAATTCATCTCAACTTCCCAACACAACTCTCGTATCATCTACTTTGTTGGTGATATTATCACATTAAAATTCTTAATTTCATTTTATTTACTATTGAGTTTGATCAAATAAATAATTTGATATTATCTTACTTTGATAAAAGTCTCCCACCTTCTTTCTCCCTGACCCATTTCTCTTCTATTCTATTTTATTTTACATATTTATTTTGAGTCCTGCTACTGATATCGAGAAGAGATTGGATAGTTTGGATCGATAGGTGCAAATATACTTTTGTATTTTATTTTTATTTTAACCATTTTTTATATATTTTAAAATTATTTTTTAAAAAGTATAAATTAATTAATAACCACTTCGTTAACTTTTAATAAAACAAAAAAAGGACAACCAATCAATTTTTGTCGGTAAGGATTATTGGTTCAAATAGCTTTTCTCATTTATTTTCTATATACTTGTTCTTTTTATATTTTTTAATAAGGGCGTGCAGTGCTGTGGTAGTGACTCATTGACTGTAGTCAACCCGTGTGCCACTTGATTTGAAAAATGAAGTCAATAGTTTGCTCTACCTCTGTTGTTTCTGGGAAGGTAAGCGGTAGCTGCCAGAAAACTAATAAATAATAAATAAACATCCCCCCCAATACATACGTTGGATCATGACGTTTGGGATATCAATTAGAGTCTTTCTCCGATCGGTTTTGAGAGTAAACGCAATTGGTCGTGTGAGGCAATCAAACGCAATCGTCCTCCACAGATTATCGCCAAGTCTGATCTGTGATCTTACGCAGCCTCTGGTCAATCATACATAACAACTTGCTCACTGATCAGCCTGTCAGAGATACAGACATGGATATAAAGTTTTTTGCTTCTTAAGAAGAAAAGCCACCAGGAAATCCAGCAGACAACGACGTCAGTCGAGTCGAAACCCAAGTAAGACGTTACAGGACTCAAAAAAAGGTGTTGTCTTTCATTTTCAATAGCTCGGTAACTTGGAAAGAACGATGGAGAAGCAGATCAGAGACCCATAACCCATTCCATTAAATTCGAGATACCAAATATATAGAAACCCGAATTTCATAAACGTCCCCCCCCACCTTTCTTCTCACTTCTCACCACCACCGGCCATGGGTCAGCACGAAGACAATGGCCGAACCACCGCTGCGAGGAGAGGCTTGAAGCGAAAGCTGGAGCCTGAATTCGAAGACCGGATGGAGGATCCCAAGGTTCTCGCTCTTGAAGCCCGCGTGCATCGCCAAGTTAACATCCGTCATTCTGTTGTGGAACTACCCAGAGAAGGTACTGTTTTCGCCCAACTAACTTACTTGAGAGAGTATATCCAAATCCCAATGCTTTTTTATTTTGTTGTTTAAAATATATCACTAATATTTTTTTTTGTTAAAAACGATTTTTACAATACTTTCGTACATTAGCTTTTATTTATTTATTTATATTATTTAAATATTTTTTTCCTTATTTCTTTATTTTTAAATACTTTTTTGATTATCAAAATAGTATGAGATCTTTCAATATTTCATAAGTTCCCTTTTAATAAAAAAAGTGAGATTTGTCATTTTTTTTAATGTAAATTTTAAATTTATATATATTTTTTTAAAAGTACGCGAGGCTGCACAGTATTCTAAATTATAAATATAATTTCTTTTCTCATATATTGGCGTGAACATAATATCTCTATTGTCAAAATTACATCAATAGTCCAATAAAAAATTAAAAAGAAAATAAAGATGGAAAAACTCATTATCTTTTTTCTTTTAACTTTTTATCCTTTTATCATTTTTTGAAAAATTTTAATTTGCCTTTTTCTTCTTATTAAAATAAAATATTCTAACAATAATATAACTTTTTCATGTTCTATAAATAAATGTGATAAATATAAAGAAAGATTAGGAAATAGAAAGAAATAATAAAAACGTTTACATAGATGAAATGAACGGTGTATGCTAACGTTAGGTTTGGAAGTTTTTTCAAAAATAAAATTCTCATCTCATCTCATTATTATAATTTTTTTAAATTTTTATATAAAATATAATAAACAATTCAACTTTTTCAAATTTTAATTCAATTTTTTTAAATTTTAAAATAATAATAATATTAAAAAATAATATTTTATTCAATTTTTAACTTTAATCTCAAACAAAAAATTCTTATATCAACATTTAAACCTAACCTTCCCTGAGCAGATTGGCTTATATATATTTCACATAATCTAATGGAAGTTTTATTTTGACATATTTTTCGTAAAATAGAGAAGCCATTGAGAGGGCTCTTACCCATTTAGTAGACAATTCATGTGTATTTTCTACTACCCATTGTACTCGGGCACTTTCTTAAATAACGTCTGTGAGGTAAATGGATCGATTGTCTATTTCATGCAGTTCTACATTCTACACCAACAACATGTAATTTTGTAAGATACACGTAATATTTTATTCATCTTTTCCTCATATATTGCATGAACTCGATGACTCTATAAATGGGTTACCCAAAATAGAGAGTTAGGGATGAGGGTCAAGTTCTATAAAAGCGTATGCGACGAAGAATGGCTGTTTGGCGACACAGAAGAGCAGAAGAGAGGCAGAGTGTATTGGGGAGGGAAGAAGGAAAATTAGGTGCGGGCTGGAATTTAGGTTCTTTTCCCATGACCTTATATACTAAGGATTTTTGCGGCTGCATAATACTCGCCGAAATAGGCTTAAAAAAAAAAACAAATATGCGGTGCACTTTTTTTGCCGCGGGAACCATGCCGCAACAAAATCCATTCTGTGGCGATATTCAATTTGCGTCGCAATAAAGTCACTGATAGTCATAATAACTATCATATTGAGGCGAAGTTTGTTGTGGCGATTTTATGTTGTCGTAATAAGTCTTTATAATGACGGTTTTTCCACTCTGCCGGAAGCTTTCGTCCCAAACAGTAATTTGGGACTATTTCCAGTTAAAATTGATCGCCGGAAATACATAGAGCCGGAAAAACCAATTTTTTTTTTTGGTAGTGAGAATAGAAACGCATACAATTCTCATCTGATCAGCTGCCAAGACACGCATGAAGCCAGATGCCATGCACTGTAATTAATGTTCATTTGCCATGCTATTATTTCAAAATATGCCAAATTCCATATTTATGCATGAGCTTTTTATTTCAAAATAATTTTTGACAAGAATATAACCTTTATGTCCCCAAGACTATGGTGTCTTGATAAGCCATAACCTTAACAGTTAGCATAGGTGCATGCAATTATTCTTTGGGCGCAGGGGATGCCATGCTTCACACATTTATATGGATGTGTGGAATTTCTGATTTGTTGTCGTGTTGTCAATGACACAGAATATATGTGATCTTAAAATGCATCCCAAGTAATGTGGAAATATGAATAGGATTTTTTTATCTCCTTAACTCTCAAGATAGCTAGTTTGGACACCTGGCAAACTTCTCTTATAGAATCCTCGAGTGCTTTTTTTAGTCTTAGGAAAATTGAAGAGGAAATAGAGTGTATCATTTATGAAAAAGAATTGGGACTTGTGGGATGTTCAGATGTTTGCTAGTTATTATTTTAGAACTGAGTTCATGAGTAGCTCTTTCTTCTTTTATCAATGTATTTCTGAAAAAGAATGTTGATTTCACGCATTTTCCTGGCGCACGTACACTGTTATATATTAACTCACTTTGTTTACTCTTTTTCAGTCCATTCAAATCCAGCAATAACAAGCACCTCCTTTTCCATGGCTTCTCATCAAACTCTTCCTTCACCCTGCCCAAGTGTCTGCAATTATGATGTCTTTCTAAGTTTTAGAGGTGAAGACACTCGCAAGAATTTCACTGATCACTTGTACTCCGCCTTAATGCGAGTTGGAATTCATATATTTCGAGATGAAGGAGAGCTCCCCAGAGGGGAGAACATCTCTACCGAACTGCACAAGGCGATTCATGGATCAAAGATTTCCATTGTGGTTTTCTCAAAAGGCTATGCTTATTCTAAGTGGTGCCTTAATGAGCTTGTCGAGATTATGCACTGTGCAAAAATTAGAGGCCAGACTCTTCTTCCTATATTTTATCATGTGGACCCCTCGGATATCCGAAAACAAACTGGGACTTTTGCAGATGCATTTGCTAGGTATGAAGAGCTATTTCAGAATAATATGGAACGGGTGAAGGGGTGGAGAGCAGCCCTTAGAGAAGCTTCTTCTTGTTCCGGCTGGAATATTAAGGAAGTGGCAAATGGGTATTATGCTTCTTTCTCATGTTTTTTTTCCTTGCATTTTCTTAGGGTATATGTTTAAAGAGAAATGATATATACAAGCCCCAAATGTACAAGCCCCGCACAAGCCCTTTATAAAAAAGTGGACCCCACCATAAAAAAATATGAAAAATTTACTTTTTTTTTATGGGGTCCACATTTTTACAAAAGGCTTGTACAAGGCTTGCATCTTTGGGCTTGTATCTAGCATTACTCTTGTTTAAATGCAAAGGTATATGTTTGGACACTTAGAATATTTTAGAATTTTGTGAATGATAGTGAAATGGTTTGAATGAAGATGCTTTACTAGGTTTTGGAAAAGAGAAAAAGAAAATGAGGGAGAAAATTTGAATAAAAATATTATAAAATTAAAAAAATATAATTTTTATTTTGAAGTTCATAAAAGTTATATTGATTTTTGTATTTGAATAATGCTTAGGTAATGATTAGATAAAAAAGTTGAAATTTGTAATTGAAATATGTTTTGTATTTGAGTGATGTTCGAAAATAAAATTATGATAAGTTTTAAGAATTCTGATAATTCGTAGTGTGTCCAAACAAGCCCTTAGTTTCTTTAATGTCAAAATTTAGTCTAAAATTTATAAAATTGAAAGAACAAAAAATGGATTGACAAAACAAATTGCTTTTGTCTGAATTAGTACTTCATCATGATCATCTACTGCATGGCCCCTCCTTATTATCACCGATAATATATAAATATATATAATATATATTTATATATATATATATATTTATATGCCACTTAGAGAGATCTTGTAATCCTAGGATGGCCTTGTAGATAGAATATCGCACACCTCACGATCGAGATGGATGATATTGTAACCATACTTGTTGTGATGATTTTATCCACGAAGGTAGCGAGACATGTTTTATTGCTCTGGTCCTACAATAAATGATGTGTGTACACGTTGACTCGTAAATATATAATAGTACTCTTTTTATAAATGAAAAATTCTACTCATCATCCGGCATACACCACATACCTGTTTTTATTTTTTATTTTTTTATTTTTTTCCTCAGTAAGTGCATGGGGTAGGGATAATGAGTAGAAGAACTCAATTATATATATATATGTATTTTATATATTTATCTTGGGAAATATAATGATCAGGTATGAATCAAGACTCATAGACCAAATTGTGAAAGAAGTTTCAAGTAAATTGAAGCCAGTTGAGTATTTGGATGTTGCCATTCACCCAGTAGGAATAAATTCACGTTTTGAAGAGATGAAAGCTTTATTAAATCTTGAAACAAGTGACGTTCGCATTGTTGGCATCTATGGGATGGGCGGGATTGGTAAAACCACGATAGCAAAAGCTGTCTATAACCAAATACGTGATACATTTGAAGGAAGCAGTTGTCTTTTCAATATCAAGGAAAAGTCTGAACAGTTGGTTCATTTACAAAAACAACTTCTTTTTGATATCTTGAAAATGAAGAAATTTAGGATTGACAATGTTGATAGAGGGATCAGATTGATTCAAGAAAGAATTCAAGGCAGAAGAGTTCTTGTTGTTCTTGATGACGTGGATAACTTGAAACAAATATATGCCTTAGTCGGACAATTCAAATGTTTTGGTCCAGGAAGTAGAGTCATTATAACAACTAGAAATGAACATTTGCTGACACAAGCACAAGTGAATGGAAAGTACGAGGTTAGAAAATTGGATGAGTTTGAATCTCTTCAACTTTTCAGCTGGCATGCCTTTGGAGTGGCCCATCCATTGGAAGATTACCTGGACCTTTCAGATAGTGCCATAAATTATGCTGGTGGACTTCCATTAGCTCTTGAAGTTCTGGGTTGTTCTCTGTTTGGAAGAAGTGTCATTGAATGGAAAAGTGAATTGGAAATATTACAAAAAATGCCTCATGACGATATTCAGAAAATACTTAAAAGAAGCTTCGATTCCCTAGATCATAATAGAAAGATCATATTCCTTGATATTGCATGTTTCTTTGTCGGTGTAGACAAAGAATATGTCATTACAATACTTGATGGTTGTGGCTTCTCATCCATAAGTGGGATTAACATTCTTGTTCAGAGGACTCTCCTGAGATTTGACAATCAACATAAACTGGCGATGCATGATTTGATTCGAGATATGGGAAGAGAAATTGTTCGTGAAGAATCACACCAATATCCAGGAAAGCGTAGTAGATTGTGGTTTCACAAGGAAGTCTTGAGTGTATTGCACAAACATACGGTGAGAGACATTATTTGCATTTATATAAAATAACATGTGCATACGCATAGATGTATAATATATTGTTTTGTGGGTAGCGTAAGTGTTCGTTACTTTCAACTTTCATTTCAGTAGCATATATATCAACATTACTCATAATTAATTTATGATGTTAATTCGGATGTTGAAGTCAGTTGAGTTGAGTTGAAATGAAAGTTGAAAGTTGAATAAAATTAATTTTTAATATTATTATTATTTTAGGATTTGAAAAAGTTGAATTGTTTATTATTTTTTGTGTTGGAATTTGAGAAAGTTGTAATGATTCGATAAGATAAGTTGAGATGAATTGAGATGGGTTTGGGATCCAAACTGGCTTAGTCTACTACTGGTTCTAATAATGCCTAAACGAGTTTTAACCTTTTATTCTCAGAAAAAGAAAACGATAATCCGTGTGTCCAATTGAACTAAATTTATATCTTGCCAGGGGTCGGAAGCAATGGAGGGTCTCATACTAAATCCATTTGATGAGGCTGGAGATGAAGAACATGTGAGTACCAAAGCATCTGTTGGGAAGGGTCGCATCCTACTTAATTTAGACGAGCTTAAAGTAGAACATTTGAAAACGGAAGCATTTGCAAATATGCAGAATTTGAGACTGCTACAAATCAATGCTGTACATCTCACAGGAAGCTTCGAATATCTTTCCAAAGAGCTAAGATGGCTTTGTTGGCATGTCTGCCCTCTGAAATTTCTACCTCAAAATTTTCATCTGGAGAACCTTGTTGTTCTTGACATGAAGTACAACAATCTCACACAAATCTGGAAAGAGAACAGGGTATAGAGCATTTTACTATAAATTTTTGTCTTTCTTTATGTTAAGTGTTTGACTAACGATACATATATTTTTTTTTTTACAGATACTGAACAATTTAAAAGTTCTTAATCTCAGCTATTCCAGAACTCTCAAAAAATCGCCAGACTTCTTACAAGTCCCACATCTGGAGAAACTATTACTTGACAAATGCAGAAACTTGGTTGAACTACATGAGTCTATTAAACATCTGAAAGGGCTGGTCATGTTGAGTTTAAGAGAGTGCAAGAAAGTTAGAAATCTTCCAGAAAGCATTTCTAACTTAAAATCTCTTGAAATTCTTAACTTGTCTGGTTGCTTACAACTTGACAGTTTGCCAGAGAAATTGGGGAATTTGACGACTTTAAAAAAGTTGTTTGCAGACAGAACTGCTGTCAAGCAATTACCATCTTCCTTTAGTCTTTTGAAGAATCTCAAAGCCATATCATTATTTGGACATGAAGGAACTTCTTTAGAATCTTGGTTGTCTTGCTTCTCATCGTGGATTTCATCACCAAAATGCTTGAACCCCATGAATTTGGTACGAGCTTCAGTTGTTGGATTTTGTTCTTTGGGAAAACTAGTTCTAAATAACTGCAACTTGTCTGAAGTTGAGAATGCCATTGATCTCGGAGGTTTATCTTCACTCCAAGAATTGGATCTATCAAGAAACAAATTTTGTAGGCTACCTCAAGGCATCGATTGCCTCTCTAAATTAGGAATGTTGCGTTTGAAAGATTGCGCGTCCCTTCACTCAATTTCAGAACTCCCTGTAAATTTACGGATCCTGTTTGCAAATGGTTGCACATCAATGGAAAGGCTCTCACTTTCACCGAGTTCACAATTGATTGGTCTTTCCCTCAATCACTGCAGCAAACTGCTTGAGATTCAGGGCTTGAATTTGGAATCAATTTCATTCATTGAAATGATTGGGTGCGACAATCTACCATCCAATTTTAGGACTAATCTTCTCCAGGTTCTCTCTCTCTCTCTCGCTCTCGCTCTCTCTGTGTCTTTGTCTCTGTCTCTGTCTCTCCAATGAAGTGAACATTTCCTTGAAACAGTATCCGTCAACCCAGAGTGTTGCTCAAAGACTATTTTGCGTCCCTGGCAGTGAGGTTCCAAATTGGTTTAGCCATCAAAGAATTGGATCTTCCATTTCCTTTCGTGTACCTTCACTTTCAGAAGGTGAGATTCGCATGCTACTTATTTGTGCTGTTTATACATTACAGAACAAATTGAGCTTCCCACATTTGGGTGTGATAATCCGTAATAAAACCAGAGGCTACCGGCACGTTCTTGTGCCAATATGGTTTGAACGTTCTTTAAACACTACACAAAATTTATTCTTATTCCAAGCCCATGTTATAAGAAATAAGTTGAAGATGGTAGATTCTCCAGAAAAAGAAATGGAAATGGTTAGTGGAGAGGAAGTCGAGGTGTCTTTCATTTATTCGAGCTTGAACAACATTGAGGTGAACAACATTGAGGTGAGCAAGTGTGGCGTTCATCTTCTGCTCGAGAAGCCAAATGTAATAGATAACTATGGCAATATGGTCCAATATCTCAGCTATGATACTGCTAGAGATGATGAAATGTCTGCTGCAGCAGATGGTAATGAGATCTCTTTCCCTTCAGAAGTTGAGGACTAATGCCTACAAAGATCATTCATCGGTAAACTAAGGGTTTAATCCTCTTATGAGAGGTGGGAGGGAAATGGTGGCTGGAATAATGGATAAAGATATTGCCTGACTGATCATTTCCAGTTATTACATTATCAGCTACCAAGTTATGTTGGATTTGTGATGTTATATTTAGAGAATCAAAGACGACATCTTTTTCTCTTTTGATCTATTTTTCTGTTTTCTCCTTGAGAGCTTGATAAGTTTATAAAAATTGAAGATACAGATCAAGAAATTGGATTTCGATTTTTACTTGCGGAAACACACACACACTTATATATATACATATATATATATGTATTTATTTATATATATATTTATATGAACATGGTATTTTAGGAACAACTCAAGGCACTCATGTCGTATATTTCTCCCGTTTATAAGTCATCGATAGTCATCACAATAATTATCAAATGTATCCAACATTAAAAGGTGGATTTTTTTTTATGTTAGTCTTATATTTGTATATTTCTTTTAACGAAAGTGTCTGAGATTTATATATCTTATATATATATATATTTTTTTTTTGAAAGTAGATTTATTTATCTTATAAAGACTATATAAATCATTTCTCCTACCAAATCATGTTTTGCAGCCTTTAGATAAGCAGCGAAATCAAGCAGAGAATGTCAAACGTCTGATGAACCCAAATATTGGTAAGAAATTAACATCCCAAAAACTAGGCTTGAAAACCGAATCAGTCGGTTTGATTTCTCTCCAAAATCAAAACCGACCGGCTAGGGGAAGAACTGGTCGGCTCGGGGGTCCCTTTTTTTAATTTTTAATTTTTTTAAAATTTTTTTTAACTATGTCTAGATTGTTTAGGGGCCCAATTAAAATCCTTATTTGATGTAGTGGCATTTTAAAGATCATTTTTAATTTTAGTGATTAAAGGTCATTCGTGTTGTAAGGTTAAAAAAAACAAGGGTGTGGCTACTATGCCGCTAGGCGGTTTTTTTTTTCTTTTCACATTTTTTAAATACATTTAAAGATTTAAAAAAAAAATCTCAATGCACTTAAAAATCACTTTCTTAATTACTAACTTTTTTTTTTTTTTTCTTCGCAGCGGTCAACTTAGGTGGGTAAACTAGTGTTTCTCAAAAAACAAACTAGAAACAATAAAATAGTAAGTACTTACCAAATAACTAAAAAAAAGAAGAAGGTAAAAACACTTCACTAGATGTTTAATACACGTTACAAATACAAATCAAATTGTCCAAGCATCAATGCACCATACAAATATTACTAAATATACAATTAGAAAACATAAAATAAATATTCTTCAACGATTCTTGTTCTTGATTTTTCACTCTTAATGCTTCAATCTTCAATGGTTGGGACATTTGATTGTGCGCCCAACTCTATCTAGAAATATAGATAAGAATAAAATATTAAATATTAGTGAATTTGGATGATGAAAAATAATAAAATTAAATTATAAGAATAAATGAATATTGAATTAATATCATGACATTACTCGATTCCATCAAGAAGCTCTCCACATTATCTATAGACTCTTGAATATCAATTGGTGTTGACAGATGTTTCAACCAGATTTGAGCACAAATAAGGGTCTCAACAATTCTCGGAGCCAATAAACTCTGAAAAAGATCAAGCACATGACCTCTCATAATAAATATTGACTCAAATGCAACCACAGAAACATGCATGGCCAACAAGTCTCGTGCTATTCTCGCAAGTATAGGATATTTAGTCTCATGGAATTTCCACCAAATCAACAAGTCAAAAGATGGAGTATGGGCCTCACAACCATCTAATAATATTGATCCATCTTTGTTTTGGCAACAATAGATAGATTTCAAGATGGATGATATTTGATCCCACTTATCATACCATCGTGTCTCAAGATCACCATCATCATCTATGATTGTAGATGTCGGAAGAACTCATGCTCTCGGCTCTCGACTAGTCGTGGTAGAACCAAACATCGCATTTTACTTATCATACAAATATATTAATAATTGTCTCACACTTGACACCAACTCTTCTACCCGAGTCTCATAATGAACTTTTTTCAAGTAAAAACTAAAAAGTCTTAACTAATGACGCCCCAGTATTTATCATATTTACTTCTCATGCTATTGGTCATGCTCATCAAAAAACTATTATTACTCTGATTTAGCCTAAACAACTCTTTTGGAGTTGACAAATCTCCTGAAAAATTGTGTTGGCCTTGACATAAAAGTACCTATAAAATCTCGTAGTCACATCATAAAATATTTTAAAAAACTTTAGAAGCACTCACAATATCTCCCACTCCTTATCTCTAGGAGGCCCTGTGTGTCAATTAACAAAGTAAGAGAGAAAATTACAATCCTTACTATCCATAAGCTTGAAAGCCTTCTCAAACTTCTCAACTGCATCCAACATCATGTATGTTGAGTTTTATCGAGTTGGTACATTAAGAAACAACATTTTCTTACAATCAATTTTTTTAACATCTCTTAAACTTATTTAATCTGGTAGAGGATGAACGCACATATCTAACTGCATTTCAAACCATTGTGATGTTGTCATTACATTCCCTCAAACTCTCATTATTATAAGGTTCAAAATATGAGCACATCATCTCATGTGCATATGTTTTCTCCCAACACATTCTCTGTAAAAAAATGTTACAAATATTCAATTATAAGATAATTTAAGCTTGTATTATCAACGGTTACAATAAATATTTTCTCAATTCTCCAATCAAGGAGATACAATTAAACATACCTCCCAAAAATCTCCCCTCGATGATTAGGAATTAAACAAAAATTAATTTTTTTTTTGTACAATTTTCAGTCGTTGTCAATAAAATGTGCAATCAGATACATATAATTAAGATTTTATCCTAATGTCTTTCTATCGATAGTCAATGAAATTCTCATGCCACCATTTTTAAACAAATTTTTGATCTTTCATTTTTCCAATGCAAACAACTTCATATAATCTTTTGCAAATGTGACACGACATGTCACACGTTCAGGGGACCAACACACATTCTTAGGGCATGTTTGGAAAATACGAGAATTTCTAAAATTCTCAAAATTTCTCATAACTTCATTTTCAAATATCATTCAAATACAAAATATTTTCAGTTTCAAATTTTGATCTAATCATTACTTAAACATAAAAATCGATACAAATTTTACAAATTTCAAAATTAAAAATATTAAAAATTATGTTTAAACATTTTTTTTAACTTTATCTATTCACTTTCACAAATTCCAATACAATATTTATTTCAAACTATATTTTTATTCAACCTTTTTTTTTTTGTATCATTTCTCAAAACCAATAAAGTATCTTCACTCAAATCATCTCAATCATATTCATAAAATTCTGAGTTACTTTAAGCTTCCAAACATGCCTTTAAACCCTTGCAGTAACAAGCGTACATTTTAGCACAATAGTTATACTTAGTCTTGGACTCATCCATGGGACAACCTTTTATCTTCTTAAAATGGTACCAAACAAATGGCGGATCCTTCCCATTTGGTTTCTTAAGAAGTGGGCAAGTACCATGGCCTACGTGTAGGGGTACTCGGGATTCCTGATGTTTGGGTATCTCTCAAATCATCTTCCAAGTTCGTGGTTGGTTTATTTGAGTCAACGTCAATTGGAGTTGAGGAAGAATCTATCTAATATGTAAAAGAAAAAAAAAATTACAAAAATAAAAAATAAAAACAAAAATAAAAATAAAAACCCACAATTACACAGGAATTAGTTGCAAAAGAGTAATGTTACTCATCATCCTCTCATCTTTCCATGATGTGTCATTAGATACTTGAAAACTATTTATTATATTTTACTTGTGAACCTATCATCTAATGCCACATCATGTGATGACGAAAAAATGATGAGAAAATTGATAAATAGATTTTTTCGTTGCAAAAATATGAAGACATTGCAAGTCTAAAATCTAGATTTTAGTCAAGAATGAACCATACTCCTTTTTAAAAACAAAAATGACATTAGTTAGTGAATCTAAAGACACATCATCAATTGACAATTAAATATAGTTATTATGTAAAAGCCCATCAAAGACAATAATTCCCAAAATTAATTAAATATCAGATTAGCATAATATGCGCAAGCATGTCAACAAATATGACGATGATGACAAGCTATAGATGGTAAGATCGATAATTGCAATATATGGTAAATTACAAAATCTATGACGGAGTAATCCCCAAGCATAACAGCTACGTACAACTATAAATTGAATATCCAACTATCATTGAATCAATATGGCCAATAAGGGAAGTAACTTCGAAGAAACAAAGAAGATACAAGGAGTAAATATCAATGCCCTGCGAAAGATGCTATGGCCACGCTGCTAGAAGACAACATAAAGAACATAAAGACCAACATTGTCATTATACAATAAACAAAACCTGAGTAAAGTAAGGAAATGCTATTGCTGTGACGACGAAAGATTAGAGGAAGACGGAAAAGTAGGAAAGGCGCCGGGCATGGTGTTGCGCCCCAGGGCGTCCACAAATTGGCACGACACCACGTTAGGTTTAAAGGCGCCCAAGTCCAGCCTTCTCAAGTCGGTTTGAGGATTTGCCAGCAAATGGGCTCGTAAGCGAGCCATGCCAGCCCCATATTCGTACCTGAAAAGCTTGGTCCCTAACAGCCCTGGCGGCGGCCAACTGAGGATGCAAACAAATCAACTCATCATTTGCAGAGCCAATTGGGAGTCCAACTCCTATAGCTTCACCTCTGTTCTTTGACTATGGAGTCCAAGCGCAGCATGGTTTTGTTTGTCTTATCCTGTGTGGCATCAGTGTCCTCCCTGCTTTTCTTATAGGTGGCGAACCTCGATTTCAACTCTTCATAATTCTCCTTTATCTCGGACACTTAGGTTGAACTGCCTACACTCCTCCCAGCAACATTGCTCAGCATCCGCCTGCGACTGCTGAGAGGAAGCTAGTGTTCCACTCACATGAGATACTTTTGGCTTTAGCAGATGCCCGTTCCAATTCCACCGACTGTAGAGCAAAACTGTCACGAGCTTGGAGGGATTGGGTGCAAAGCAATTCGCCACAAAGCTCATACGACTCATCACAGAGAGACTTAATGTCGGCTTCTAAGGCACGAATGCATCCATCAGCTTGTTCCAAGTAGCACTCCACCTCAGTATTCTCGGCCAAAAATTGACTTATATTCTTTTTCGCGAAGAACCCACAAATTCGCCTCTCCCGCACCTCATCTTCCAAGTGGGCGCGATCACTCAAAATCCAAGCTGCCAAGTCATCCACGCCCTACACAACATAAAGGGCCAAATAAGATGGTCGTTACAAGCAAGAACAACCAGCAATCAAATAAGGAGATCAGGTAGAAAGCAAGTCAATAACGGGGACAAGAGATTCTTTAGGCATTGTGACATCTCTACCACTGGCCTAGAGGGAGGAGGGGGACACTTGGGCGTAGCCCTCTCAACCCCACTTGCTCTGGTCGCCGCATGAGTTTCCCCTAATGAAGAATGCACCAAAGGAAAGAGAGGGGCGGCTGGAATTCCCAACTCAGATACAAACACATTTTGGCCTACACCTTGGCCACCTCCCCATGGTTGCCAGGACTCCCGTCGCCATCTTCATCCTAGTTAGCTTCATCTTCCTCTTGCCTCACATCTTCCAAGGATGACCCACCCCCCTTCCGGGGAATCATGGAGTCCCCATCAAAGCCAAAGAAAGAGGGGGAAATAGAGGGAATAGAGACTCTCTCTTGATCTGTTGGTTGGGTTTCACCCCAAGACAAGCCCATAAAAAAGGCGTCATAAATGTCTTCAAATATCTCGCCGCCACTGGGAGTCATTTTTCGGTCCAGGCGTATGTTCGGTTTTGGGTGCTGAAGAAGGTTGCATGGCTACAATTTGAAAAGGTTACTTGCTTCAAGAAAGAAGGACTAACCATATTGTGGGCGGATATCTTGTTTTTTTTTTAGAAGGGAATATCTCTAACTATCAACGACGGTTACTACATTAATCCTATTAGGTGGTGCGATTTCATGGCAACAAGCATACGATATGCCTGTAGTTTTTCAACTCATTGGGCTTCCAGTATAAGCCTTACTTTGTTTTGTTGGGCTTGTATGATGAGAAGAGAAAAGCCTCTCCAGTCCTCTTAAAAATTCAATAAAAAATATATACATAGCGGTTTTTCTAAAGCTAAATTGCTCAACCAAAATTTAGCTTGAACCTTAAACACGCACGTTAAGCAATATTAGGTTGATAAAATGTGAACAATGTCTTTGTATCTAATATCATGTTCATAATGTTCCTTTTTCTACTATTGTACAGATATATATATATATATAATATTATGAATATATAAGTTCGGTCCTAAAGATGAATTCAGCGCTCCATCACTGCATGGTGGCCGTCGTAGGTTGCTCTATCTAAATTATTTCAATCTTTTTTATTTTTATTTTTATTCTAAATTAAGTGAATTAGAGAGTTTCGAAGGTATTTTAGGAAATTTATAGTCGATGGGCTTGAGTTCTCAACAAATTTAAGCTATCCCATGGACAAAGGGGTACAACTTGAAAACTGTGATAATTTGGGGTACAAGTTGATATTTTCAGTAGTTTGGACGCAATTTAAGAAGAACGATGGGGCGCAAAATAAAGAGAAATTCTTTTAATTAGTCACTATTCACTACCCCACATTCTATAAAAAACACCCTCACACCCTATTAAAAAAAACTATAAGTATAGAATGTGAAAGTAAATAGTGATTGATGTATAGAACTCCTCCAAAATAAAATGTCCCTAGTTTTTTCTTTCTTCTCCATGGACTCTCCTAACCGAAATAGTTTTGTAATTTATTTATTATAAGCATGAGTAGAAAGTTCATAACCAACGGATGTGGAAGGCTTGATTGCACAATGTTAACAAAGGGGTTAATTACATTTTGCCCATTCGAACTTTCATTCAATTCACAATGTGCTTTCGAAACTATTAATTGCATTAAAGTGGACTCTCAAACTTTCAAAAATTTCTAATTCCCTCATTCCGTCTACCAGCAGCGTTAAATTTAACAAAAATTCACTGCATATGCTGCTCATGTACATAACATTCACTGCAAATATATAATTTTCATCTAATTTATTATCATTGACCATATAAAATATAAAATAATATATGCTATTAATTAATAATAAATCATAAATCATTAAATAGTTTTTTTTTATTAATTTATATAAGGTTAATGAATATCAAATAATTTTAATGTGTACATAGATTATTCATACTTACTTGCAACTTAGGTATAAAATAATTTTATATATAATTAAAAATTTATTATTAATTGATAGCATATATTATTTTATATTTTATATGGTCAATGATAATAAATTAGATAAAAATTACATCTTTATAGTGAATTTTCATTAGATTTAATGTTGTTGGTAGACGGAAGGGGGGATTGTGAAGTTTTGAAAGTTTGAGGAGCCATTTTGATGCAACTAGTAGTTTTTGAAGCACATTATGAATTGAGTAAAAATTTAAAGAGGCAAAATATAATTAACCCTAACAAAAGTCAATTAGGTCCAAGATCGGCACCTTGCTTTGGCCCCTAAAAGATTCATCTTTTCTTGAAAATTAAACAAAACTGTAAGGACTAAGCCACTCTTGGATGCTCATGAGTATTTATAATTTTATGAATAGTAATGAAATTAATTGAGTAGAGATATTTTATTGGCACTACAAAAAAATTAATTTTTACCCGCGTTCTATAAGCGCCGGCACTTGTCTTAAAAACGCCGCTACATGTTTAGTGGCGGTTTTGTACCGGCGTAAACGTCCGCCACTATTGGGTGGTCGTTATTTTTCAATACTGGCGGTTGCCAAAACGCCGGTACTTGAAAATATCATTAGCGGCGTTTATCTACAAATTAGCGGCATTTCTTAAAACGCCGCAAGTTTTCCTAATTTAACGGCGTTTAGCGAAACGCCGCCATTAATTCGTTGGCATCTCATTACATATAATAGCGGCGTTATAATAAACGTCGCTGCTAGTACGCTACCGGCATTTTTATAAACGCCGCTAATAGTACGTTGGCAACACATTAAATACATTAACGGCATTTATCGAAACGCCGCCATTAATTCGTTGGCATCTCATTACATATAATAGCGGCGTTATAATAAACGTCACTGCTAGTACGTTGCCGACATTTTTATAAATGCCGCTAATAGTACGTTGGCGACACATTAAATACATTAACGGCGTTTATCTAAGCGCCGCGACTAATACGATGCCGGCGTATAATATAAATTGGTGGCATTTATTTAAACGCCACCATTAATTAAAATAACGATATCTTTTATTATTTATTTCTTTATTCCTATTAATCATTTTTAAAAAAAATAATTTTATTATTTATTTCTTTATCTTTTTAATCATTTGCTTTTTAAAATTCTTTGACCAGCTTCATCCCTTTTAATTATTTTTTTAATCATTTGCTTTTTAAAATTCTTTGACCAGAATCATTCGTTTTAATTATTTTTTTAAAAATGTTTTTATTTTTTTTAATCATTTGCTTTTTAAAAGTCTTTGACCAGAATCATCCGTTTTAATTATTTTTTAAAAAATCTTTTTATTATTTGTCTGTGTATCCCTTTTAATCATTTCATATTGGACCACCCAGCTTCCCACCCATTTATTTTTTCTCTTTGGGTTAATCATATCGTTAAGCTCCCACATGCAGCTCCCATATAAGTTATTTTTCCTCTTTGATTAATCATCGTTCAGCTCCCACATGCACAGTAATTTCCCACATGCAGCTCCTAGTGATTTTTCCTTTTTGGTTAATCAACTCCCACATGCACAGTAATTTCCCAGCTCCCATAGTGACTCTCCTCGGATGCATTGCAGCTCCCACAGTTCCCACAGTGATTCCCACATGCAGTTTTCACATGCAGCTCCTACAATGATTTTCCTTTATGATTAAAACACAAAGTTCTTCTCCTCGGATGCACTACTACGAACCTATCCAGCTAGATCAGAACCACGCATGGCTCACGTCCTAGCTAGAGAACCACCCACGGCTCACGTCCCAGCCATGACAGCCCTTGTGTGAAAACTACCCATCCTCCATCTCCACGTAAAACCGACGCCACCTCCATTGTGACTCCACCCGACGCACTTCAAGCCCTCTCAAACGCACGGCATCCAACCATTTGACCCTTTGTTCCTCCTCTGTGAAGACGTTGCAACTGAACCGTGCGCACCATAAAGGAACAACTTCAGCCTTCTCCTCCTCGCACGACCAACACTCACCATAGCCAACAGCCGTTTCCTCCACACCTAGCAGTTTCCTCACACCAGGTCCACCGCACGTATATCGTCTGCCGTCGCTCGTTGACCCTTACTCCACAACCGTCCATCGCTGAAACACTGCCTTACTCTTCACCGAAGCACCTCTGTTTTGGTTCTCAAAAACAGAGCAACTTGTTGTCTCAACCTTCCGTTTGGCACGACTCCTCCACAAGCCATCAGCTCCTCCATGCCATTAACATCTACATTGAGATCATCTTCGGACAACCCAAGCCATCCCAGACCGATCGGTATGTTTTCTTTCTCTCACGCCGAGCTCTCTCTCGTTCATCACTCTCTCGTTCTTAGCTGTTCAGCTCGACGGCATCTCCACCACAAGCCCAAGCCTCCTCTTCAGCTGCTTCAAGCGTACCTCGAAGGCATCTCCACCGCAAGCCCAACTCTGCCGCTCACTTAGGTCTGCCTTTTTTTTTTTCCTCTATTTATATCTTGGTTAACCTAATACATGAGGTTTACTATTACCATTTTGCCCTTAGTATAATGTTTCCATGCAGTTTATTGTTTTCGGGTGATTAGTTAATGGGTTTTTGTTTTAATCCAATTGGTTTATTTATAAAACAAGACAGTTAATGAAATTGTTATATTTTAATAAATCTTGGTTTATTTATAAGTCAAAGGTAAAACAAGACAGTTTGTATAAAAAAAAAAAATACAAGACAATTAAACTGGCACCAAGTGTTTGTGGTTTGAATTTTTTTTTAGTTTTTTTTTTTTTACTTAGTGGTTAAGAAAATATTTTTTAATAATATTGAAAATTTTTTAATTTTTTTAAAAATATTTAAAAGTGTTAAAAAAATGATGTGAAAAAATAAACAAGTTTGGAGCGACAATACTGGGCGCTCAATATGCAGCTGCTGCTACTACCATGACCCGAAGATTAAAGTTACGAGTGAGTGAGGTGGATATGCTTAAAAAATAAGTAACAGAATTGCAACAGAAGCTCGCAAAGAAACGAAGAAATAATAAAATATTAAAAAGAGAAAATAAGGAGTTAAAGACATCTGTGGACTGGTACGCTCAAAACATGCAACCACAAATCGTGGAGCTGCAGCGAAAAGGAGAACAAATAGAAAGCAAACATCAACAGTTAATGGCAGAGGTTCAACACTTACAAGAAACATAGGAATGAATTACTGCATATCTTGTAATAAAATAGTTTGTTTTGTTCTCATGTCCAACTCTATAATAACAGTTTTGAGTTTCAACTTGATGCAATTCTACACAAATTCAAATATCTTGACTCCAAACATTAGTGATAGCAATTTTTAAAACCAAGGATACATGTAAGATGAACATGCATTTGGCTATATCATTATAATATATAGTATTCTCATTAATTATGTTTTCAATGAGTTAAAAAAATAATCCACCTGGGTCCTGACAAAATGTTTTGTACGTGGCAATAACTAATTTATTAGTATTTTTTTCTTCGTATTATTTAAATAAGTTTTTTAATTGTTTTTAATTACCAGCGTAAAATTGATCAATTTTCAGCATTTTTTTAAATGCCGCCAAAGCTATATATTATTACCGGCGTAACAATATAAATGCCGCTAAATTACTAATTTACCGGCGTAAAAGTTATCAATTGTAGGCGTTTTTTTAAACAAAATAAACGCCGAAAAACTCAATAATTTACCGGCATAAAATTGAACAAGTACAGGCATTTAACAAAACGCCGCCAAAGCTATCTAATTATTACCGGCGTAATAATATAACCGCCGAGAAACGACTCATTTACCGGCGTATAATAGATATATTTCCGGTATTTTTTAAAACGCCGCCAAATCTATATATTATTACCGGCGTAAAAATATAAACGCCGGTAATAACATAATTTTACCGGCCTATAAATTAAGCGCCGGCAATAATATAATTTTACCGGGGTATAAATAACCAATATAAGCGCCGGCAATTTTTAGTTTTTTTGTAGTGTGGATTTTGATAAAGGAGAAAAAAAAAGTTAAAAATAAAATATATTTTTAAATAAGTATTGTATTGGAGTTTGTAAAAATGAATAGATAAGTTAAAAAATTGTTTAAATATAATTTTTTAATATAATTTTTGTTTTGAAGTTTGTAAAGGTTATATTGATTCTTGAGTTTTATTTTGAAATTTATAAAAGTTGTATTGATTTTTGTATTTGAGTAATTATTGGGTAATGATTAGGTGAAAAAAATTGAAAACTTAAAATTAAAAAATATTTGAGAATAAAGTTATGAAAAATTTTGAAAATTTTGAGATACTTTCATGTTTGGCAAACATGAAAGTATTTGTATAGTCTTAGCATGTATAAGTTTGTGCATTCCTTTTAAAAAAAATGGTCAATTCTTACCCACATGAAAATTCGCTTTTTAATAGCAGATTTCACTTTTTTCAAAATAAATATACAGAACTTACATTGCCTAATATTGTATCTAAAATTACTCTTGATTTAATTATTTGTTGCTTTTAACAAGAAGCAATCAATATTTCACGTTGCCCAATTTATGTCGCCAACTAAAATATTAGTTCAGATTTATAGCTTCGAATGAGCAACTTATCCACTGCTTTAATTACCAATGTTTTAAATTTTGTTTTGGTCACCATTCCAATTTAAGCACTTAAATTGAAGATTTCAGTATTGATGTGTTTCGGTATACCGTTTTGGTATTAAGTATATATATTTTTTATATGTATATATAAACTGATAATTAATAGAATAAATACATATATATGTAAGTGTGCATCATATATATGTGTGTGTCTATATAGAAGAATTGACCATTTATAAAATGAGTATACGAAAACAATAAAAAAGTATTAGATATTATTGTCAAAAGATAATGTTAAAAAAATTACAAAATTGAGTTGAGATTTCAAAAAAAAAAAAAAGAACAGAGAAATTGTAAAAAATAATGATATTAAAGAGAGAGAGAGGGAGAGAGAGAATAATGCGACATACTTAAAGTTATAAAAAATTCAAATTATATAGATACCTTTTAGTTTTAGATTTTAGAATTAATTAAATACCATATAGATTAAAAATTTACAAAAATGTCATCCAAACTTAAAAATTTACAAAATTGCCATTAAAATTGTCAGAACAAAATAAGGTCCGAAGTGCCAATTTTGGCCAGAATAGCTAGAGTTTGAAAAGAACGGCCAAAATACGCCGAAATTTGGAACGAAACAGAACGAGGAGATATAGTATGCTGGTACCATCCCGAAATCGAAAATTCTGGCTGAAATAGCTCAAACGGAACGGGATTGAAAACTTTGTTAATTACCATATTGGTAATATTATATATGTATATATATATTGGCATTAACTAACCCAAATAGCTATATAGTCCCGCAATTAGTTTTGACAGCCTTAGAAAGTCTGAATGCTTTTCAACAAGCACTTAACTCTAAGGAGAATCATCAACACAGACATGAGGCAGAGAGAACTAGCCACAAGTTGATGACAAAAGTCAGAGGACAGGAATTGGAATCATAATAAGAGACTGTGAAGGAGATCGAGATCCTGGCAGCTTGCAGTGAGCAGCAAAAATGGCACAAATCAACATATTCTAGCGGAGTGCTGTGGAGAGCTGCGGTATTATATTTGGAGCTGGGATTCAGTAAAGTGGTCCTTGAAGGAGATGAGATGCAGAAGTACTGGTAATCAAAGCACTCTACTGAAATCTAGCATGGTATGGACAAATCATAGAAGACCTCATGAAGAGAGTTCATGTCAAGTTTCAAGAACAAATCGGCATGCATGTCAACCAACTTTTGTCTACAGAGAAGGGAATCAAGTAGCAAATCAGCTTGCAAAGCTGGCTCAGAAAAATCATGGAGAACGCTACTGTTGGATTGAAGAAGGACCAACCTCTGGTATTGTTGATTCTTACTGCAATGAAAAGGCTTTCATGTTCAAAAGAAAAAAGTATACTATAATTATGAAGGGGCGTTTCAATATTGTTCGAGTTATGAATGATTATTTGGATCACGGTCATGCTTGTAAAAGAATCTCGTTTGTTTTCACAATCATTCTCAACTTATCTCATCTCATCTAATTATTACAATTTTTTCAAATTCTAACAAAAAATAAAATAAAAAATTCCAAATTTTCAAATCTCAAAATAAAAATAATATTAAAAAAATCTATTCTAATAATATTTTATTCAACTTTCAAATCATTTCATTTCATCTAAAGAAACAAACGAGTTACAGTCATGAAGAAAATTACCAGTTTGTTCTTACATACTATTATTTTAACAATCAAATTTATTTATTTTATTATTTATTATTTATATGATCCATACTATCCACTTTTGAAACTTTTTTATTTTTTTATTTTTTTAATGAATCTCACCAGCTAGGTTTTAAGCTACTCTCTCTCATCATGACCTTTAATGTACGTTTACGTTATTGATTGGAAAAACTTTTAGGGTTTGATCATCCACAACTTTTTATTGTAATTATTTAAACCCTCCCATGCAACTTATCTTAAGTGTCTATGCACATGATCATGAGCATTGGTGGGGAAGAGCTGTTTTTGTTTTTATTTTGGGGGAAAAGTACGGCATAATGCGCCAATCAAGGAGGGGGAGAATGAGTGATGTTACTTGGAACATGGGTTAGGATGATTGGGATAGGTTAGTTGGCCTTGCCTATTAGTGTTCATACATGCCACATGTGATTTCCCTCCCATATATATAATGGATGTAGGGTTTCATTCCTTTCCCTCGTTCATCCTAATTTTGTCTCAATGTATATATATCACTGTCACCTTTAGCAGATCTTATGGATAAATGAATGCGATGTATATTAATCTAAGGTCCGTTTTGTATATGTACTCTTTTTTGCCATATAATATAAGAGTAAAGTCAATTGTGTGAAGAACTGATCTTGTAAGCACCGATCATGGCCACCCGCATTGGCTGAGACATGACCATCATACGGGTGGCCAGATTAGGCCACGGTGGTTAAAAGTTAGAATTTCCATTTCAGCAGGCGGTTCGATTAATTAGTATAAGTTTTTTTTTAGAAAATATATTAAAATAGTTTATTATAAAAATATATTTCTTATTTTTAAAAACATTTGTTAAATTTTTTTAATTTTGAGAATTGAATTGAGATGTGATCATCTTTGATTGGGGCAAGTGTTACTATTAATGGTCGTTGCGGTAAAGTCAATAGCCCAAGAATAAGGCCAAGAATCAAGCCCAGAAATATGGCAAATTGACTACTTAAAAAGAAAGGGCCTCATAAAACAGGTGTAACTTAATTACTCTAAGAAATGAAAGACACATTAACAAAGAAAGGAGTCTCCTCAAATTTGGCAAGACTTCAGTACGCATAATTACTCATAAAGGCTCCTCTATCTAGAAGCAAGCCATCTTCTTCAACCTCCAAATCCTCTAAAATTTCTTCCACTATATTGAGAGTTATGTGAGATCATGAGAGATTATATAATCATATGTATAGCATATTTTGTCTCCAAACGATCTGTTGACGTATGCTTTTACGTCAAATCACATAAATTTGTATTTGTCTCTTTATTTTTTTATTGCTTATTTTTATAGATATATGTACGAGCATCGTTTCGATGCCCAAATTATCACCGTAAACTTTTCAGCCATATCCATCGTGGCTCCAATCACCTCTGTAAATCGGAGATGATTCTTTTCTATATTCCGGCCTGTTCAGCCAACACATGAGGTGGCTGAACACAATTTCCTTATCCTAATCTAAATAAATATCCAAGATGGACGATGTATGATCTTGGACAACTTCCCAATGATGCAGGAGACACTACTAAGATGTGAGATTCACGCGTGAAAAGACGATAAGATGGAGCAGAAGTTGAACTCTCATAACGTATGTTATATGGCAAATAGGTAGGTTTAGTAGTCTCCGAAGAAGGAATCCTTTTAGTACCAGCCATGTTAACGTGTCTCTTACCTGCTCAGGGAAATCGTGAATCTAAATTCTTTTAGATCATGCATCGAGTTGGTGAGGAATTCTTTCCTTCAATCATCATGACAAGACAACTCCCAAGGCTTTTAATGAATCCACAGCATTATGGGTAAAAGAAAATGTCGATGTTACCTAAAACGAGGGATAATTATAAGATAAATTTTATTCATGAGTTACTATTTATTTTTATATTTTATATTTATAATTTTTTTTATAAGATATGAGGATATTTTTTTTATAAGGTATGGAGTAGTAAATAATAACTGATGAGAATAATTTTTTCAATTAAAATATTATTATTTGAGTTTATATATTTTTACAAATCAACTTCATAATATTTAATTTTTCAATATTGATATTTTTTAATTTTGAAATTCTTAACATTAGATATATTTGTTAATCTCTAGATAGATAAAAAAAATTGATAAATAATTATTACGTGGCATTAATGTGCCTCACATCAATTTTTTTAATTAAACAATTTCGATCGAAATTAGTACACTTCGAACCTAATCCCAACTTGTGATATTCCAAGCTGGTAATTTTTATTACAGCCTACGAACTTGATACCAACCTAATATGAAATCGAAACGTTAAAGGTAAATAGAGTAATGTTAGATATAATTATGCACTACGTAAGTGTCATGTAATTATTTTGAAAAAATGTGAGATTTACTATTAAAAATTTAATTTTTTTATATGAATCTTGTATTTACTCACTCTTTTTCAAACAGATTACGTAGTGTTTACGTATTCCACAACTGCAAATATCAATTCTCTAAAATTAATTTACAAATACGAATTCAACTTAAAACAACTCAAATTAACTAAAAAAAAGGAGTGGCGAGCCTTGGAGAATAAAGACTAGGAATTAGGATACAGGCAGAACTTGACAAATTAGAAGGTGGGGGGAGCCATGTGCTAGAGGAATCTGACACAGCATTTGGCTTCCTATATTATAACTTTTTTATGATTTTTTTTCTGTATTTTTTTTTTATTAAAGTAAGATGAGAGTGTAATAGCACAGTTTGGATGGTTAACTCATTTCATCTCATTATTATAATTTTTTAAATTTTTGCACAAAATGTAATAAATAATTCAACTTTTTAAAATTTTAAAACAATAATAATATTAAAAAATAATATTCTAATAATATTTTATTCAATTCATCTAAAGCCATCTTAACTTATCTCTGAATCCAAATGGAACATCTTATTCTATTTTCAATATCATATTGTGTTAACTTAGAGAGAGAACCTCGAACTTCTTCTCTAAAAACTTCCCTAATCTGAAACTAGCTTGAGGGGGGTGAGAGTTTTGGCTCCTCTCGCTCACTTCCCTCTTGCCCATTTTTTTAAGTTTGTGTTTTATTTTTGTATTTTGTGTATTTTTTTTTTGTTTTAGGCTAATAAAGGAGGAACACTTGCTATGATCCCAGTTTGATATGAGCTGACCACCATGGAGGACCGGATCCGAAATTACGGAATCGAAACAGGACTGAATTTAGTCGGTTTTCATAATATAGGAACCGGTTCCAAATCGGACCGGTTCAAAATTGGACCAACCGGTCCAGTCTAGTTTTTCAATTTAAATTTATACTCCTAGGTGGGAGAGTCCCAAACAGATGAATAGTTTGACTTATAATCTAATTTTTTCTAATATCAATTAGTCACAATTGTAATTTTATTTTCTTAAATGAAATGAAATCTATTTTCATTTAAAAAAAAAAAAAATCATATCGTGTTTCGAAAAGTACGTACCCAATTTTGATATTTTTCTCATTTGTCTTTGACGATTATCATTATCTATAGGTTAGGACTTTTTGGGAGTGTAGGGAATGATGGCCTCCATGTAGTGGTTTGTTCAACTTTCGTAATAATTTTTTTTTTAATAGGATTCAACTAATTCCTTTAAACTATTAGCGCCAATTATAATCAAGAGATCGAAGTTCTCGCTAATAGAGATATTCTCCCCAAGCGTACTAATTTGACTCAATTGAATTATTTAATTTTGGAAATATATATTTATATATATATATATGTATATACGGAATTAGTCTTACGGTATTTATTATTGTATGCACAAATCTTTTAAGCAATATTAATTACTTGATAAATACTATAAAATTAATTTCCCGTGTCTATATATCTTTTTCATTTGAACTCTTTTGAGTGTCGATAAAAACTTTAATAAATCGGTTTATTTTTATTTTATTTTATTGTATGCACCATTAATCGACCAAATAAAGCATTATTTAATGGCTAATTGATCTCTTGCATGCGTAAGAGTTGACAAACTAACCACTTCACACGTTTTAGTTCTATGATTGTATACTTTCTTTATTTTAAATCTTCATTGCTCTTCCACCCCCATTGTACCTCCTAAGTAATATATATGTGTGAGTGTGTGTGTGTGTGGGGTATTGTTTATCATAGGTAGGTTAACATTTATTCCTCCGCCTCCTACAAGTTTATATATATATTTTTATAGGAAACAGTTACTTTATTAGACCAATTTACAAGTAATGAGTTTCAAGTTCAACAGGTTCACACTGGAGTTCATCTCCCTTGTTTTTATAATTATTTTTTATCTTATCTTATCTCATTTCATCTTATCTAATTATTACAACTTTTTCAAATTTTAAAATAAAATTAATATTAAAAAAATATATTCTAACAATATTTTATTCAACTTTTATTTGATCTATTCATTTGCGAAAACATACGAGGCTGACTCCTGGTTTGGATAGAGAGATGCTTCTATCTCATCTCATCTTATATAAATATCCAAATATCACAAATACAAACACTTTTCAATTTCAAATCTTCAACTTTTTCTTCTAATTATTACCTAATTAAATTTTTGAACAAAACATAAAAAATAATTCAACTTTTTCAAATTCTAAAATAAAAATAATATTAAAAACCATTTCAACTTAAATATCTTACCATTGTTCACAAACCATCTCAACTCACTATCAAAACTAGATTAGTAAATATTGTAAGGGAGTTGCATGCAAGCTCGATCTATTGTTTTCCTAATCCAGATAGCATTTTCTCGTGAATATTTTGAAAAAAAAAAGAATGATATTTTTTAATAATTATCATTTTATCATATCTTTATGTGATAAAAAAAAAAAAAAAACTAAAAAAATTAGGTAACATCAAATAATTAAAAAATAATGTTTTATTTTCCTTTCTCTATACCATCTTCCTAACCATCTAGTCACTCCCATCGATATGCGGTGTATTGTTTCAGTCTGATTTTCACTTTTTCTTTGGTGATTGTCTATGAATTTCAGTTTTGTTAAGGCCATCTGAACTAAGAATATACGAAAGATGTGAATTGGCCAACCATATGCATGCTGTGCTACAATGTTTGTCTATTTAAGAGCTTTTTTTTTTTTTCCTTTTATTTGGGTTTAAATCACTGCTGCTTTTACAAGCTGTTGGCATTATTAAAAGCTATCATTCGTTACTCATCAAGCAAAAATTAATTTATGTGGATTCCATATTTTATTTATTTTTTTAAAGCGATTACGTAGTTATTACACAATTCACAGCTACAAATATCTTTTTTCTTATCCAAACTAGGCTAGTAAATATTGAAAGGGAGTTGCTAACTCGATCTATTGTTTTTCTAATCAAAATAACATAAAATTCCCAAACCTAAAAAAAAGAGTAAAAAAATTAGGTAACATCAAATAATTAAAAAAAATAATGTTTAATTTTCCTTTCTCTATCCCATCTTCCTAACCATCCAGTCACTCCCATCAATATGAGGTGTATTGTTTCAGTCTGGTTTTCACTTTTTCTTTGGTGATTGTCAATGAATTTCAGTTTTGTTAAGGCCATCTGAACTAAGAATATATAAAAGATGGGAATTGGCCAACCATATGCATGTTGTGCTATATGAAAAATTCTTTTTTCATCCGTCATTATTCTCCACTTCACATTTCACACCTTATAAAAAACACTTCGACACCTTATGAAAAATTACAGGTATAGAGTGTGAAAGTAAATAGTGACTGATATATTTCTCGTATTACGATGTCTGTCTATTTAAGAGCTCTTGTTTTTTTTCCTTTTATTTGGGTTTAAATCACTACTGCTTTTACAAGCTGTTGGCATTATTAAAAGCAATCATTCATTACTCATGAAGCAAAAATTAATTCATTCTGCATAATTGTTGAATTATTGCTTTCATTTTTTTAAATGCTGTTGTTGTCTCTAATGATGAAGATCAAAGTCTGCTAAGTGTGGGCTCATAGTCATTGCCACCTCCCAAGGGCAAAAAAAAGGGAAATCTACAGGAGGGTAATATGGTAAACCAGCATGTGAGAAGTGCTTGGAAAAAGCCAAATGGAGTTTGCAGGCAAGAGGAATGGCATTTTCTTTTCTTTTGCTAATTAGCCTAATTTTCCAGTTTCCAGTACAAATATATCCACTTTTGTATCTCTCTCCTCTGACAAATTCACATGCACATGCAGACAGCTCCAGACCCACCCACATTCTCCTCAGACCTCCCACATGGATGTGTGAGATATGGCCTAGAGGACATCTGACCCACACAATTCACTCTCTCTCTCTCTCTCAGAAAAAATTAAAAATTGCCAACTGTTAAACTCCCACCAGATTGGTTTATTTCATTTCATTATACTTCCTATCTCTTCTAGCTGTCTTTCCACTAGTTCTCTGAAAAAAAAATCTCTTCTTCGATCTGCGGAGGGTATTAGTTTTGTTTTTTTGGCAGCGTAAAGGTAATGTTGCTAACAACTCCGGGCATTGTTAATACTGAAATGGGTGTTGGGTCCCTTCCCTTTCTTTTGGCGACTTTGTAGTTCCTATACAAGGCATTGTCTAGTTTGTTCTGTGAAAGCCAATAAGGTTTCTTTCACGTTACTGATTAGATTTGATTCTTTCGCTTTCTGGGTATCTTTGGTTTTCCTTGATTCTTGCAACAAATTGAGATTTGGGAGAAATTCCAGAAAAGGGTATGTACTGCTACAATAGCAGTAAACATTCTGGGATTGTTTCGATTTCAAAAGGACAGTATTGATCTCGTTTGAAGACGAAATTTATTGTTTCTGAGCTGTAAGTAGCTGTAGAAAACTGGGTTTTAAGAGCGATTTTTGGTGTATTGTTGATTAGCAAATATAAGTAATTTGATGTCGCGGTGATTTCTGTTTTAGAATGCTGCATTTGGAATTTTCATGAATGAGGAAAGCGCTTTGTTGTCTTATGGTTAAGCATCTCAAATTCTGATTTATACCCGAGCTGTAGTCTGGAATCAGAGGTTAAAAGGGTCTCTGAGGTGTCTGAAATCTTTAATTCTTGATTGGGCTACCTGAGAATTGCTTAGATATCTCATAATTTGTGAACTGCAAACTCCGGCTTCAACGTATTTGTTGAGTGTAAGATATAAATTTTACTGACGGTGGCTGAATTGCTGATATTCTTTTATTTGGAGCTAGAAAGCATGTTGGAGGGATAGGAAGTAGGTGTGTTTAATTAATTGTGTTAGCTGAGGAGAGAGGGGGAGATGGCTGCAAAGCTTTTACATTCTTTAGCTGATGACAATCCAGATTTGCAGAAGCAAATAGGATGCATGACTGGGATATTTCAAATCTTTGATCGTCCTAACGTCCTCACTGGTAGGCGCATTAGCCACAAGAGGCTTCCTCCAGGTATTCTTTGACCTTGATATTATTTAATTATTACTACTGTTCGTTGTGTCAAAGGTGGGGATTGCTTAATTAACTTATCAGTATCTGATACTTTTCATTGGTTGCGCGAGTATATCTGGAGCTGCTCTTGTGTCTGTGTTGTTTTATTTGATTCATTACTGGTATGGAAACAATTGGTTCTTCTATCTGTAGTTTTTTCTTTCTTTGCTCCTTTTATATCCAATCCTAATATCATGTAATACTTAACAATATCTCGGTCTTGTATGTGTGTGCCTTTAATCCCACAACGTACATGATGAATGTGTGAAGGCATGACGTCAAGGATTTCATACGACATGTCCATTGGCATTGGGCAATTGGTCCAGCTAATTGTCCTGTTTCCAGGTCTTACTTGCTGTACACAAATGAATACGGATAGATGTCTCACAAGTGTTTATCCTATGAAAACATATCACAGTTTCTAGGGAAAATTACTGTTGGGGTTTAGCTTTTTTTCAAACTTGTACCTGTGGTTTAAAAAATTTTAAACTGATCCTTGAGATTAGGTGCTTATTTCAAAAAGATTGGGCCACTCAAGGGGTGGGAGGCCTGTAAAGGGCCACCCCTTTGGGCAACTTAGATATGGTTTTCCTTGGGATGGTCGATGGATCTGGCAACCCATTTGGTGACCCCTCCTTTTTTTCTTTTTTCATAAATTTATTTTTTAATTTTTAATATTGATGTTGACTATGCATTTTTTAATTTTTAAAAGCTGACTGTGTTTCAATTGATATATGTACTCTTCTGATTGGTTATGGCGTGGCAGTTATGTATGGAGCTTGGACGGAGCGATGTTTTTGAAATAGGCACCTTGCTCCAGGGATTAGTTTGAAACTTTTTAAGCTATAGGTACTAGTTTACAAATAGTATTAGTCCAAACTCCAAAGACCTAAAACAGTAATTTTTACCAGTTTCTATTCCAGAAATTAGATATATCAGATCTAAAGAATGGTATATTCCCATACTTTCAGCTTCTGGTCGTGCATACACCTTTTTCCTCTGATTTGATCCAATTAGCATGTATTTTATGGCTCTTTTGCAGGCTCAAAAATTTAAAGCCATCAGTAGTGCTGCCTGTAAATTTAACTCTATTGTTTCTTCAATAGGTAATTCCCACTTCAACAATGGCAGCCTGGAAAGAGAGTCTAATTACATGTACCATCGACAGACAACAGCTGTAAGCTTTTCTTTTCCAGCTATCCCACTCCGTGATCCACTTAATTTTTACCAATGCTCTTAAGTTTTCAGTTTTAAGTTTAGTTGTTTGAGATCATTAGTCTGTCTATATTCCTTTTTCATCAACCATATGCATCCGTGGATTTAATGTGCATTAAACTATCTAAAGTTCATTGGTTGAATATGATTCACATGGAATTAACTCTTGGATTTTCTTTCTTAAATGTTCATATTTCTTACCACTGCTTCTCAGTGATTGATCCAAAGAGAAAATCTCTTTTTGCCTCTTGAATTATTTCCAAACAGATATTTTTTTGGCCTAAACAAACAAATATATTATTTCTTAAATGTGCACATTCATCATCATTTCACCTGTGTTCTGCATGGAGCTATGATTTATTTGGATGAATATTCTAAACTTGTGCTCGCAGGAAATAAGTTTAAACAAGAATGTGCACGAGAAACAAAGAATTTCAACAGAATCTTCAAGAGCCTCTTTCTCATCCTCTTGTTCATCTACCTTGTCCTCTCTGGACTGCAACAAAACAACTCAGCCAGAAACCTCATCTGATCGAGTAAGTTTTCCTGAAACTCCATCGAGGGACCCAGTGATGAATCAGCCAAGTACCTCTCCATACGTAGGGCGGCAGTCCCTTGATCTTCGTGATGTGGTCAAGGACTCCATGTATAGGGAAGCTAGAGGACTATCAATTAGAACTTCAACAAATGAGGAACCAGTAAATTATGCTGGAAAGTATAGAGATTCCCCAAGGCCTTTGCAGTTGTCCAAGTCCGTGGATGGATCTCATGGAGTTGGGGTTAGCATAAAGAAAAAAACACCTGATGATCTGAAGGAGTCTCTTAAAGTTCTTGCTAAACTTCAAGAAACTCCTTGGTATTACAATGAAGCAAAGCAACATCCAACATCAACATATGAAGCAAAAGATGGGCCATGGCATTCGATTTCAAGGGATGCTCCCAGGTTTTCTTACGATGGGAGAGAGATCAATCGTTTATCCTTTGAATCACGAGAAACCCTCAAATCCACATTAAAGCTTAAAGAGCTGCCCAGACTTTCACTGGACAGTAAGGAAAGTTCATGGCAGAGTTCCAACTCTGATTCAAAACTTAATCACCTAAAAAACTTCCATAATGGTGGCAACTTAGAGGACAAAGCCCTTAATATACCCCAATCATCAGGAACTCAGAAGCGGCCTCCTAGTGTTGTGGCAAAGTTAATGGGCTTGGAATCCTTGCCTGATTCTGCGTGGGATAGTGATGGTCATTTGGATGTGATCAAATCCCATGGAGTTGAAGATAGCGATCCCTTCTCAAGGTCTTTAAAAACAAAGGATCTAAACAGGGCTATCAGAGTTTCTAAATCCCCCAGAAGCTCATCAAAGGACCCAACATCCCCACGCTGGAAGAATCCTGATTTTTTAATGAAACCCATTTCAAGTTCAAGATTTCCAATTGAACCAGCTCCTTGGAAGCAACTGGATGGAAATAGAGTTTCACAGAAACAAGTTTTCAGGCCTGCAAAAGTTCCACCAAGGGCACCGAACTCCTTCAATTCTGTTTGTGGTGAGATTGAGAAGAGGTTGAAAGATCCTGAATTTAAACAATCTGGGAAGAATTTTAGAGCCCTTAAACAGATACTGGAAGCAATGCAAGAAAAGGGGTTATTAGAGACCGGAAAAGGAGAACAAGCCTCAGAGTTTGGAGTTCAAGGAGTCTCTGAACCCAAATGTATTAGTTCAAATCAAAATTCAAAATCAAACAGCCACCAAATCCCACAGAGAAACCATGTTATTGCTTCTCCCAGTAGGGGTTCTAATTCTTCGAGGACTTTTGGTTCCCCCATTGTGATCATGAAACCAGCTAAGCTTGATGAAAGATCTGGTATTCCTGCCTCCTCAGTAATTCCAATGGATGATATTTCTGGTCTGCACAGAATTCAGGGTTGTGGATTTGCAGATGCTAAAAAGGGTTCAATTAATAGCCAAACAGCTAAAGATCAGTCTCTTAAAAGCAGTCGCAGGAACACTGCTGTTAGTTCCACTGATAAGAAAGCTAGTGGCAGGACCATTAGATCAACACAATCTTCATCAAGGTCTCAACATTCCTCAAAGGAAGACACCATAAGTTCCGTAAAGGGCTCTGGATCTGCTAGCCCGAGACTGCAACAGAAGAAGCTTGAGTTGGAGAAGCGATCTCGTCCACCTACCCCTCCATCTGAGTCAAACAAACCCAGAAGGCAATCCAACCGAAAACTAAAAGACTCGGGTTCCTCAGGTGTAAAAGTGAGACCGCAATCTTCTAACTCACAGCTAAGTGATGACCAATTGAGTGAGCTGAGTTATGACTCAAGAAGTCTGAGTTGCCAAGGAGATGGCATGTCTGTGCAATCAGACAGTAATACCATCTTGGATTCAAAGATTGACATTGAAGTCACGAGTACTGCACAATCTAATGAGATCAATGGCAGCCAGAGTCCATCTATGAAGGCTGTCAATTACTCTGCTTCTCGCTCAATGCAAAAAGTTAGTGCTTTGGATCTTCTTTCCCTCTAAAGTATTCGGAAAATTTAGTTCACATGTAATTTCTTCTTTCTTTGGATGAATTACATGTATTGTTTTACTTGATCAGGAACCCACTCCAAGGTTGGATGAAGATGAATCATTGGCAGAACTTGCTACTGTTGCCCCAGAACATCCCAGTCCTGTCTCTGTGCTTGATGGCTCGGTATATAGAGATGATGCACCATCTCCTGTAAAGCAGACGCCAAATTCCCTCAAAGGTGAAAGTTTCTGTCACCCAAAAACTCATTTTTTTCCATTGAATTTCTTCCCCAAAAAACTTTACTCGGATCTGGCACAACTAAGCTAATTAGATATTGAGTATCGGGTGATCTAATGACTAATTCTCCCATGCTGCCTGTGATGATGTGTTAGAACACGTCTCTTTCCTCTATTTTCCCTTCTTAAGAAATATCACATTAATGGAAAATATTACATAAAATGTAAAAAATAGCAATGTCAATTATGATCTCATTCCAAAGCGACTGTTTGGGAATTTGGAAAATGAGTTATGGTATAAATAAGACTGCCCTGTTGGAAAGAAACAAAAAACGAGGTAAAGGTTGAGGTATTATTCTAAATGATTCAGTTCAAGTCTAACAACAAAATTCAGTTTTTGCCCAACAAGTTCATGTTTAGTTGGACCGATTTATGAAGTTTGGCCATCAGACCTGAGGTTATGTCTGCGGAGCACGTATGAAAATACATTTTACAGGTTTGGGCGAGTTAGTCATGTGTAAACTTTGTCTTGTTGTTCAGTAAACAAAAATGGGAAATCTGGGAAAAGCTAAAGGATGAGAAGCAGGCATGTATAGGAATGAGATTTTATCCATATTTTTAGTGAACCTTGTTTTCTTAATGTGAGAGGAAAAAATAGGGAACAGAATAATGAATAGGGGCAATGAAATATTTCTAAAGAACAGGAGAAAAGGTGAGTTTATATAATCATAGTCTCCATTGTCGTCATTGTTCTCATTCATTTTTCCATCTACTTTTTAGCAACACCAGTTTCCTCTCTTCACACAAATAGACATGTGAAGAGGGGGTGGAGAGAGAGCGAGAGAGAGTTACTTGCAGTGACAGGAAGTATTGTGTCTAAATGGGTTAGATGAATTGTGGTTTTAAAAGGTTGGGTATTATATGAGGACCACTAGTTCGATTGTACATCCAAGTCTGATCTGGAATTAAACTTGCTTTTACATACCTGCTATGTGTCCACTATTTAAGTTTTCTACAAAGAAATTGTAGTTGGAAGTAGAGACAGGATAGATTAAAGATAATTAATTGTTAGGGAAAATACACTTTCAGCCTCCTATTAACAAGTGTAAACCTCCAAAAGTGACGTTGCATTCTCCAACTACCAAAAATTGTCAAATAGCACCCTTATCCAATTTTGACCAGTGCATTGGATCAAATATCATCTATTTTCACATATTTTCCTTCCATACTAAAGGTCAGAATGGGACGAAGTTTCTATTTCTATTTGTATTTTTCTTTTTTTTAGTTTTGGGGTGTCAGATGTCAGTTTTTCTACTTTGAGATGCAAAATAGAGATCATTTTTAGATGGAGGGTGGAAAGTATATTTTCCCTTAATTGTTCTCTCATAGTTAGTTGTTTAGTTAAAGATAGAAAGGCAAATCTCATTCTAATATCCATTCATGCAACAGGTCATGGTGCTCAAGATTATGACAGCCACGATGTAGATCAATGGAACACTACAGATAACCTCTTATCTAATGGCATGGAGTCTGGTCTTACCTCAGAGATCAATCGCAAGAAATTACAGAACATTGAACACTTAGTTCAGAAACTTAGGCGGCTGAACTCCAATCATGATGAAGGCAGAACAGATTACATAGCATCACTCTGCGAGAATTCAAATCCAGACCACAGATACATATCTGAAATATTGTTAGCTTCAGGCCTTCTACTCATTGACCTTAGCTCTGAGCTAACGACATTTCAGCTGCACCCATCAGGCTACCCTATTAACCCTGAGTTATTCTTTGTTTTGGAGCAAACCAAGGCAAGCAGTTTGCTTTTAAAAGAAGATAGAAGCCCAGGAATGTCCGCCAATTCAAAGACAGACCGGGAGAAATTTCACCGTAAACTTATATTTGATGCAGTTAATGATATTCTTGTTACAAAGTTATTTTTCACTGGCATTTGTCCTGAGCCATGGCTGAAGCCTGAAAGACTGGCAAGGAAGACCTTTAGTGCACAAAAGCTTCTTAAAGAATTGTGCATTGAGATAGAACAGTTTCAAGCTAAGAACTTGGCGTGCAGCTTGGAGGATGAGGAGGATGGATTGAAAAGTATCTTGCGGGAGGATGTGATGCATCGGTCGGGGAGTTGGACTGGTTTCCTGCAGGGTGAGATCTCAGGCATGGTGCTAGATGTTGAGAGATTGATTTTTAAGGACTTAGTTGATGAGATTGTGATTGGTGAGGCAGCTAGTATGCGAGCCAAGCCAGGTAGGCGTAGGCAGCTGTTTGCTGCAAAGTAATATCTCTTCTAATTCTTCTTCACTTCCACTTATCTTTGATTTCTTTTTTCTTTTTTCTTGCCGTGATTTATATTTGTTGTACGTTCTCTGTCAAAGCATAACAATATATATATATATATATATATATATTGATGGAAGCATAACAATATATGGGTAAGGACTGAAGTTCTGATCTGCTTGAATGTAAAGGAATTGATCTCTTGGAGTTTTGTAACATACATATTCTTAATGATCATAAATATTCTTCACTTTAATTATGTTTGCATGGAGTTCTTTGTTTGCGTTTTTTTTTTTTCAGTAAGCTTACTTATAATAATCATAAAAAAAGTTACTCCCAATTATGCCCTGCAAGTTCATATTTTTGTCGTTTTAATTTTAATAAAAGTTGTTTTACTATTTGGGATTTATTTTGGGGATAATTTTATTATCCTGATAAATACGGTCTACTCTACGGTTTTAATTTTGAAAAATACTTTAACCACAAAGTGATTATACAAAAATAATTTCACAAGCTGATGTGGTTTGATATCGTTTGTCAGATTGTAAAATTATTTTTATTATAAAGTAGATTTAACATATTAGATAAAATCACATCAATATATGAAATTATTTTATATAATTTCTTTATGGATGTAGCAGTATTCTTTAATTTTAATATGAAAGTGCACACAACGGGATTGGCGCACAAAAACTTTGATTACAATGCAAGAATAATAGTTCATAACCAATGATAAAATTGATAAAAAAAAAAAAAATATTTACCATCCTTTTAGTCGTCATTTATTCATTATCTCTTGATGTGGTATCAAATAATTGGCAGATAAATGAAATATAATAAAAAAGAGATAATTAAATAATAATATTTAAAAGTATAATAAATAGTATTATTATATATATAAATAGAGAGAAAATTTGTGGAGAGAATTTTTTATCCTTATATATATAAAAGGATAAAAAAAAATTAAATCATTTAATATCTCATGTGTAAACCAATTAACTACCAAAATCAAAGGAGGGAGAATTTGTGCTATAAGATGATGCTGGGAATTGCTTGAGAAAACAGACCACCAAAGGTGCATTTTACTGATCTTCCATGAGTGAAAGGATAATGCCGCAACAACACCAAAAATATCTGAGTGAGTAATGCATCCAAACTTGTTGAGCCAAAAGGAAATCCCAAGAAAAGACGGTTCTCTGTCTGTCTTTGCAGAATCAACGTCGCGCGCAGCAACGGCATGCTTCCAACACTTGAATTTTTACTTTGCCATGCCACAATTTCCAGATGAATACACTTACTTTTAATGGAGGACAGAGCTCCATTTTATATGAATTTTTTCCCATTGAAAAGACGGGTTATGAGATCTCATGACATATATAGTTCTCATGCCGATTGAGTTGTAAAATCTCATCAAAATTAGTAAAATATCAAGATCCCTCATAATCGAAAACACGTAAATGTAAAAATGGTAATGCTGTAGCGATATTTTGTGAATTGCATTGAAGAACACGAAAGCAACAGATTGTTCGAGGCAATCCAACCTCTTACAAATCCAAAAGGATTCCAGAATTTTCCAATAACCTCTTCTTCCTCTCCCTTCTGGCCTTAAAGGGCGTAAGAGATCCTAACAAATTCCTTCCTACACTAACTACACGACACGTGTCCATAGCTAAAAGACAAAATAACACGCAATAGAAATACATCTCTAAAAGATAGAAAATGCTGCGTTTCAAGTAAATAAAACGCTACGTGGGGTTGGATCTGAGAGCCGATCTTCTTCTTGAGACACGAGACATGGAAGGTGGGATGGATATTTTAGGATTCGGACAGTTTTAGATCGTACGTGACAAGGCTAATCTTCTTGTCAATTTGGAAGGGGTTGTAATATCCAGGGTTGAGTTTCAAATTATGTCTCACGGCCAGGGATTTCTGTCGATAGGGTTGGAGCCTCAGGGAAACCCAATCCCCAACCTCTAACTGCCTCTTTGTTATCTGCTCGTCTGCATAGATCTTCATACGATTTTGTGCTTCTGTCAAGTTTTCCTTCAATAAATTGATAATTTGCTCTCAGGTGCAAAATAATTTGTCCACTACCACATTAGAAGAGGTACCTGGAACCTAAGATAGGAGATTTCGAGGTAGATAGCCATACAAGGCTTCAAAAGGTGTCATTTTGGGGGTTGTGTGGTAGGGGGTGTTGTACCACCACTCTACCACACCACCTACCACGGTGAGCCACTATGACCATACTCTTGGTTTGCTTCTACGTAGCATCCGAGGTACCATTCCACACACTTATTTAGGATCTCGATTTGACCATCCCTTTGTGGATGGTAGCTGAGTTGAGATCTAGGGATGACCCATTTATTGTGAATAAGGCCTTCCAGAAGGAACTTAAAAATATCGGGTCCCTATTTGATACTATAGCTTAGGGAAAGCCATGTAATTTAGGCAGGGTTTGGGTAACAAACATATCCCAACACTTTCCAAAGATTTTTGTACGGACCAAGATACTCCGCATGCCAAACATATTTTTCCATCTTCAAATACTTTCTGACACAAAGTAATCTCGGCCACCGACCCTCTCTGTCCGAACTCTCGGCTACCCTTCCCAATACCTCTCAAATTCAATTTTCTCTTTATTTATTTCTTTCACCCATCACAATCTAAATCACTCTGCAATTTCCTCCAGCAATCGTACCTGTGCCATCCCATCTCTCAGTTACTTTCCTCCATCACAGTCGAAGCAGTGAAGGCACCAGTGTGTATTATGATATTTATAAATTATAAATAAATATATAATATTTACGATTATTATATATAAAAAATTATTATTATATTTATCACTATTATATATAAATAAAAAATAAAATCACTATAATATTTATCATTATTATATAAAAATATAAAAATAAAATTACTATAATATTTATCACTATTATATAAAAATATAAAAATAAAATCACTATAATATTTATCACTATTATATAAAAATAAAATCACTATAATATTTATCACTATTATATATAAATAAAATCATCATTTCATCATCATTAATAAAAAATCAATCATTGATGGGACCCACACCTTTTTCAACTACCTACTCAAAAGTCAACAACTCAACATATTTCATACATCCAAACAACTTAAACTACTCTCAATGGGACCCACGAACCCACTCCAATCTCTACTCACAACTATTCACAACACTTCTCGCTATCCAAACTAAGCCTTAAACACACCATTTATAAATACTTGAGCAACCCCCTAATTAGGGATAATACTATGCCATGAAGTGATCGTATTTAGTAAAATGGTCCACCACCACAAAGATTACACTTAGACCATTAGAGGTAGGCAGCCACTCTATAAAATCTAGTGAAATGTCAGTCTAGGCTTGTTATGGAATGAGCAAAGGCTGAAGTAACCCTGTTGGGTGAGTAGTCTTATATTTATAGGCTTGGCATACCTCACATTCTTTCACTAGTAGCTTGACATCCCTTTTCATACCCTCCAATAAACATCCCTTTTGGCTCTTTGGTATGACTTTAAATAGTCCAAGTGCCCTACTTGGGGATTAGCATGAATGTGTTGAAGGACCTTGGATTTGAAGGCAGAATCAGGTACAATTACCAAATGCCCATTTTTAAATATCAAGTACCCCTACAGTTGGGAGAAAGTCTTAGGAGTTTCCTAGTTATGTATGAGCTTGTTTAAGAGCTCTGCCAGATCATTAGAAGCCTTATTACTTTGCTTAAGCTCATCGAGCCAGGAATAGGAGGGAAATGAAATCATAGCTAAAGAGGTTGCATCTTGGAGCTCATCATTTCACCTTGAAAAAACATCTACCACCCTATTTTCCTTACCCCTATTGTACTCAATAGAGAAATCATATCCCATAAGCTTGGTGACCCATTTTTCTGAGTTTCCGTGCCAACCCTATGCTCGAGGAGAAATTTTAGTGCCTGTTGGTCGGTTTTAACAACAAAAGTTTGGCCTATAAGTAGTATCTCCATTTTTAGACTGATGTCATTAGAGCCATCAGCTCTTTTTCATATGTAGACAAGAGGAGAGCCTTCCCTTTAAGAGCCTGACTCAAGTATGAGATGGGCTACCCAGACTACATTAAAACTGCCCGAATACCCATGCCACTTGCATCACATTCAATGGTTAAAGGTTTGTTGAAATCTGGCAACTTTAAAATTGGGAGATGAGACACAGTTGCTTTAAGGGCCAAGAATGACTTGCTTGCTTCTTTATTCCATGAAAATATGTTCTTTTTTAATAAAGCTGTAAGGGGTGCTGCAATGTGGCCATAATTTCTTATAAATTTTTCGTAGTACCCTATTAACTCCAAAAGTGCTCTCAAGGATTTCACATTCTTAGGTACAGGCCACTCTAACATGGTAACAACCTTTGAGGAGTCAGCCGTAACCCCTTCTACATTAATCACATGGCTCAAGTAGTCAATTTTCCCCACACCAAATTTACATTTCTACCTTTTAGCATATAAGCTATGTTCCTGCAACATTTGTAAAACTTGTCTTAAATGATCTAAACTCCTCTCAAGACTTGTTGTAAAGAAGAATGTCGTCGAAGAAAACCAATACAAACCTTCTTAGGAAATATTTGAATATATCGTTCATTAAACCTTGGAAGGTTGTCGAAGCATTGATTACCCCAAATGGCATTATCAAGAACTCGTAATGGCCTTTGTGAGTTCTAAAAGCCATCTTGGCTATATCTTCTGGTACTACACGAACTTGTTGGTAACCCTTCCTTAAATTAACTTTAAAAAACACCATCGAACAACACAATTCATCCAATAATTCATCTATTACTAAAATAGAAAACTTAAACCTTGTTTGGTTACACAGATGAGATGAGATAAAAGTTGAAAGTTGAATAAAATATTATTAGAAAATAACTTTTAATATTATTTTTGTTTTGGATTTTGAAAAAATTGAAATATTTTTTGTATTTTGTTTGGGAGTTTAAAAAAGTTGTAATGGTTAGATGAAATAAGATTAGATGAGATGAGATGGTTTGTGAAAACAAACCAAGCATAGCCTTAACAGTTTATCTATTCAAGGCCCTATAATCGAGAAAAAGTCTCCAACTTCAATCTGCCTTGCAAACCAACCAGCAAGTTCAAACATATAAAAAGAGGGTAGAAACTTAGTACCTTGGACCTTGAGGTTCACTGCCTCACAATACCCTCCACTCTTGATGCATTGTCCATTGCATACTCTGATATAGAGGTTCGTGGATGTGTCCATTTAGCCTTGCCACAAGGGATGAATCAAGGAAGTTGTGAGTACTTTCCGAATCCACCAAAATTACCACCTAATCCCCCAAAATATTGCCCACAATTCTCATGGTCTTAGGTGTAGGTGTCCCTTCTATAGTAGCCAGGGAAATTTCAAACTCCTATGTTGTGTTGGCAGGGACCATAATTGTCTTTACTCCTCCCCTTTCATGAGCATGGTTTTCTTCATTTTCCTCCAACACCTCTTCACTGCCTTGTAGTAAATAAATCCTAGGATTTTTCCATATGTGTGTTAGGCTCCACTTTTCTTCACAGTGGTAGCAATGTCTCTTCTTCCTATTCTCATCCATCTAAAATAATGAAAATTTTCTTGTAGGGACGAAAGGCTTCTACCACTTGCTGCTAGCTTTACCAGATTGTGTTCCTTGGTTAAGGTTATCCCCCAAGGATGAGCTGCTTTTATCTCTAGCAGGTTTGAATGCCTTCCTTGTGCTTAAGAGGTATTTCTCTTTAATCTTAGCTAACTCAAATGCTGCATTCAAATTTATATGGTTTAGCATACGTATGGATAGTCAAATTTCATCTTTCAAGCCGCTAAGAAAACAGGTCAACTTGTGCACATCTAAAAGGCCCCTTAATCGATTGGATAGAGCCTCAAATTGTGCCTTATAAGCTGCTATAGATGTGGATTGGTTCAATCGAGCTAGTGCCTCCACTAGATAATCATAGGCCGTAAGGCCAAATCGAATATGCAAGGACCTAGTAAAGGTTTCCTAGTTAAGGAAATGGCCACTCTCCAAGGCATCTTGGTACCATATTAATGCCTCTCCCTCCATATGGTAGGAAACCATGAGTAAGTGGTGGGCTGTTGGGGTTTGATGGAAGTCAATATATTGATTGGCCTTGAAGATCCATCCAGCCGGATTTTCACCTCCAAAATGTGGAAACTCAAGTCTAACACCTATGGTGTAGCCTCTACGCTGCTCCTACCCATCTAAATCTAGATCTGGTTGGTTCTCTCTATGATCTATAAGAGGAAAATAACCTTCCAGAAAGACACTGGTAGCAGCCCCCAAATGCTTTCTTGATCTAGGAGCTAGCGGACCTATGCATTAAGAAGGCACTTTCATGTGGATTCATTTTTTGGGCCTGATCTAGCTTCAAAGGATCAATTAGAAATAAAATGCTTAGATCGTCCAAACTTCTCCTCGACCCATTGGTAAAAATTAGTAAGTCATTGGCATACAAAATGTTAGTAATAAGAGCACATCCACAAAGAATATCACAACAAAGTTTTCAAGTTTTTTAGTGGAAAATAAATTTTTGTTCTAAATGTTTTTTTTTTCTATTGATAATACTATTTTGTAAACATGGTTCAATTATATATATATGAGTAATTAATACTAGATATAATCTTAAAGTGCTCAAGCCTCGTACAATCATTTTGAGAAAAAATGTGGTCCACCATTAAAAAAATTATTTTTCATGCAACTCTCAAATTTATCCACATTTTTCAAGAATTATTTTTGTACCGGACTTACACACTTTAAGATTGCAAATATCATTTATATATAAACCTTACACATGGAAAAATATATTCTTAAGTTCTTACCTAGACTTGGGGGTATAATTGGTTTAGAGATAGCCATATTTAATGGGCCCCACATTACTGTTGTCCAAAAAATTACAAAACAAATAATAAATGTTGTAGTGCCTACTTCATGTGTCTATCTTAACTTGAGACAAGAATTTGAAGAGATCTTGATCCTTTAATAACATTTAAAAAATAAAAATTTCATGTTAATATTAATATAAGAAACTTTTTGCATTATTAGCTTATCTGGAAGGGAGCAAAACAATTTTATTCCTAGTAAGAAATTTATAAGCCTACCTAAATTAATTAATGTACCAGCCTAGGTGAGGATTTAGGGTACTCGAAATCATATAAGTTTGAGGCCTACTACTATGGACCATTAATTTATGTAGAGGGAAACAAAATCTTAGCTTAAAAACCCATCCAAATCTCATAACCCTAACTTCTTGTAGTCTCACTTAGGGTTGGGCTCCGACTTTGACTCCTATCAGGAGTGGAGTCTGACTCTGTTCGAAACTCCGAAGTCGAATTCGGAGTCGGAGGTCAGAGCTTTAGTCAGAGTCCATGGAAATACAATTAGAAGTAGGAAACGAAAGATGATTAAAGAGTAAAAAAAAACTAGAGTTTGATGAGCTTTGTGAGGGTTATAAAGGACCCAAGAGAGAATATTGCTTCCAAATCTTCAATAATCGATAAAAATTAAATGAAAGGACGACATGGGTTTACAAATTCAAAAAGAGAACTCATTATGAGGAGGAGGGGGAGGGGGACTGGGGAGGAGAAGAGGTTTGCTTTGGATAGTTTGTCTGTTAGGTTTGATTTGATGAATTAGGTGGCATAGGGGAAAAGGCAAAATCATAAGGTATGGTATGGAAGAGAGAACAAGAGTGATGTATGTGTCTGAGGGAGTGGGCTCTGGGGTTTTGTTTTGAGTGTGCATGCATGAAAACGTGTGCAGGTATTCCTCTATCAATTGAGAAAGAAAAATGCTATTTGCAAGCGCTTGTTGTAAACGGCTTACAATCGGCATAGCCACGTCAGTATTTTTTTTTCCTTTCTCTCTTAACTTCGTTCCATCTCTCTTTCAAAATTTTCAGTTTATCTTCTCGCCTCCGATCCCTCTCCTTTCTCCTCCAACCAACCTCTCTCTCTCTCTCTCTCTCTCTCTCTCTCTCCATTTCGTTTAAGGAAAGACACAGACAACGTAAGTTCATAGCCTACACCTTAAACCTCTGCGAAGAGGTATCTGCTGCAACCACCGTCAGCCTCTGCCTTTCTATTGAAAACTGAACCTTAAAATCTCTCTCCCTCTCACCCTCTATGGAAGACTCCGCCGCGCTGAAACTAGTGCCACTGCCTCTGCGATCGTCGGCTTTACGGCGCTGGAACTCGATCGCTACACCAGTGGAGCTTCCTGTAAAGCTTCACTACTCCAAAGGCTTCCAGTACCAAAACGGCATCGCGCCGGTGCTGGACTTTGATCTCTCCTTCATCGCACACCCTTTCTCCCCTTCTGCTTGTTTATCCTTCTCTCTGAACTTCTTTTCTTTTCTTCCACAAAGAAAACTTCCTTCCCAATCACCATGGCCTTCATCTTTGCAGATCCAAAAACTTCTTTCTCTTCTTCTTCCTTCTTCGTAACTTGAACCTTTGCTGCCAGAAGGATTATCCCCACCGTGTTTGAGACATCGTGGGCTTTTGTGAAAGAATTTTTGAAACCACCCGATGAGCGGATGTGTTCTTGTAGCAAATAACATGCTATTGCAAGACATATCACCACCCTAATCCAGTCGTCCTTTATGGTCTCTGCAACTAAACTAGGAGCCACGACGATCAAAAGAATCAAAGCCGCTGGACGTTCCAGCCAATCTAGGCAACGACGTGGGAAGAAAAGGCACAACACAACAGCAATGAAAGCAATCCATTTACCAATCTCTCCCCTAAAGATGTTGAACAGTAGGAATGGAAGACTCAAGAAGATGTATGGGATTAGCAGAGATGTAAGGATGTTTGTTTTCCAATTTGTTCGATCCAGAATCAACAAGTAGAGAACATATTCACGAAGGCAGAAGATGTATGGGATTAGCAGAGATGTAAGGATGTTTGTTTTCCAATTTGTTCGATCCAGAATCAACAAGTAGAGAACATATTCACGAAGGCAGAGAGAGAGAGAGAGAGAGAGAGAGAGAGACATTGCAGCCAAAGAAGCAACCCATTCGAGGGGTGCCAAAGTCTAGGCTGCCGAGCTTGATGGCATCGGTAACGAGCTTTTTGGTGGTGTATCCAAGCTATTTCAGATCAGACCTTATCAGCTCACTCACCTTTACTTGATCCGTTTTCATTCTTAAGAAGCCCTTTTTCACCCCCTTGTAGCTCTTTGCTTGTGAAGAAGAGTCATAGAAAGCCATGGAATAGAAAACGATGATTTTACATGAGCATGGAATAGAAAAAGAGTGCAGATATTTTCACTTCTTTGCTTAAAACTAGTGAAAAATGGAGGGAAGATGAGAGAAACGTCTAGTTTGTAGAAGAAATTTAGAAGACTCTGTTTTGAGGTTTGTCATCTCAATATATATATTTTTAATTTAGTTGACGTGACACCGACTGCACAGCGATTGCAAGCAACCGACTGTCTGTAGAAGAACTGATTAAGAAAATGAAGGGGAGGGAGTAACAAGTAGTTTAATGAAGTGGAGAGAGGTTCAAGGAAAGGGAAGATAAAAGAAATAAAGAGACTTTCAAGTATATATCAATAAAGTTGTTTCGTATCAATAAAGTTTACATATTTTATAGGAAACATCAACTTCATTAATAATAAAAAGATGACAGACATTTCTCAAGCCAAACGGCTTGAGAAAGAAAGTCTGGAATACAATCCCACCAAATCTTAATGCTTTCAACATTCCAAGCATTATGGGCAAGCCTATGGACTGCCATATTACCCTTTCTATGGACATGATTAAAAGAACATTCACCAAAACATTTCTTAAGATTTTGTATCTCTCTAAATAGTACTCCAAGAATGGAATCTTTCATATTGTTATATTGTAAAGCTTTTACAAGCATCAAACAATCACTCTCCACTATTAGCTTTGAGATTCCCATACTTGCACACAATTGTAACCCTCTGAAAATGGCTAAAAGCTCAATAGCCTCTGGATCCTTGACTTCATGTTCAACCTTACTTGCTGCCATAACCACATTGCCCTTGCCATCTCTTAGAATCACACATATCCCTGCCGTATGAAGATCACAAAAAGTAGCTCCATCTGTATTAAGCTTTAGTGTATCAACTAGAGGTGGTTTCCAACTAAAATGATGTTTAAGTTGAACTTGTGGTTTCAACTTAACTTCCTTGTGACTACGCATAAGAACGAAAACATTTCCTACAACCTGTCTTGGACTAAAACAGACCTTCTCATACTCCATCTTATTCCTTCTATACCAAAATCCCCAAGCCAAAGTAAAGAATGACGCCAATTTTTCATTCTCCTTCCCCTCAATGGTTTTTTAAGCTACATCAAAGACTTTAAGACTTGCATTGCTATCTAGATCAAGAAAAACCATAGCCCTTTAATTTGACTACAACTGATAAGTGCATGATGGAGATATTCAACTTGATGAGAGCAGAAACTGCACTTCACCTTTGATATCACCTGTTTTTTCAACATATTCTCTTTAGTTGGAAGCCCTTCTTTACAAACACACCAGGCAAAGATTTTTATTATATTAAGAACTGGCATCTTCCCCAAATGCTTCCACAAAACCTGTTGTCTGTTAACATTAGAAGATTGTGAGGGTCCTCATATGATTTGCGATAAAATTGTAACAGCTTCTAATAGTAAACCTTCCACTTCTTTCATGAGCCCAAACTCACCTTTTTTTTTTTTTTTTTAAGAGCCAGTAGCCACACACATAGAGGCCCCATCCCAAGTTTATTAATAAGCTTTCACTTATGGCGGATGAATATCGTGGTAACAACCAGGACACCAGGGCTTTACCCAACCCAAGCATCAAACTAACAAAAATACCAGAAGAACCAAAATCTAAACATGCTTAGAAACAAACTAAACATGCCTAGAGAAGTAAACATAACGAAACTAAATAGGCCTAAGAAAAAAACCAAAAAAGAACTAGATACGGATGTTTGGTAGACCTACCTTGTCTAACCGAATCATGCCTTTTAATTGGCTAGGTAGAGAAAAAAAGAATTAAATCTCATGCTAAGGCCTTGCTCACCTAAACGGGCCAAGGCGTCTACCAGAGAATTACCTTATCTGAATTGATGGTCGATAGTAAATTGTAATCCTCATAAATTATTTAACAACTCTTCCCAAAAGCCCCATAAATACCAAGTTGAACACCTTTGACATTTTAACCAATTAACCACCAAATTGGAATCGCATTCTAACACTACATGCATAAAGCCCATTTCCTTACAAACACCCACGCCCGCAATTAAGGCATGTAGTTCTGCTTCATTGTTGGTCCCATAACCGAAATGAGAAGAGAAGGCCAACCTAAAATTTCCATTCGAGTCCCGTATGAGACCCCCTCCACCACAATTTTCTAGGTTTCCACGGCAACTACCATCGACATTTAGCTTTACCCATCCATTTGCTGGTTTCTTCTAGCTAATTAACCGTGGAGGCCTTCTCAGTGAATGAATAAAAGGCACCTCGAGAGCCATTAGAATAGCTTGGTCAGTGACGAAAATCATAATGTTCGCTAGAATTTCACTAGGATATATCACCACTTTCATAATGTCCGCTGCTACATTTGGATTGAAGAGAGATCTAATTTTTCCAAGATTCGACCATCTTGTAGATTCATCGATGATAGAAGCCACTGATTCTTCTCTATTTTCCTCTCTAATAAAGATTTCCTCTCCAAAGACTTATGACTTGGAACACACTGATCAAGCCAAAATTTAGCAGATTTCCCATCCCCAATCTGCCATCTGCACCCTGTTTTGAGCCACTTCTTGGCTTCCCAAATTCCCTTCCATGTGTATGAAGGACAAGTACCCAATCTAGCTTCTAAAAAAGTTGTTTTTGAGAAATACCTTGCCTTGAAAATCTTGTGCAACAATGAACTGTCATTCTATAAAAGTCTCAAACCTTGCTTAGCTAGTAAAGCAAGGTTAAAAGTCCTCAGATCTTTGAATCCTAGCCCCCCACTAGATTCTATCTCACACATTCTGCTCCAGCTGATCTGATGAATTCTTTTCTCATCATCCTTTTGGCCCCACCAAAACTTAGACATCAACCCCTCTAACTCAGAACACAAACCAATAGGTAGTAGAAAACAACTCATTGAATACGTTGGAATAGAGAGTGCAACAACCTTTAATAACACCTTCTTACCACCTTGAGACAACAGTTTTTCTTTCCAATATTGAAGTTTCTGCCACACCTTTTGCTTTATAGATTTTAAAGCTCTAGCTTTGGAGCTAACAATGAGTGGATGAAGCCCAAGATATTTCTCATACTGTTGGATCTCACTATTTTTCCACAACTTCATAATCTCCTCCCTAGCTTCCCTACCCACATTACTACTAAAAAGCATATTTGTTTTCTCCTTATTTATTCTCTGACCTGAGACCCTCTCATAATTTTCTAACACAGCCTGCATCCTCATGTTCTCCTCCACCTCAGCCTTACAAAATATAACTCTATCATCTGCAAACAACAGATGATTAATGTTAGGAGCTCCCCTACATATTTTAATACCTGAAATCTCCTTTCTCAAACCTGCTACCTTCAACAGTGATGTCAACCCTTCAATATAGATTAGAAATAGATAAGGGGACAAAGGATCCCCTTGTCTCAATCACCTACTTGGTCTAATAGGTCCCTTCGGTTTTCCATTGATCAAGACAGAAAAAGAAACAAAACTAACATAATACATGATCAAATTAATCAAAGCCTACTGAAATCCCATAACTTCCATCACAGTTTGGATAAAACCCCACTCAACTCTACCATATATGCCTTATATTCAATTTTAAAGACATATATCATCTCTTTCCTTTTTTCTTATGTTTGAGATAATGCACCAACTCATAAGCAATTAGAACATTATCTATGATTAAACGACCAGGGACAAAAGCACTTTGACTCTCACTAATAATACAAGGTAGCACAACTTTCAATCGATTAGATATAGCTTTTGTAATCAACTTATAAGTCACATTACATAAACTAATGGGCCTATAATATGCTACTGTTGTAGGTGACTTCTTCTTGGGAATGAGAGTAATATGTGTATGATTAAGAGAAGATGAGAATTCACCTAAATTCAAAGCTTTCAACACTATTGAAATGATTGATCTGCCCACCACATGCCAATACCTTTGGAAAAAAACTGGTAACATTCCATCTGGCCCAGGTGCTTTTGATGGATTCATCTATTTTAGGGCTCCCACCACTTTAGCTTCAGTATATGCTTTGCCCAGTTAGGTTCTCCAAAAAGCAGTAGAACCCCTTCGGGGTTTGAGCTTTCAAACAGGTTCTCAAAATAGTTAAGGATAACCTTATCTCTTTGATCTCCTAGCTGCCATAGCCCACTATCATCCTGAATCCTCAACAATCTATTCTTTTTCCTCCTATGAGAAGCCTTCATATGAAAATACTTAGAGAGTTATGACCTTCTTTTAGCCATAGAGCTTTAGCTCTGTCTCCAAATGATCTCATCCCTTTCTGTCCATTTTTGAACCTCTTCTCGAGCCCTATCATGAGCTTCTTTATTTGCCCCCACAGGATCCCTCTCATTCAGCAACTCCATATTATGTTTTGCTAGATTTAGCTGTTTTTGTACATTACCAAAAGAGTGTCTATTCCACATATCCAAATGTTTCCCATACTCTTGTATCAAATCCATCACATCTCCCATATTACCATGTTTAGATCCCTTATCCCAAGTGCCCTTTGTAATATCCTCACAAAACTTTTCCCCCACCCATGTAACTTCGAATTTAAATAACCTTTTTGTTTTGATTTGTACTACATCCCCCTCAATGCCAACCCATATTGGAATATGATCTGAGTAAGCAACCAGACCATGGATGACACTTGCATTAGAGAACCTGCTCCACCACTGAGAATTAACCAAAAACCTGTCAAGTCTCTCACTAATACAATGAGCTCTTTCCCTTCAATTACTCCAAGTGTATTCTTGACCTCTAAACCCCATATATCGCAAAGAACACTTATTAACAACCTCCCAAAAGTCGGTAATCTGCCTCTCAGGCTGAGGCCTACCTCCCCACTTTTCATGATGATGTAACACCTCATTAAAATCTCCCATAACCATCCATGCCTCCCCATTCTTTATGCACAAATATCTTAACAAATTCCAAGTGTTATATCTAAGTCTAGTCTCTGGAGACCCATAAATTCCAGTCAAAAACCATTGTCCCTTTATAGGATCATCATCCTCAATAACAACATCAATATGACAATTATTATAATTGATGATGGAAAATTTAGTATCCCGTCTCCAATGCAATGTAACCCCCCCTTTCTACCAAACAATCAACAGCTAAACAATTTGAAAAACCAAGTTTGTACTTACAGGCCTCAAACTCATGTGCATTGAGTCTAGTCTCCTGCAAGAACAAAACGTTGGGAGCTTCCCTCTTCACCAGATCATAGAGGGTTCGAATGCCTCGTGGGTTCCCAAGCCCACGAGCATTCTAGCTAACGGTTTTCATTGCTTCCGGCGGGGCTGAGCAACAGCCACCGCTGATACATTCGTCTCAGTCAGAACGTCTTCACCCACACATCCCTTCCAAAATTTCCCCTCTTTGCAAACTTGCCATTGACATCTTCATCCCTACTCAGCTCCTTTCTCTTCCTATTTTTGTTGCTAGGTAACCGTTGAGCATTCAAAAGATGGGACCTTGTCATTTCTATTAAAAACAACATTCTTTTTCGTTTACGACTTGTAAAGCCATCAGGCTTTTCCGTTATAGCTTGGCCCATCTCATTAGCCCATGTATTTGACACCGGCCCACTAAATCCATCCAAACCACATTCTTTCATCCCTTCAAACGACACTGCTTCATTATCACCTTTTGTCTCCTGTTGCACAACTTCCCTCCCATTTTTAAATCCTTCTACAACGTTTCCTGAAACATCGCCTCCAACAATTGTTCGTTTCTCAATCTTCTCCGAGAAATCCCTTCAAATCTTGCCAAAACCTCTGTTTCCATCAATGTTGCATCCTTCAATGTTGTCGTAGTATCCATTTCTATTACCTTTTGGAATTCAAACTGAGTACCCAGCATCACGCCTCTCCCTACCGATCCCATCGTTGTCATCGATACTGGAACCTTCACTTGAAAGGATCTTCTTGTCGCTTTTGAAGGTTCCCTACGTTCCCATGATTGCCCTTCTTTGACCCTATCGCCGTCACTAGCAGCACGTTCGATTTTGCTCACACCAATAGAAGAAATTGGGAAGTCTTTCATAAGAGAACCAAACCTAGATTGGATCACCATCACCCATTGAAACCTTTGTGCCTTTTAACAGAGGCTTAGTAACGTCGATAACAACCCTTACAGGCATATATTCCCCCCAAGCCATCTCCCCCCTTCTCAAGATCCGCTTCTTCAACCCTTCCAAATTTATGTCCAATCAAATTCCCCACGTAATTGTTTCTTACCAAAAGAGGAAGATCATGATTCTCACCCAGAACATTGCTTCCGTGAGTTTAATTTGGTGTACTTGTTATCTACCATCTAATGACTCGCTCCTTATCACGCCGATCATTAAATTCAATGAGAATCAGAATGGAGATGAGATCCCTAAAACGAACACCCCTCATCGGTCTCCATGCCTTTTTCATCGTCATCTTAAAAGCTTCTCTATTATAATGCTTCTCATTGAAAAGCATCATAATCAAAACACTTCCCACCACATAAAGCAGCATCCTCTAGCTTTCCTGTCTCCACCACCACCTCTTCATTTTGTTGCTCAATCAGAGATAGTCGCTTGTACAACTCATTCAGGTTCTCGTCCATACTCCTTTCGTCAACCACTCCAAAACTTGCACGAACACTAATTGATTTAGGTTTGCAGGTAGACATACAAAATAAAGAAATAAAGTTTTGATGGTTCAGGAGTAGGCCTAAAAAATTAAAGCAGTAATAGAAAATAGAGAGAGAGAGAGAGAGAGAGAGAGAGAGAGAGAGAGAGAGAGAATACATCTCTCCACTATGCCTGTGCAGTATTTTCAGAATGCCAAAAGACAAAAGCCATCTCTAGCTGGCCTAAAGAAGCAACAATACAGTGCAAGAGAAGGAGTTCCAATGCGAAAAGAAAAAACTCTATTAGAGTGGAAGTTTGGAAGTTGGAGCCGACATCCGCTCCAACTCTGACATTAAATTTTGAAATCACTCCGATTTTGAATTTTGACTCCGTTGGAGTTGGAGGCGGAGTGGACGCCGCTAGAGGTTTTGCACAGCCCTAGTCTCACCTTTTAGGACGTTCTTGCACCTAGCCTTGTTTGAATTCCAAATTAAAACCCAATTAATAATAATTAATTTGAAACCATAAATATCGGAACAACTTTTTGTTTAGAAGGCGAATTATCTATCAAACTAGCTAGATCAGCGGCGGACCAAATCCCAATAATCTCCGAATTCATCTTAAAATTAAAAGTTATTCTAATTCCCAAAATAGCTTGGATTTTTAATAAATTAATATCCCTATATATAATATAAATATATATATATATATACTCTAACATAATATATTATATGTCACATGATTTTCGTGGTCCCTTTGGTAATGTAGCACCTAGCTAGTATAGGACCATATATATATATATATATGCACCAATTCCATTAATTAATAATTTTAAATCAGGAATATATAAATATATATATATTTATATAATAGAGGCTAGTACATAGTAATATTCAGTACGCTACAATTGCAGAAATAAAGTCTCCCTCGCTCTCATACATATATTACTTTCCATGGGACTGTTTTTACGCCTTTGGACGGTACATACACGTACGGATATCCTTATCATTTGCATGCATGCCCCTGTATATATATATATATATATTATATGTATCAACTAATTATTATATTTTTCTTGCTACTATTAGGACCACATGCAAGTGCTGCCATAGTGCCATGCATGCTTCAAAAAAGTAAAGGGGACTTGCTTTATGTGCTTGAGTACAGGCCGGGAGCGAGCTAGCTAGCTATTACCAGTACCATTTATATCATTTTTATAGAAATTATAATGAGTAATTTTCAGAATAAAAGGATAATAGGATTTCAAGGTTAGATACAATATTACTGGAGCTTAATTTGATCAATCCGATCCAAGATTTGTGGTATTATATATAATATTTGTATTAAGAAAATTAAAATTCTATATATACTACAGGTATAGTACACTGTCACTTTATTTTTATTTCACTATATAAATTGTAATATATTAATCGTTATTGAATAATTTTTTATTATTTAATAATAATAAATATGTCAGGTCGAATTTATTTTCAATACAGCTAGTCTGCTAGCTAGCTATATCTAATATTAATTATATGCAATATAGCTGCATGAAATTAGCCCTAATCTTCGTACGTACAGTTCGATGCCTTGCATGCACCTTTAAGGGGCCAACTGCAACAACTGCAACTGGGGTCGGAGACAGGTGTCTGTCCTTTAATGTTTCTTGGATCTTGTGACAAATTGTTGAGGGGACATCAGTCTCCCTCGATCAAAGTTCAGTCGTAGTCTGCGCGTTCTTTATTATATCTATATATGCTGTTGTTTCTTTTTCATTCTCAGAAGAAACTGCAGGTTCTAAAGCTCCATCAGGACTCATGACAATACTACTTTGGGAGCTTTAAATCTTGATTCATAATTGAAAACAATTTCTTTCTGGTTTGCAGGATGGCAAGCATGCATGCATGCATGCATTCATTTCTTCCTGGACTTTAATTAGAGTTAACTAAAGATCCATGCATGTTTTGGATCGATGTTAATTAAGTCTTTAGGTAATTAATACCGTTAATTATACATACATATATATATATATATAGCACAAAGTACTCATATCTTCACCTATCCAGAGCCATAGAAAATAAAGGATTAATTGAATATACTTTTAATTTATATATATATATATTGATCATCATGCATGTTGTACCAACATAACTAAATATTTAAGGTACGATACTTATGTAATGTTAGGAGTTCATTGGCTACTTTTTTACACGTCAAACTGATCATGCTATAATAATATATATGTATAACAAATTTATGCATGTGGTGTACGTACAGGATAGATATATACAGCTTAACACTTACCAAAAAAACAACAAATTAATCAATGTTTATATTTTGTCTGTCTATGTGATGGTGTTATTTAAATAAAAATATTAAAAAATTATTTTAATTTTACCTTTTATATAACTGGTCATTTTTGCATATAGGAAAATGATTTACAGAGTCACGTGCAAATCCCGCATATTCCTTTTAAAAAATATGGACAAATCTAGATTTCACATGAAAAAATTTACTTTTTAAATATAGTGGACTTCACTCTTTTTTTTTAAAGAGAATACGTGTGACTTGTATACTCTAAAACTGTATTTAGCATTATCCTAGCCTAAGTATATATATATATATATATATATGGTATTGCATGACTTCATCATGTAACACAAAACTAGGTTATAATTGGTACCTACCTAGCTAGAAAACTACTATAAGTTTAACACGACCCTAGTTATATATGAGAGTTGGAATTTTACTCTATCCAATTAAATTTCTTACCTTTACACATTATTTTGATCTCAAAATATTAATTTTACCTGATAAAAAAAAAAAAAAAACAATTATACTGACAAATTAACTTACTCCATGAATATTCATCGATCACCAGCGATATATACAATGTTAATTTGTGCATCATGTTGTCAATATATATAGTATCATGAGAACTAAAAATTATGATCAACTTTATAATTTCAGCCCGTACGTGTAGTACTGGAAATTAAGTCATGAAATTGATACCAAGGGATATTGTATATTTTAGTAATCTAGATTACTAAAACACGATCTGAACAATATTGATGCATTAAACTTATAATTTGTACGTTTCACATGACATATATAATCTACGTGAGTTAAGATCAATTAATGCTTATTTAATTAGTTAAAACCTTAATTAAGTGTCATATAAAATATAGACAAAGGTCAGCTTGGTGCTGTGATGGCTATAAATATTTTAACATACACAATTAATGTGTGGGGTTATAAATGGCTTATTAATTCTCCATCCTCTTATTGTTTTCAATCTTCTATTAAGATCCTTGATAGAAATGCAAGGGTATGTGAGCTGTTGGATCAGAGTGGAAAAGGGTGGAATGAGGAGTTGGTGAAGGCAATTTTTTTGAAAGAGGAAGCTGAACAAATATGTAGTATACTAAAATGGGATCAGACGACAAGATGATATGGGGTCCCTCCACAAGGGGAGAATCATCAAGGGAGCAGGTTAAGGATTTGAGATGGAAGAACATTTGGAGTTTAAAGGTGCCAGGGGTGGTTAGATTATTTTTGTGGAAAGCTGGAAATGACCTTCTTGCAACAAGGAAAAATTTGTGGAAAAGAAAAATAGTTGAAAATCCCAATTGCCCGATATGTGTAAAGAGGAGGAGACTACTATGCATGTCATTTGGCAGTGTCCAGCAGCAATGGATGTTTGGGCAGATTCTTTAAGACCTATTCAGAAGTGGTCAAGCACTGAAGAGAGCTTTCTTTGGTGTATATCTCCTGAATGACCTCCAAAGAGATTTCGTTTCCTGCCATAATATTGTCTTGGTGGGGTGATCATCTCCTTTTCGGGAGATAGATACCTTGGCAAGGGACGACTGATCGAGTTCCTCTCCACAACTTCATTCTCTCTCTTGTTCACGATCCAAATTAAGAAACTTTTTTCTTTCCTTACCAAGAAAATTTCCAAAGAAAGTGAATCCTCTTATATTTTTTTCCCTTTCGAGTTTGTGCCTGATCACTTGGTGGAGCTTGTTAAGGAAAACAGGAGTTATATTTTCTTTATTGCTTTGTGTTTTTAGGTTGGTGTGGAAAATTAAACATGGTTGTATTGCGTTCTTGCCTTCTATATGATTTTGGGGGACTTTGTACATCGAAAGGATTAAGGGTGTTTTGGGTTTCAAAGAAAATAGGCGTTTTTGTTACAGAATGCATTACAGTGTGAGAGCGCCGTTGTATTGACTATTTGCGTTTGTTGTCCTACCAGCTGAGTTTTACGGCTGAAAATGGCTGGTGATCATCATTGCTATTATTATTGCTGACCAAACCAGTCCAAAGAGATTACCCAGAAAGGCAATTTTAGTTATAGTAGGTATTGTATCTATATATGTCTTCATAGTTCCCACTTCTTTTTGTTTTGGTTCCAATCTTTTCGACATAGTTGGTTCTTATTGTTTTGGGACTATTCGTTCCACCTGAGTAGATAGAGGCCGAGTGCTCTCGCCCAGAAGACTCGCAATTCCTTCTGATTTGCTACGCATGGCTTGATTTTTTGGCATGCCAGCTGGTTTCGTAAGCAAGGACTGCGCAAAAATTCTGTATCTGAAATTTTCCATATATATATATATATATATTTGTCTGTGTTTATTTCAATAATACTAAATTTATTCATTAAGAAAATAAAGGAAAAGGTTAACAACAAAATTAAAGGCAAACAAGGTCATGGAATCATCCTCGATCGGATTCCCTTCCTCTCCATCTCGGCCTCTAGCTTATGGCAACAGGGATTCACACCCTTTATTAATTAGAGAGAATTGAGTATATATCTTCCCCTCTGATGGGCATGGACGCGTCATAGAAAGCTGGGCATTACTCCACCCTTGCTAGAGGGGATCAAGAGGCATATGATCATCGATCCCTAGCTATCCCACTCATCAATTGTAGGAAAAACTAATCTCTGTTTGGATAGTGAGATGAGATGAGATGGTTTTAAATAAAAGTTAAAAGTTGAATAAAATATTATTTTTTAATATTATTATTATTTTGAGATTTAAAAAAGTTGAATTAATGGAATTTGAAAATGTTGAATTGTTTATTTTATTTTATGTGAAAATTTAAAAAAATTGTAACGATGAGATGAGATGAGTTAAGATGGTTTCTCAATCCAAACGGGTTAAGTGCAAGGCTGTACGTATACCTCTGCCCATGATGAGAGAGCTGGATCCTTTTCCCCCATATTCTTTTCTTTTCTTTCGAGCCATACTCTATATAATTATATGCATGTGCTAAATGATAGATTAAATTCATTTCTTTGTGAAAATCTCTTCACTGCTTATATATAATTATAATATCATGTTTGGATGGAAAATCAAATAATTTTTTTCATACCCAAAATAGCTAGAGACCTACTTTCTAAGACAATTAATAATTAACATGTGTGTATTATATATATATATATAGTGATCACCAGATAATTAAATTAATTATATTTAGAATTTTGAGATATATAATATTAGTAGTACCATAATAAATGAAACTTTTTTTGGATATATCGGTTTAATTATAATACATGTGGATGCTATAAATATATATTTATATATATATATATATATAAATATGGCTTGGAAAGAACAACATATATATAACCAAATAATTATTAAGTGTCCAAATTACGTACACAGCTAGTGTAAACGTGTTTTCTTTTAAATTCAAAGCCTAATTAATATTATATATCTGGCTACAGTTCAATTATCAACATTAATCAAACAGAAATAATTCAGTAATATTGAATATTTCTATTTAAACTAGCTTTTGATCTTCTCATAATATCTTGATTTAACATTATATATATTTGAACTAATTTTTCTTTATCAGAGAAATTAAATTCTTACTCCCCACGATATATAATAATTAATTAATTGGCAGGTACATATATATGGCATGCATGTACGTACGCTAGCTAGCTGGAGTTTCAAGACAAAATGCAAGTTCTAATATTTTTGTATATACTAGCTAGGTGATCATCTATATATGGAAATAATTAAAATTGTTAGTTTATAATTGGCACGTACGTATATACGCACTACAAAGAAAATTGTTTATTTGCGATCAGTTAATTTTAGCAAAATGACTATTTACAACCAAAATTAGTTGTAAATAGTCATTAATTGTTTGCAATAAATTGGTTACAAAAATCCGTTTTTTTTTATAGTGACGTCACTACCCGTTTCGACACTTCCAAACACTTTCAAAGGCTTTTACAAATAATTTCTGTTTTTTTGAGACAAAATTCATTTAGAGACGTATTGAGATGAATTGAGAATGAAATTTTTTTTTGTCCTTAAATACAGACGAAATAAAATCTTTTTGAGACAAAAAATTTTGTCCTTCAAAAGCAATTTTGTTGCAGTAATGTCACTACGTACATATAATAATTAGTATCATACTGATGTTATAAGAATATTAAATTCACTTAACATAATATTACTGCTACTTATTAAGTACTTCACTTGTGATGGTCTAAAATAGAATATTATTGGAACACTGCTGACAAAAATAAGATCAGCAAATTTTAAATGACGCGTTCAAAATCCGCTATCTCCATTATTGAATAACTAATTGGTTTGGTACAAAAAAATATATATAAGCAATGATCAAATATCTCAAGTACTATATATAATCATTACAAACTTGCATGTATTGACATGATCACCATTTTCTGCAAATCATGGGTTAGATGCAGGAATTTTTTTGTTTTGTTTTGAGTGTCTTACTTGTATTGGACATTAATATATTCGAAGAGCAGCGCGCTTGAAACATCGACCATCTTGTACTGATCATGATTCCACTCCTGCCAGTTGTTGAACATACTTATCCATGATAAGCTAAGCTAGCCGTAGAGTGATGTCAAGAAGGCAATATAATTAAGAAAACCAGTGCTATCCTTATGATCGATCCAGTTTGTTTTGATCATAGTTGGGATGTGATTGAGGAATTAGCTTGGGATTCTGATCATTTGCTGCAGAGGGCTTCAAAGGTGATCCAACTGAATGAAGAGATGGAATGGGGCCAGGATGATGAGGTAGAACATGCTGTGAACTTGAGCTCAACAATTGGATATGGTTGATCTGTCTTGGGTCACTCTCTATTAGGGTCGAAATATAAGAAGGATATGGAGTAAAAACTGTTGTTGAAGATGGACAGAAAAAATATTGAGACCCAGATGGAAGCTGTACTGGTATGGCATTGCTTGTATGGGAATGATCTATATGTGATGGAGATAATCCATGGCTTCCAAACTGAGATAAAGATAAAGCAGAAGGCTCAGAATTATAGTAGGAATTGTAGGCCATGGCATTGTTTAGCAATCCTGGTAAGGAAGAGGAATGATTTGGCGTAGGGAAAAGCTTTTGAGCTGGATTTTGTCCACCAATTCCATACTGAATCTGATCTTCTTCATTTGTTTTGACCCACTTTCCTTTATCAGCAACTTCCTTTATAAATGCGGCATTTGCATCGAATGAAGAAATGACAGAAGAGTACTGATCAGATGTGTTTGGTTCATGGGAAAATTGTTCATGGAATTGACCAAATCCCTGATGAATTGGTAGTGGTGGAAGTTGATCAATATCATGTTTAGTGGCATCAAGCAACCAATCTATGACTTTGCTAGGCTGACTAAGCCCCAGCCTTTCCTGTAGATCGTACAACTGAATTGCAGTGGGCACTGAAAGCCTAATTCTTCTGTCCCTCAATCCCCTTATGGTGCAAACCTTGCTGTGCCTGTCTTTTCCTCCAAAAGAACGAGAGACACGTACAATCCTTGGATTTCTAGTCGATCCTGACCATTGCCCTGATGAAGTACACTTTCTGTAATCGGTTGGGCTTTCTTGCTTAGCTTGAACATCTTTGTCTCTTGATTTTGTGATCATCTTACTTCTCTCATTATTGGGCTGTGCATGCAAGGATCAAATGAAACCAATAGTAGAAATTAATCTGTTAGTATTAAGCTTCCTATAGCTAGATCTATATATATTCTGAGTATAATGATGACCATCCCTAGCTACTTATAACTTAATTACAATGATTTATATGTATCATGCTTTTCATTATGATGATCCATAGATTATGAGTACGTACTAGCTGGAGGATCATGTTTAGCTCAGCTTTCAATTATGTGAAAATTAATTATATATGGCAGCTACTTTGAGCATATCAAGCTAGTGTATTTAACTGAGCACTTAATTTGCATCTGACATAGAAACATAAAAGCAAATGCAGAAGGTTAGAAACACGTTGCTTCTGAGAAGAAGAAGAAGAAGAAGAAGAAGAAGAAGAAGTTTCTGAATATTGAATGGCTATTACAAATCTAGGGCAAAGGCTTCAAAGTTCCACCTCGCCCCCTTCATAAAAAAGAAATTAAGAAAGAAAGAAAAAAAAAGGAAAGAATCTATGGCAGATGGAAACCTATATTATTTAGAGAGAGAGAGAGAGAGATCTGATTCGAGATATATAAGACGAACATGATGAAATAATAAGAAATTAAAGAAGCAGACATCACACATATATGCATCGATCCAGCTAGCCTGAGAATTGAAATTAAAATAGGATATGATCATAATTAGAAGAAGAACAACTTACATGAGGCAAACAAACTCTTCTCATCAGCTAATCGACCTGCCATGGCATGCATATAATAATTATATGCTTGCCATATATAGTCCCAAAAAAGTCTTCAAGAATGCTCTTAGATCTATCGACTAAGTCAAGAGCAGCAGCTGGGTAAAAGGCACTACTACTCAGAATAAAAATATTTTTCAGAAATGTCGACAATATATTTATTAAGTTTGGAGAAAGAAAAGATGCTGGCCCTGCGTTTAATTTTAACCGATGCATGATGATGATATTGTTGAATATATGGGATCGAAGGTAAAAGGAATGGCATATATGCTTTTAGCTAGACCCACATGGTGACCCTTCACAGTGACACGTACCAATCAGACAACACTAGTAATTTTGTCAATTTCGCTCGATCGTACGTCGTATATATATACCACATATTGAAAAATCACAGGCTTAATTATTAATCAGCTTGGTGGCCAGTTAATGCTAGCTGCATGTACGAACGTTCTGGCCTCTAGTTTAAATTTCCTAATATAATAGTACTACAAGGTAGATGTTTAAATTTATTACTATAACATGAGTACGTACAAGCTATATATATATATGTATATAATTAAATAACTTTTAATGGATCCAAATATTTTATTAAATTTGGTATAGTGTAAAGTCAACAACCTTTGCTTTAATATCATTCAAAATATCACTTATTTCAGAATCTGAAATGGAAAAATGTAGACTTTTATTATTTGTATCATATCTTAACGATAGTTAATTAGCATCGGTCCAACACACAAGCTAGATCAGTAAATTAATAGGCTAACTGATGCCAGATAAAATAGCGATTATTCTGCAGGTTAGTTGCAACAAATAATTTACAGAAAGAAAATAAGAGAATTACCCAAAAATACAGAGAAAACTTGTTTGCTGATCCTCCTGCATCACTAGTATTACACTTTCCACGTACATAGATCGACAAGTACAAATAACTTCATCATCATTAGTGCATTTCATGGAGCATGCATGCATGGACTAATGAAAGATCATGCATGCCTATTGCCTGAAGTTGGAGAATCATGTTTATTTATTTGAGGTTATATATGATCCTCATGCCAAGAGAAAATGAACTTAAGACGAAATTAAGAAATTAAGTAAAAAACCAGAAGTATTAATTCAATATCGAAATTCAATTCGTAGTACGCTTGGTCAATTTTAGTAAAGTTTTCATCCTCTTTTTTCGCCAGATGAAAGAGGCTGATTAATTATCATGATGATCTGGCATGCAGTAGTACTGGAAGCTGGGGAAAAACATCATGATGGGGCTATGATGGTAAAATCAGAGTTTGTAGATCATCATCATCATCAGAAGAAGAAGAAGAAGAAGAAAGGCTGAGAAATTCAATTTGGATAAAGGGTCATGCATGCAGTCGGCCTGCAACATCCAAAGTTGTGGTGCATGTGTGCTAGGTAGCTGCTGGATCAGTAGTGTTTGATAGCAAATAGATGGATAGAGACGCCAGCTTATAGATTAGGGACCAACGTATATATAGGTTCTTTAAGGCATCCACTCAGAACACATTTAGGACCACATGTTTATTATACATATGACAGTGAGATTTGCACAGTACAAGTTAGACTTTATAACCCTATATATATATATATATACACACAGCTAGAGATGGTTTCAGTATACTCGGTTCATGATCATATCATATGATCATAAATACTTCTAAATCTCGTTAGAATTAATTAAGATGCATGCAGATCATGATATCATGCATGAAAACCAGCTTATTTATCAATAAATCTTATCCTTGGCTAATTGAGTACTACATCAGAGTAAATTAAAGGTTTGCATGAAACTTCAAACTTAAAGCAAGCTGGAAAGCTAGCCCTAGAAGAAATACGAGTGGTTTGGGCTCTTCGGCATCTTAATTAAAGAAAAATGTAAATGAGGCCGTAACGACTAGTAGTACTGCAGACATAAGAAACCCTAGCTAATTATAAGAGATTTTTTGAAAAAAAAAAAAAAAATCATATGATCTCTCATTATATATAGGTCCATAATCCCAGCTTGTTGAATTAATCTTAGACTGAATTCAATATATATATATATTGGAATCTTCACCGAAATATTAATTGAGGTGTAATAGACTGAAGCAAGCTGCAGTAGCAGTAGCAGTAGTAGCAGTCAAAAAGCACACTGAGCCTTACTTTATATCGCTATTGCATTAAAACGATCGAGAAACCCTAGCTCACAGTTTGAAACCTATCTATCTATAAATTGACCCTCATGAGCCATGAGCAGGCCGGCCATGCATCTTCAGTTTGATGGACAATCAATATCATGTATAGCAAAGTCAGTGACCGCCCAGCTTCTTATCCTTTTACTTTTTGTTGGTAGAAAAATTCGGTGCCTCTTCTAGACTCTTTAACTCTCTGGCCTGTTTCTTCCAGCTGCCCCCTTTAAATTAGAAAAAGAAAAAGAATTAAAAACCCGCTATTTCAACCAAGATTTATTGATTGATTCTCCAGCTTGAAAGTACTTGCACGTATGTCTTCTTAAAACAAATTAGAAGGTTTTCAAGAAATTGAAAATAAACCATTGTTTTAGCTAGGGTTTTGAGCTCTATATTGGGAGAGTTCTCTCTCTCTCTATCAGCAATTTCGTAGAAAGCTGTGCATTTACTGGTGGGCTTCACGAGAAGGGTTAATGTTCTTTTCCTTTTCAGAGCATACTCTGTCATAAATATAATGGTCCCTAGATCCAAGAAAACAATGTTTCATCAGGCAACGTCGGCAAGCTTCTCAGTATGAGTTTTAACTATAAAGTGAATTAGTTGTGCTTCTCCGATGCAAAAAGAAGAATATATATGGAGCGCTTTGAATAGTTAGATGAAATCAAATGGTTTTATATAAAATTTAAATAAAATATTATTAAAATATTATTTTTTAATAATATTATTATTGTGTTGAGATTTGAAAAAGTTAAATTGTTTATTATATTTTGTATGAAAATTTAAAAAAATTGTAATGATGAGATTAGATGAAACACAGCTTTCACTATTCAAATGGGGCTGAACCTCTAAATTGGCTTTATTATTTACCGAAAATAAGATCATCAGCACTACTGTTAATTTTCAATCAGTTTGAAAGTATTCTTGATATATAACAAATTAACCAGTAACCTTTTTAATCATGATATTAAATAATCAAGAAGTTTTTATTAATCTTTACTAATTCGATATATCGTCAATAATATTCATTCGATATGATAAGAGAATGATTAATATAATTTATTTTAGACATTATCTATTATGTTTTATGATAAGAAAGACCATTATTTCTCTTGGTGATCATTAATATTACGTCTGAAAAATCATTTTCTTGATTAATTTAGCTGAGCTTTATTAATTAGTGAGATAAAGATCAGTCGAATTATGAGTATATATATATATATATAATATTTCCAGCCAGATGGATAAAGGATTTTTATTTCAAAGACAATTATACCTCATTTTTTTCTGTCAAAGGAGACGTACGTACGTAAAGTGAACAGAAAATTTAATAAACATGATATATAAAATTAAGTTTGCATGCAAACCTATTTTCTTTGTGACTCGTTATGATCGATCTGCCGGTGTCAATGCTGTCTGTCTATCTGTTTAGATTTAGAGATGAGATGAGATGGTTTTAGATGAAAGATGAAAGTTAAAAAAAATATTGTTAGAATATTATTTTTTAATCTTATTATTATTTTGAGATTTAAAAAAATTGAATTGTGTATCATATTTTGTGTAAAAATTTGAAAAATTTATAATAATGAGATGAGATGAGAAAAGATGAAACATTTTTCAAATCCAAATGGGGCTAATTAAGTAGTACTACTCGACGTCATACTTGATTATTAATTCTCGAAATGCATTTGAACATATATTAATTAATTATAAGCAATGGATCGATCATTCGTATAATATCCATAAAATTAACGACTGATCACCTAGCTAATTAATCTTTATTAGCAGCATGAATTCCTATTGTTATTAGCTAGCTAGCTAGGTGCATGCATGCACCTTATAATTATTATCATCTTCGAATATTGTAAAATCATTTGTGACAAATTAGCTAGATTTGGAGGATAATATTATTCAAAAACAGAAAATACTACTAAAATTAATTAAGTAAAATATATAGTTGCAGATTAATTATTTGACAAATTAATTAATTAGGGCATAGTACGTACGTAGGGCAATAACTAGCTAGCTAGTTAATTAAAACCCAGCGTGCAAGTGCACATGCGATTTTAGACGCCCACAGCGAGTTTGAAATCGATCCAAAAAAGGCCTTTTTGCGTCGATTTGTTTGCTGGCGATTTTATAATCGCTGGAAAAAGTAGGAATTCTTGTAGTGAGCTAACATGCAAGTGAAGATTTTCATAATTCCTTGGTTTTTAAGACCAATTAGATTATTGTAGATTTATCATGAGGACAGCTTACTCATGCATGGGTTGGAAACAATAATGAGCTAGAGCTAGCTAGGCTTCCTGAATTGGAAAAAAGAAAAGAAAAGCAATTGAAATTAAGGATGTAATTAAGATCGAAGTTCATAATATTTAAGAATGAAATTAGTAATTAAATTAATCTTAATTAAGATCAGGGGATAAGCAGAAGAAAAGAGATCGAAGGGGACCTCTCAAACGTCTGAATTAGGTAGCTAGGTTATATGTGATTGCTCAGCTTTGACTTAGGTACGTACTTATATTAATAGCTATATATATATATAGCTATATATTTAATTCAAATAAATATATTAATATATGTCTATTGTTGATTTGAGAATCTGATAATAGTACAATTAAGAAGATCAAGCATCTGATTAATCTCTCTGATTTCATTTTCTATTATTTTCTGCATGCATGCATGCACTAGCTAGCTAATTAATTTCCTATATATTTATTTGTCCTCAAGCGATCGAGCAGTAGTACTAATATTAATTATATCAAGATACCATGCCGCCAAGCAATATCTCCAAACCCTAGCTAGAAAGCAAAAAACTATATATATGGAAGCAGATGTGATTAATGCGCGCGTCCTGCACTCTCCTGTGTGAATAATGCAAAAAGGCAGCAGGGAAAATTGATTGCAAGCAAAAAGTAAAGCACTGCTGAGTACTGCACTCCTTCCTTATAATGACCATCAGGTTCATGCATGCTTCTCTCTCTCTCTCTCTCTCTCTCTCTCTCTCTCTCTCTCTCTCTCTCTCTCTCTCTCTCTCTCTGTGATCTGATCACTCTGATCATACGTACCCAAAAGGAAAACCAAAACGTACGACACCTGATCTTGTAATTCGGTTTAGATTGATCATCACCGCTGGCCCCAAATTTGATGATCATGTGTTGGGTAAAATTATATCTAATAGGCGAGGAATGAGCCACGAGTGGCTAAAAGCCAGAGTCAAGTGAGGCTCACGGGACAGAGGGCGATTAAAGGACCGAAGTATGTTAAACCGGGCATAGACATGGAAACCTAATAAACCATTTCATGACAATGAGATTCAGGTCTATAAAGATACATCCAAGCTAGATATCCACGTCGGATAGAGTCAATAGACGCCATTAACGGCCAAATCGTGCCAAAGAATGTAACATACTAAAACTGGGCATTGAGAGTCGATACCCATGGAGAAGTTTTGCCATATCAGGTTAGTCCAACCTCTATTAATAGCCAACCAAGTATGCATCATAAATAAATTCTTTGGGAGGTAGAAATAGTATAACCTATCACTGACTTGGGCATCAGAGGCATCCTCCACTAAGTATCGCAAGTTCTTCTTTTTGGTTGTAGGTTGTTAGGGCATGCCGCAGGCATACTGAAAACTACATCAACAGTTTGGCACCGTTTGTAGGGTTGTTGATTTATTCATAAAGTGTCTTCAATATGCCTGCGACTACATGCTCTCATACAATCTACGGCCAGGAAGCGACTACAATGGAAGAACAGACAAATGATGAGATGGGGTGGAAGTTCGCTAAGATGGAGGAAAGGGTGAAGAAGATGGCACTGGAGATGGAAGCCTTGCAAAGAGAAAACAAAGCCTTAAAGCGTCTGGATGTGGATTTTAAAGGAGTTGTGGGCCAAGACCACATCAAACAACTTAATGAGAAGTCTCAAAGCGATACGGGACCAACTCCGAATGACCAGGAAGAAAAGAAGAAAATGCACGACAGCCTACGCGACCTCATGGACAAGTATGAGGAGATAGCGAAGCTTGTGGAAACGTCATCGTCAGTCGGTATCCTGCTCAACAGTACCAATATGCTATTCACTAGGTGATTAACCCTCAAGGGAATGGCAAAAGGGTGGTTCAAGAATCTAAAGCCAAGATCTATTGCTAGCTTTGAAGAGCTAGGTAGGTAGTTCTTGATGCAGTTCATGGACCGTAGGTGCAGAAGTTGACCAATTGCATACCTGGCCTTTTCAATGTAAAACAACAAGAAGAATAAAGTCTGAAGACAGGTTGCATACCTCACTCAGTTCAAAAAAGAGCACTTGGTGAGGACGGCTAGGATGAGAAAATTACATTGATAGTGCTTTTAGGAGGGATTTGGCTTCAAAGTTTCCATGGAGTTGGCAAGGAAGACGCCAACAATGCTGCGGGAGTTTATGGATAAGATAAAAGATTTTGTCAATACGGAAGACAAGTTGAAAGCGTTGATTGATCTGTGAAGAGTTGAGGTGGAAGAGGCAAATAAAAAAAAGTGAAGGAGGCAAGGAAGGGTAGCAAAAGAAAGGGAGGATGAGAGCAAGGTGAGAAACAGTCACTACGAGGGAAGGAAGGACAAAGGCTCCCACTCACACTGTCAAAGTTCTAGAGGGCTTATTCGAGTATGAAGGTGCAAGGAAATGAGGAGATACAACCATGAAAGAACAACGATTGGAACCAGCATGATCGAGAATCCAACCGTTATTTCCCTTACCACAGAACTCGGATAGAGGTAATGCAAGAGAATGGGGAGTTGGAGTGGCTCGTTGTTGAGCATGAGCGGCCACCTAGTCAAAAGCAGGAAGCCGAAGCAACTCCTTGACGACCTCAGAGAAGCCTTCACAGCACTCAGAAAATACAAGATGAAGCTCAACTCACTCAAGTGTGCCTTCGGTGTTGAATAGGGGAAGTTCTTAGGCTTCATGATTTCAGAGCGCGGAATCGAGGCCAATCCCGAGAAGGTCAAGGCGATTGTGGATATGCCACCACCATATATGATAAATGAAGTCCAAAGGTTGGTAGGGAGAGTAGCCTCCCTGAGCCATTTTCTTGCAAGGTCGACCAACCGTTGCCTTCCTTTCTTCAAGGTTCTTAGGAAGGCACGAGAGTGGGACTACGAGTGTAGCCAGGCCTTCAATGAATTAAAAGAATATTTGGTCCATCCTCCACTCCTCAGTCAGACCAACTTAGAGGAAGACCTGACCGTATACCTGGCAGTATCACCAAATACTATATCCGCCGTCCTAACTCGGAGCGAGGATGGAGCTTAGCAGCCCTTCTACTACATGAGCAGAGCCCTTCGAGGAGCAGAGGCCAGATTTCCCCAAACCAAGATGTTGGCATTTGTGTTGGTCATCGTCGCCATACGACTAAGGCCATATTTTCAGGCCCACCCAATGAAAGTACTCATAGATATCCCATTCAGAAAATGTTGCAGAAACCCGATGTGTCCGACCGAATGACGAACTAGGCGATCGAGTTAAGCGAGTTTGAAATCAAATATCTCCCCCATACTGCGATTAAAGGACAAGTGTTGGTGGATTTAATGGCCGAATTCTCAAACTTTCCAGAAGAAATAACGTGGCACCCGAAGGCAAACCCTGACAAGTCTAGGTCGACGGCTCGTCCTATTGGGCTATCGGAGGAGTTGGGGTGCACATAGTCACAGAGTCAGGGAAGAACTCTACTATGCACTCAAGCTCATTTTCAAGGCCACTACAATGAGGCCGAATACGAGGCACTACTGGTAGGTTTGACAATTGCCAGGTCATTAGGTGCTACAGAGGTCGAAGTAAAAGCTGACTCACAGGTGGTAGTCAGTCAGATAACGGGATAGTTTGCTACTAAAGGAGAAAATCTGAAGAATTATCTTCAGCAAGTTTGAGAGGAGTGTGACCTCTTTCAATATTTCCACATTCAACAAATCCCGAGGGGAGAAAACCATAAGGCAGACCGCCTGGCAAAGGCCGCTTCAGGCCAATAAGAAGCCTCCCTTCTAGACCACACCACAATTCGAAAGATCGATATGCCAGCTATCGCGATCGGGGTATCCACAATCCAGATATTGTAGCCCCAAGACTGGACCATCAACATCATAAAGTTTCTCGACAAAGAGCAGAACGGCTCACTTCACATTGGTGGAAGGAATCCTATAGGAGAGGCTTCGCAGAGCCCCTCCTAAGATGCATATCGCCCGAGCAAGCCCAATACATGCTAGCTGAGATACATAAAGGAGTTTGCAAAAACCACTCTAGTGGAAGAGCGCTGGTAGCACGAATCACACGGGCATCATACTATTGGCCTAACTCCTTTAGGGACGCAGAGGACTTTGTAAAAAAAAAAATGCTCTAAATGCCAAAAGCAAGCACCGATTCACCATTACCCTCCCAAAAAGCTGACCTCCATCATCTCCCGTAGCCCTTCGCACAATGGGGGCTCGACCTCATCGGTTCGCTTCTTGGGGGCAAATGAGGAGGGAAATTCGTTGTAGTGGCGGTCGATTACTTCACAAAATGGGTAGAAGCAGCAGCCTTAGCAACAATCACAAACCGAGCCATAACAAGGTTCCTCAGGAAATTCATAATCTGCCGATTCAAAATTCCTCAAAGCTTTATATCAGACAACGAAAGGAAGATTGTTTGTTCCCATTATCGAGAGTGGTGTTCGGAACTCAAGATCAAAATCAACTACTCATCTCTAGGACATCCACAAGCAAATAGACAAGTAGAAACCACCAACAAGACGCTACTCAATATTTTAAAGAAAAAGCTAGGAGACCAGAAGGGAAGTTGGGCCGAATAACTCCCCAGCATACTATGGGCCTACCAAATGTCAGTCAGAACCCAAATGGGAGAAACACCCTTTGCCCTCGTCTAGGAGACCGAAGCCGTAATCTCAGCATAGGCAATAATACCCACATATCGAATACAACATTTCAACCCAGAACGCAATGAAGAAGGGTTAAAAGAGAACTTGGATTTCTTAGAAGAAAGGCGAGAAGAATAGGCGAGCCGAACAACCACCAACAAACGAAAGGTCAAATGATACTTAGACAAGCGAGTCCGATCTTGAACCTTTAAGGTAGGGGACATGGTCCTGAAGCAACTGGACGTCACCATTTAGGAGGAAGGAAAATTGGGGCCCCGATGGGAGGGGTCGAATGGTAACAAAGAGCAGAAGGCCTAGCTCTTATCGACTCAAGGACCAAGAAGGCTGCGAATTACCCCACCCATGGAACGCTGAGCACTTGAGAAAATATTTGTATACAGGCCATGATGCCGCCCCACAATGTAGAAAACAAATTATCAATAAAGAACCTGTAAGCTTGTTCCATTCTCTTGTCTAAAAGCTTCAATCAAACAAGCCTAGCACCTTGGTTGGCCACGATGTATTGGCTAAAGATTAGAGACCCAAGATCTACCTTTAAAACAGAGTCAGAACACAAGTCCCTTGACTGCTGACCTTTGTGCCAGATTGCTGCCTGCGATGCATTGGCTAAGGACCAGAGCTCACGAGATCTGCCTTAAACAATGGCCAGTCGGAACACAAGCCTAGTCTCTTGGCTAAACTTACTGACCTTCTTAGAGTACAAGCCCAGTCCCTTGGCTGGCAACGATGTATTGGCTAAGGACTAGAGCCTCGAGCTCTGTCTGAACAATAGCCAGTCGAAATACAAGTCCCTTGACTTGCCAAACTTTGTGCCAGGTTGCTGTTTGCGATGCATTGGCTAAGAACCAGAGCCCTCGAGCTCTACCTTAAACAACGATCAATCGAAACACAAGCCTAGTCCCTTAGCTGGACTTGCCGACCTTCTTGGGCTACAAGCCCAGTCCCTTGGTTAGCCACGATGCATTGGCTAAAGATCAGAGACCCAAGCTCTGCTCGAACAATAGAGTCAAAACACAAGTCCATTGACTTGCTGACCTTCGTGCCAGGTTATTGCCTGCGATGCATTGGCTAAGGATTAGAGCCCTCTAGCTCTGCCTTAAACAACGGCTAGTTGGAACACAAACCCAGTCTCTTGGCTAGACTTGCCGACCTTTTCAAAGTACGAGCCCAGTCCTTTGACTGGCCAAGATGTATTGGCTAGGGACTAGAGCCCCGAGCTCTACCCAAACAACAACCAGTTAGAATATAAGTCCCTTGACTTTCAGACTTTCATGCCAAGTTGCTGCATGTGATGCATTAGCTAAGGACCAGAGCCCTCAATCTCTGCCTCAAACAACGGCTAGTTAGAACACAAGCCCAGTCCTTTGGTTGGACTTGCCGACCTTCTCAAGGTACAAACCCAGTCTCTTGGCTAGACTTGCCGACCTTTTCAAAGTAGAAGCCCAGTCCTTTGACTGGCCAAGATGTATTGGCTAGGGACTAGAGCCCCGAGCTCTACCCAAACAACAACCAGTTAGAATATAAGTCCCTTGACTTTCAGACTTTCATGCCAAGTTGCTGCATGTGATGCATTAGCTAAGGACCAGAGCCCTCAATCTCTGCCACAAACAACGGCTAGTCAGAACACAAGCCCAGTCCTTTGGTTGGACTTGCTGACCTTCTCAAGGTACAAACCCAGTCCCTTGGATAGCCACGATGCATTGGCTAAGGACCAGAGCCTAGAGTTCTGTCCAAACAACAACTAGTCGAAACACAAATCCCTTCACTTGCCGACCTTCGTGCCAGGTTGTAGCCTGCGATGCATTGGCTAAGGACTAGAGCCCTCAGGCTCTGCCTTAAACAAAGGCCAGTCAGAACACAAGCCCAGTCTCTTGGCTAGTCTTGCTGACCTTCGTAGGATACAAGTCCAGTCCCTTGGCTGGCCATGATGCATTAGCTAAGGACTAGAGTCCCAAGCTCTGCCTGAACAACAGCCAGTCGAAACACAAGTCCCTTTACTTGTCGGCCTTCGTGCCAAGTTACTACCTGCATGCATTGGCTAAGGACTAGAGCCCTCGAGCTCTGCCCAAACAACAGTCAGTCGGAACATAAGTCCCTTGACTTGCCGACTTTCGTGTCAGGTTGCTGCCTGCAATGCATTGGCTAAAGACTAGAGCCCTCGAGCTCTGCCATAAACAAAGGCCAGTCGGAACACAAGCCCACTCCTTTAGCTAGTCTTGCTGACCTTTGGGGGGTACAAGCCCAGTCCCTTGGCTGGCCACGATACATTAGCTAAGGACTAGAGCCCCGAGCTTTGCTTGAACAACAACCAGTCGAAACACAAGTCCCTTTACTTGCCGACCTTCGTGCCAGGTTGCTGCCTACGATGCATTGGATAAGGACCAAAGCCCTTGAGCTATGCCTTAAACAATGGCTAGTCGGAACATAAGCCCAAACCCTTGGCTGGACTTGCCGACCTTCAAGGAGTACAAGCCCAGTCCCTTGGCTGGCCACAATGCATTGGCTAAGGATCAGAGTCCTGAACTTTGCCTGAACAATAGCCAGAGCATTCCAAACTCCCTGTGATGCACTGATTCAGGGCTAGAGCATTCCAAGCTCTGCCCATTCACAGCCAATAAAGGACAGGTTGTTTGACATTCCAACTTCCATGGACAGATAAAGAAAAATAAACGTAGAAGCAAGAAGAAAAGAAAGCAAGGGAAACAAAGATGCAGCCATGATCAACACATGAAAAGTATATACATATTTTGGTTCTCATTACTTTTAAATCCCATGCAGGCCTGAAAGTACTAAAGCAAATAAAGACAAGGGCCCAAGCTACAGAGGAGCATCACAAAAGGCTAGAGGCATCTATTCCCTGCCTAAAGACTTCATGAAGCAATAGGCCAAGCGGTCTAGGAGAAGCGTGCTGAGGTGGAACGTGCTGAGGTCTGTTGTTGGGCCCTCCCTCCGTTGATCTCACATGCGATCGAGACCTTCCCAGTACCCATAGCCCCAGGCCTTATCTCGAAGGGCAGGAACCAGCCGAAGTTGAGACTCGGTGAGATCCTCTTGCTGCTGAGCGGCACCCTCGGAAGACCCCAAATTGCTAGCCTTGATTCGAAGCCGCCAAACAGAAGTCCTTAATTTCTATGCCGAAATGGTGAGCTTGAAGTACTTGTGAAGAAATCGAGAACACTCATCAGTAGCATGCCTTTTCTCCCTCGCCAGCATCTCTACTGCTCTTTAAACCTATTCCGCTCTTCCTCGACGGACTCCAAATTGCACTCCAACCTCTCCACCTCCTCTCTGGCGTTCCCCCTTTCAGTAAGAGGGAGATCAAACCCCTTGTAAAGACCATCACGCTCCTTCCTAGTGGATTGCAACTCCTAGTGCTTCTCCTTGATCTCCCGATCCTTCAACTGGATTTCCCGATCCTTTGACTCGATCTCCCGATCCTTCGACTTGATCTCTCGATCCCTCGATTCAATCTCTTTCCGTTGAGCTTGTATCTTCTGATGGTAGAGCGCATTTTATTCAATTAGAGAATCTCTCTCCATGGACAGATTGTGGAGATCGTTGCTCATCTTTTTCATCTGCAGGTGTAGGAGGTAGTTCAGTGCTCGTTGAGCACTGAACTCTTCTTTAAGAGCCTCCCGGTAGTTAGTAACCATCTCCGCGAATTGATCTATGGCCTAAGTTTAGGAAAATAGAGTCATGAGAGAGGCAAAATGAAAAACAAACTAAATGGCAAAAGGGGAACATGCATATGCTAGCAAAAATAGGCCTGAACTTTCGAGCCTGCTCTTCTACTGATTCAACTCGGGCCTTCTCGAAACACTGGCCCCGTCGCCTGTGCCCCAACTCCCCGGGGACAAGAAGAGGGCCCTTCACTAGCCAACACCTGACCAAACTCTGAAAGCACCAACGACGATTTAGCCGTCTCCTAGCCTAGAGAAGAAGCCTCGCCCTAAGGAACCTCTGGATGGCCAGAGCCGTCTCTAGTGGGGGGGGGACACCGACGGAGAGATATCCTCCACCAAGATAACGTCTATCCTGGTCGGAGAAAGTGCCTAAGCCTGAAGAACAACGAATTCCTAAGATGGGCAATCAAAGGCAAGGTATGAGACAACATTAGAGAAGGAAGAAATCTTAGCAGAACATGAAAGAGCAAATACCTGAGAGACTGATGGAAGAAGGACCACCTCTGGGATGGCTGGAGGGATCGATTCAGAGACTACAGAAGGAGTCACATCCAGGACCACTGGTGGGGCCAACTTGGGAACCACGACAAGGTCGGCTCCATGTCCTCTGGAGGGGTAGAAGTTATGGCCCCTAGAGGGGTCAGCTCCATGACTTTTGGAGGGGTCGGCTCCCTGGCCATTACAAAGGACAATTCGAGAATAATGCCGGGAGCTGTCTCCAGCACTTCTGGACTTGTCAATTCTAGAACCGTAGGAGGGCTAGGGGAAGCAAGACTCGAGGACTCTGGTGGAGGGGTACGGGGCATCACCAAACACTCGCGAAGGCAGCCTCCACCTGGGCAAGCCTCTTTTGGTTGGCTCGCCAACCAACGACTCGCTTTGAGAGACCTCCACTTGACTAAGCGTCTCTTCGAACGAAGGAAAGGCCCCCATCATTGGACTAGGCTCACGAGGGGCTGGGTTGCTAAAAGTATTGAAAAAAAGGGAGGAGATGGCATTGTCATCCTCCACATCATCCTTAATAGAACCTGAAATAAAAAGAAAATTGACTTTAAAAAGCGTGATAAAGGGAAAGCGCACCATAGTCTAGTAAAGTTCAAAACATTAACTATCGGCAGGTCCACCTGTGGGACTTGAGGATGAGGAAGGGGACTTGTCGTGGGAGCAGCTTGGTAAGAACTGCCCTCCTCCTTACGGGGTGCGCCCGTCGAAGACGGACTAGAAGAACTCTCAAGGGCCCTTTGCACTGGGACCTGGGAACCCGAATGAGAACTCCCAGTGATATGAACCCGCAGGAATAGAATCTCTTGAACCCACAATTAATTTGAAAACTCACCAAAAAAGTCAAAATCAAGTCAATGGATGGAGAATCTAGACCCGATGAGAACTCGTTTCAAGAACCCAGATTACAAGGAGGAATGCTACAAAGGTTGTGATTTACCTTTGATAAGTACAAAAGTTCAATCAAGAACAAGAGGCGTAAACTCAACTCACAATGAAAATTCAATATTGTCTACCTTCAAATGAGACTACAAAGAGTATTTAAACCAAAACCTAATTGAAACCCTAACCCAAAATAAACCCCTGGATGAATAGTGCGGCGCTATAGTGATTCGGCCAGATGAACAGTGTGGTGCTACAGTGATTCGAGACGTGAACAGTGCCGCGCTATAGTAACTTCTTGAAACCCTAGTTCCTAAAATGTAACTTTCCAAATAAGCCCTTGACCACAATACAAGACCTTTCCAAAACTCTAGTTCATAAGAAATAAGACATACGTTGGCTAAGCATCCTTAAGCCCTCTTATTCTAAACTAATAAAATAAATACTTTAACAAATTGAAAGCCATCAATAACAATAGGCCCAAACGATACTCTAAGTCGTGTCTTCCACATCTTATATCATACGGATTAAAACTGGTTCTCCTTCTTTCAAGCCCATCTTGAGTGTTGGGCTCTTGCTAGCTTCATCCAAAGTGGATTGCACCAATCCTTACATTGTTTCCTTGATCTTCGTGGCTATCGATCTTGTAATTGGCCCATCTAGAACTTGCAAAGAATCTTTAAGACTAGGCCCACTTTGGTTTCCATCATTCCCCCTCTCCTTAAAAGGATTCGACCTCGAATCTCCACCTGGATCAAAGGGAAAAAGGTTAGTAACATTGAAAGTAGCAGAAACATGATACTTACCTGGAAGATCCACTTTATATGAATTTTCATTAATTTTTTTAATAAATTGGAAAAGTCCATCCAAGTTACTCCTGTCATCAACAAGCAAAAGCATCAAAGTTAAAGGAATAAATGGATTAAAACCATAAATAACTTCAAAAGAAGAATAAGAAATAATAGTATGCATGGTCCTATTATATGCAAACTCTAATGAGGACAAATGATACTCCCACAAACGTTCATGCAACAAGTTAATTAATGGCAAATGATACTCCCACAAATGTTCATAAAACACATCTAAGGTTTTCCTTACACCAAAATGACAACTCCCATTATATGCAAACTCAATGAATGGCAAGCAATACGCCCACAAACGTTCATGCAACACGTTAACTAATGACAAATGACACTCCCACAAACGTTCATGAAACACATTTAAAGTTTTCTTTACCCCAAAATGATCACTCCAATTATATGCAAACTCAATATATAGCAAGCAATACTCCCACAAATGTTCATGCAACACATCTAAAATCTTCCTTGCATCGAAATGACCACTCCAAATATATGCAAACTCAATGAATGGCAAGCAATATTCCCACCCATGGTCACGCAATATTTGGAAGCGTTAAATAATTCCAAATGTTGGTGTCTGTCAACAACATCTCGGTCTCAGAAAGTGTCGGATGAGCAGTCGCCCAAGAAATCATCGTGGTGACCCCAAATTCCTCTCTTTCTGACAACTTGATAGAAATAGACTTTGAGGTTGGTACATTGACCCAGATTGCACGAACGGGAAATTCCTGGTTAACAAGTTCCTCTTCAGGGAACTCCTACCCCTACCCAAAGACAAAAAAGAAATGCCATTGCCAATCCTTAATCGAAGAATAACACTTCTCCAAGGACACGAAGCATTTCACCGGAGATCGAGATTGGAAGCTACAGATAGTCCCTTCGAAATGTATGATGAGATACATTGACAGAAACTCTCGGGCTGCCAGGTCTTGGTAAACCTCTGAATCTTCATTGAGAATGATTCGAAAGGCGATGCAGCTAGCCATCATCAGACGCCAGCCGTTGGGACTAAGTTGTGCCAGGGCCAATCCCAAGAAGTCCAGAATGTCCCTGACAGGCAGCAGGACGGCAACTGTAGCCCATTAGTGAACATTAGAGGATAGAGGGAAACTTGTGTCGCCAGTCCATCAACATCCACCGTGGTGACACGAGAACTAGGAATCTCCATAACGGTCTTCGGAGGAATATGGTACGACCAACGCTAAGCACAGAGATCATCACTAGTCATGATGGATGAGCACCATCTCCCAATGAAGTAGTTGAGATGAGCTTCGGCATCACTTTGATCAACCATGGCATGGGAGGGAAGAAAGACAATAGGTCAAAAACGAAGGAGGAGGAAGAAGAGGAAGACCCAAGGTAGAAGACGAAGGAGAGGCTTGAAGGAAAAGAGTAACAGAAGGGACAAAGGAAGGGAAGTGAGCTTAAATCCGAGTGAGGGGACGGCTGGACTTTTGAAATGGCAGCACCGAACCTAAATGGGTGTGACAGTTATGGGAAAACGAATCGGGCAGCACAGTAATGGCATGGGCCAACCCCAAACGACGAATGTAAGCACAGGGAGTCCCTTTGATAGGACAACCTCAATTAATGAGGGCGAAACTTTCCACATGGGGAAGTCAAAGCACTGTGGGGTCGTTCGGTATCCGAACAATTTGAAGAAAATGAACGAGCAAACGAGCATGTGCGGATATTGCAGCCCCTTTTCGATGCAACAAATGGCAAAGATAGCCACAACGGCCCCTTTACTTAGATGTAGAGGATACACTATAATTCCCAGCCCACAAGCATGCCAGTATTTCGCGGGGTACTGTGATGGGTGTTATCCTTTGGGCTAGACCAGGAGAAGGGCCCGGTCACGAGCCCAGATATAAGGACTAGGTTGGACGAAGCATATGAGAAAGGCCCAGATCTGAGCCAAACGTGAGGTCTGGGCTAAGCTGAGCAAACTTAAGAAGCCCAACTAGAAGAGATGGTTAGATAGGATACCATGGCAAACATATGGAAGGGACGACAGTTTGACACCCTACTAGCCAATAGACAGAGACATTCCCTGACCTTAAACATTGGCGCCCAGACATGATAGGAAGGAAGGAAGGAATGCCTGGATGAGGCCAAGCCGCATTAATGAGATAGAGAAAGCTGTGAGAAGAAGGCACGCCGCATTCAATGCGACCCAAGGCTTAGTACCCACGATGTAAGGCTTCGTGTCAGGGGCAAGTGCTATGAGTACCTGGCGGAGGCCACACTGCATTAATGAGACGGAAAGGGCTGTGAGGAGGAGGCACCCTGCATTCAATGCATTCCGGGGCTCGGTACGCTCAAAGTAAGGCCCTGTGTCAGGAAAAGTCACAATCAGACCTAAGTACCCTGTAGCATGGTAGGTGGATGGCATGAACATTTGATCTCATACAGAACGACACCCTGATACCCTAAAGGCCAAATGGTCAGGTATAAATAGGGGTCTCCCACGATCAATGGAGAGGTTGACATTTTTACATACATTCTTACTACAACTTTCTTTCAGATATTCTCTCTTCATCTCCAAATACTGAAACTAACTTGAGCGTCAGAGGTATCACAAACCCCAAGCTCACCATTCATCTTAGCAAGACCAGGCACCAAACTCCAACTACGTAGAGTTGCCCAAGCCGCGAAACACGACATCAACTCATAGATTTTTAAATTTTTGGTCAACCAAAGAAAACACGACAATGAGGTGGAACCATCATTCAACATGCCATCTACCATTCCATGAAATATATTTATTTGACTTCCCGTCACCACTTGACGAATATTACATTCACACGTCTCTGAAGAAAGGGATGGATGGGCCTAGTGGCAGAACCAAGAATTTGTTTTAGGGGGGGCAAGAAAAGCTAAAACTATAATAGAATATTTTTTTTGTTCTATTTCTATACAATTCTTCCTACGGTATCGAACAATCTGATAGTGAGATCTAAAATAAAAATAAAATACGTTTAATACAACCTATGTATTAAAAAAGTATATAATATGTCAAGAACAATATATCATTGAAATAATATAAAGACACTTATACAAATATATCAAACAAAAGAAACACAAAGTGCCTAAAATTGTAACTTGGGTTCATTTAAAAAATAAAAATCATCAAGTATTGAATCTAAATCTAAATTCTTAACTATTTCTCTTTCAATATAAATAACTAAATTATTTGCTAGAAACTCATCTTCAATTTTGTTGCGAAATATTGTTTTAACAATCTTCATAGCTGAAAATGCTCTTTCATTGGTCGCTGTAGATATTGGAAGAGTCCAAATAAGATGAATCAATCTATCAGTTTGATAGTATGTCTTTGATTTCTTTGTCTCTACCAATCTTCGACATAAATCTGCAATGGATGACAAATTCTAAAACTTTAGATTAGTAAGCACATCAACTTCAAAAAGCTTCAATTGAAACCTTAAATTAATTTTCTCGTTCTCAGAAAAATCAAGAAGATAATATTTTTCTGCAAGACAACATATATCATTAATATTAAAAAATTTATAAGCATCCTTTGGATCCAAAGCTGAGTTAAGAGTTAAAAGTTTTGTCGCTCCTTCACCAAACCTACTGTCAAGCTCTTGCATTTGAAAATCTATAGTAGCATTAAATATTTTAAAATAATAATGATGCTTTATTGTAATGTGATTTCATTGATGAAGACCACGAATTTGTACATAACGAGAGCTCAATTCTAGAATGTCAATATCAAATTTCTTGGAGAAAGAGACAACATTCTTAAGCAGATTTTCCCAACCTTCATTTCTAAACTTTTGAATGAGTGCTTTTGTAGTAAAAACCATATTCATGGCATTCAAGATGTCTTGAGATTTTTGCTGCAAAACTTGACTAAAAACACCAATAATACCCGTGATTTCTTTCATTAAATATAAAATAAATATAAATTAGAATGGTGTAATCATTTTATAAGAAACACTCGCATCCCTGCGTTGAGAGTAAGTGGATCCTTCTTTTATTATGTTTTCAAGCACAGAGCAAGTGGCTCCAAACATTCGTAACAGATTGCAAATAGAATAAAAATGAGAACCCCTACGAGAATCACCGACTCATTTGACATTGCCAATTTGGTTAGTTCCTTTTTCACTTTCAAGATCATTAATAGCTATCATATGTGCAATTTGTGTTGCCTGAGTAGCTTGTAGTTCATCATGATGTTTACATGAAGAGCCCACTGCATTGATAATGAAATTCAAATTTGAGAAAAACTCATGAACAGAAACTACCTCTCTAGATGCAGCAACTAATGCTAATTGTAATCGATGAGCAAAACAATAAATATAGTATGCATATGAGCAATCTTTAAGAAATAATGCTTGCAATCATTTCCATTCACCACACATAATACTAGCACCATCATATCCTTGTCCACGAATATTTTTAATATCAAGACAATGATGAGAAAGAATTGCAGATATTTCATTCGTTAGAGTTAATGTCGATGTATCTTTAATATGTATAAGATCAAAAAATCGTTCTTGTATAAAACCATCATCATCAACAAATCTCAAAGGAAATACACTATAAAATGTAAACTAAAACTAAATATAAGTAGAAAATAGAGAGAGCAAGCCAGATGAATGGATGGAATTAGAGATAGAGATGGCAAGTGGAGAAGACTAGCAGCAGCAGTTAGACCCCACAAGGCAGTGGCCGAACTACTGAACTATGAAGCTGCTCGGCCGTTCTCCCGTAAAACCAAATGAGCCATTGAGAGTCCAAGACTTATGTGTCATGCGTGTGAACAGTGAAGTCGTAAACTCAGAGAACCCCCCGAAAAGAACTCTGCTGTCCGTTGAAAAACAAAAGACCGAATAAAACTCGAATGCCCTTTGCGTGTTGAAGACAGAAGACCCCTTCAGAAATGACTTGCTACTGCCTCGTTCCAAACGCCCAAAAGTCCGTTGCTTTTCACTTTTTCTCCCAGCCGAACAAAACTCCACTGCAGCACTGCGAGCCTGTTGCTCTGCACTGCACAAGACTTACGACAACTCCACAGCTACTTCTCCCAAAAGAACCTGTGTACAAAATGCAACTAACACTTCAAAACGAACTCTTAAGTGCCTTCTTTCAAAAAGCAAAGATCTCCAGGGAAAAAAAAAAAAAAAATGAAGATTAAAGTTTTTTAATTGAACTTATAAGTAATTAATCTATAAGATAAAAATAATTTTGTAGAGGGGGGCCAAGATAATTTTTTAAAGAAGGGGCCAACACAAGATGATATTAATATCATCCTTCTTTTTTTTTTTTTTTTTTTATAATAATGGACTAACTTTCATTCATAAAGGAGGACATACACTGTTGACTTAAAAATAAGTTACTTACAAACGCTAATAGCTTCTTAGCACACTTCTGTGACTGACATGGTCTAGTCCAAACGGCAGATCTCTATAGACCTAAGTCTAAGAGATAGCACAACCCTGTCCACGACAGAGTTACTAGTAACCAGATAACAAAACACCATACCCGACAAAGCGGAATAAGGTGCACCAACCCCACCATAAGCACCGCCAAAGCGGAGGGGGGGGACTATTCCATTCGGACTAAGATCCAAAGGCACTATTTTTTTAGATTTCATTTTCTAAAAAGTAAAAGCAGAACATAAAATAAAATAAAATACACAACAATTCTAAATAAACAACACATGGGCTAAAGGAGCATAAGGCCCAGCCTAAAGAGATCCAGCCCAATTGCAAGTGGAGGACAACCTTAGGGTTTCATCATCTTCCCTGCCGCTGCCCTCTGCAATTTTCTTTTTTCTTTTTTCCCTTTCTTTTCTACTTCCTTAGTCGCCCGAACCTCTTCTTCCATTCCCCCGAACTTCTTCCGCCGCCCCTCCGTGTGAGCTACGGCAGCCTCCACCTGGGCTTCGAAAACTAAGCTTCCTCCACTGTCCCTCTCACCCATCCCCGGCTTTGCCCACCCATCGCACGAACTGCGGCCACACCGACCACCCATTGCACAAGCAACAAACGGCATCCTTGCACTTTCGCACCGCACAGAAGCACTGCACGACACCACAATCGCCTCGTGCCAACACACCGCCCAGTCGCACCTCACGACATCGCATGACACCGTCGCACGAGCCCCATGGCACAGTACAGACTTCCTGGTCCTCGTGGCTCGAAAACTGGCGATTCCATGCGAGGATAACCAGGAGAGTAAGGGTCAAGGCCTGTGTGGGTTGTCGAAGGAGGAACAGAGAAGGAACCGAAAATAAAGGAAAAAAAACAAAAGACATTACATGTTGAGACACCAAAACAATGCTCCTCATTATAGGCCCTAAAGAACACAGAACTTGAAAACTATGACAAAAGAACTCGAACAGGGAGGGGGTGGGAGTGTTGGCTCCTCCCCTCAGCCCTCTCAAGCAAGCCTTGGATGGTAGAGGTTTTTAGAGAGAAGTGATAGGTTCTCTCTCTAAACTGGTCAATACAAAAGGCAACGTCCATGAAATTAATACCAATATCATTATGTTAAATCATAAAAAATTAATACGTATTATTTTTTTTCAAACTTTTGGGGGGGGCCTTGGCTCTCTTGCCCCTTAATGGTTCCGCCACTGGATGGGCTAAAAATCTTTTTAGGGAAGTGTTAGGTAGTTATTTAAAAAAAAAGGTTAAATTGAAATTAGATTTAGGGTCTTTTGGAGTTGCATTAGAAGTTTTTAAAACTGCTTAAATAGCCTTAAAAACTCTTTAATGAAAAAATTAAAATTGTTTGAGTCTTACATATTAAAGTACTTTTTAATCACGAATAAGCTAAAAAATATGCTTGAGGAGCATCATTTTAGTGCTTTTCCTCAAACATACTTTTCTAGATAATGCGGAACGTAATTCAAATTTAAAAAAGAAAAAGAAAAAAACTATCAGTAGGCTAGAATACCCATATAATTTTAAGATAATTATAGCTTTTTAAACTTTCAAGTATATTTTCATAATCTATAAAAATAAATCAATGATCATCTTTTATACATCATAAAATACTTTTTTAATTTGTTTCCAAACAAATAAAATATGTTTGAAAGTGCTTTAAACATATGGTTATCAAACACTAAAGAAATTTTTAATAGTAGAACTTATTAGTTAAGTTATATGTTATAAACCCCAAAGCTATAAGTTATATTTTTCACCGCAATCTCAAACATGCACTCATACGATTTTACAACCATTTTGTTAAGGACGTGTTTCATACCACCAACTGTACGGATGATCTGCAGTAGATGAGATGGCGGCGCGAGGTGCCCGGTGGAACTCTGATGCCTAAGTTAAGAGAGAAGTGATCTCAATATAAATATATAAATGAATGAAAAATACGTTACCTTTAGGTGTTAGTTATAGGAGTTGATAACGACTAGCTCCAGAATTTATCTTGGATTACCCTCAAATAAATTGGTAGGATAGCTTTCTTGATCCATCGGAGGCGTTATTTATTTTCTATATTATCCACCACGTGTCCATAGGTTCAATCTCTAAGCTTATAGATCAGTCCCAATTCTTGAGGCCTCAGACTTGGGCCCTCCAACACATGGGCTTATTCCTCTGAGGCCCTAAATATCCCTTCCACATATAAATAAGTTAAATTGAAATCAGATTCACGACTTGACTCGTTGAAACTAATAGATGATATGTCAAATTACTTGTTGAAAAGTTGACGGGGCATGATTTAATAATTTTGCCTTAAACTCAACATTAACAATAGCCAAGATTGAAAATCTTTAAAATAAGAACCATTTAATAGCCAAGATCCAATAAATGAAAAGAATATCATGTAAAAGAAAGTACCAAGAAATGAAGCATAAAGAGAAGGAGCAATTAGGGTTAGCTGTAAAGAACCAATTCGTACGATTTCTCACCTGATACTCGCTCAGCTAAACTCGAATCGAGCTCGACTTGTGAAAAAAAAAAGCTCAATCGTGAAAGTAGAAATTAGCTCGATTAGTAAATGACACATACTCGATTAAACTTGACTCGACTCGGTCAATGCTTGTAAAAGCTCACTCATTCATGCTCGACTCGACTCGTTAGCTCAACTCGATTAGAGCTCGTCCATAACAACTATAAGCAAAAGTACACTAACAAACAGAAAACTTGTTAGATAGGTAGTACAGTTGATTGGCGATTTTTCTCTCTAGCTGAGCTAGGGTTTTAAGTGAGTTTTTTCATGGTAGCCGCAGGGTCCCTTGGTGGTCCTATGCTAAACTGAGATCCTTTGCAGACCTAGTGTCTGTTATTCCTCAGCCGATTCCAAAGGTCTCGTTGGCCATGAGGGCTCATAAAGTGATGGACAGAGAGGTGTATTTTAAATTCTCAAAGGAGGAGATTTAGAAGTCTACATAGTCGTTTAGGTTGTCGTTGGTATTGAAGTTCTTATGTCAACATCCTTCCGTGGATGCTATCCGAATGTTTATCAAGAATAGATGGGGACTGCAAGTGTACCAGTCATTTCTTCCATGAGAAAGCACCGTAATGTATTTGTCCGTCTTACGATGGAGGAGGATTCCAATAAAGCATTCTCGAGAGTGGTCTATGACATTGATGGTGTTCAATATAGGCCATTTCACTGGACCTCGAGTTTGGATGAGGAGGAGGAATCTTCAGTTGTTCCGATTTGGGTTTTTCTTCCTGGTTTGGCCCCGAATTTTTACCAGTCTTCAATTTTGCATATACTTACAATGCCAATTGGTAGATTTATTCATAGTGATAACTCAACAAGATGTGCAACGCGAATGGATGGTGCGAGGGTTTGTTTGGAGTTGGATGCAACGAAGAAACCTCTAATGTTTATGAAACTCTCCTAGCTTTTTGTATCCATTGCAAAAGGCAGGGGCATAATGATAAGACTTGTAAGAAGGAGAAACTATGAAAGGAAAAGGAGAAGCCAGTTGTGAGACAAGAATACAGGGTGGTGCAGAAGGTTGATAATGTACAGTTTGGTTCTAAAGAAGATGGAGCAAATAATACTGAGGTGTTGGTTTTGGAAAATTTAGAATCAATGGATCCGATCGGGTTTGAAGAAGTACATGTGGTGGCAAAAGAAGGAATCGATAATGAGAAAGGTGGGACTGTTGTGAAGACACTGAATCAAATGCTTGTGTTAGAGCTTTGCGAGACGGAGTCTGAGAAAGGCAAACATGTTGAAGAAGCAGAGCATGCTAATACTAATTTTCTAAAGTTGTCAATGGTCGTGGAGTTGTGTGATATGAATGAAGAGATAGTGGCAAGGCCTAATGGGGATTAGATAATTCTGGTGAGGAATCAGAGGGAGTCAAGTGGACATAAAGAGGGCTCTATTTTTGCAGGGAAGGAAGAACAGTTGGTCAGCCTGTCAGATAGTGAAAAAGGAGTTGAAACCTTGATTCCGGGTAAGGACGTGTTGCTAATTCAGAAATTTCAAATAAAAAGAAGAAGACTGAAGATATGATTGTGAAGGGCCGTAGTTCTAAACGGGTGATCACCCGATCCTCCAAATTAAATTTGTGATCAATCCAATTTTATATTGGAATATTAGGGGATTGGGACGTCTAGAGGAAGATTAAAGAAAATTGTTAGGAAATATAAGTCGAACATTTTTGCAAAAGCTAAGCGGTTTTCTTCTGCAGTTTCTATGGATGCTCTTAAATGTAGTCTTTATTATGATTTTTGTTTGTCAAATGAGGCAGTGGAAGGGAAGATCTGGATTTTATGGATGTAGGAGGTAAGAGTTAGTGTTTAGACAATGAGTAATCAACATATTATTGTCATGGTTTCTGATGGTTTGATAGAGTTCAAGGTTTCTTTTGTCTATGTAAAATGTAATTACGAGCTGAGAATGTATCTTTGGGCCGATTTGGAAAGGGATAGGATCTCAAACAGTCCTTAGCTAATCACAGGGGACTTTAATATATATTATAGCTAATGATATTGAAAAAAGAGGTTGAAGACCTCGTTCCATGGTGGCTATCACAGATTTTAATTATTGGATACATTCTTGTGGATTGATTGAGATGAAATTCTTGGATAAAAGTTTTTCTTAGTGTAATGGTCAGCTTGGGTTAGCTCGAAGCTTGGCTTGGTTGGATCGCATATTGATGGATCAAAATTTTTTGAATTGCTTCCTGGAATCTTCATGTGTTATTTATCTCTTTATGTGCCTGATCATGCGCCAATGTGCATTTCATTATCAAGCAATGCTGCTTCGTATGGTCCGTCTCCTTTCCGTTTTCAACAAATGTGGGTGGATCATCTTGATTTTAACTGTTGTGTTAAGAACTCGTGGGAGCAAGTGGTGTTCGGAATGGAGTTTACGAAACTTGCCTCAAAACTGAAATGATGGAAGCTGAGGCTTAAAGGTTGGAATAAATATGTTTTTGGATGGACTCATCATCATATCCAGGAGTTGGAACTTCGAAAAGAAGAATTAGGATTCAGTTTGCAGGGGCAAGTTGATGACGATACTAAACAGGATCTATTTGCTTCTAAGATTGAGCCGATACACGGGGAAAAAGAAGAAGAGTATTGTTTGTCTCCATGTGCTAAGGTTCGGTGGTTGGAGCAAGGGGATAAAAACTCACGATTTTTTCGTACTCTACTCAAAAGGCAGAAACAGACTCAGGTGTTAGAAATGAAGCTTCATAATTGTGTTGTATTAAATTCTCCTCAAGAGGTTCATGATGGTGCAGTTTCTTATTTTTCAAAATTCTTGGGGCAGTCTTCTAGAGTGGAATATCCAGAGCTAGAAGGGTTGATTGATTCGATCATATCAGAGAAGGATAATTTCCGTTTGTGTGGAGTACCTTCGATGGATGAAGTTAAACAAGCGGTTTTTAGCATTCCTATTGAGAGCAGTCCGGGACCGGATGGATTTGGATCCAGATTTTATAGAGCATGTTGGGACATTGTTTATCAGGATGTGGTGGAAGTGGTATGGGAGTTCTTTAGCGGTATTCCTCTTTCGAGGTTTTTCATGGCTTCGTTTGTGGTGTTGATTCCTAAGGTTTCGTGGCCTATAGGTTTTGATAAATTTTGGCCCATAAGTTTATGCTCAATTTTTTATAAAATATACACCAAGGTTTTAGTTAATCACCTGGCTCATTTGCTTCCTTCTATGATTTCCATGGAGCAAAGTGCTTTTATTTCGGGAAGAAGCTTTTTTGATAATATCAGTTTAATGCAAGAAATGGTTTCTTCTATTAATAAAAATACAGTGGGTGGTATTGTTATTTTCCAAATTGATATGGCCAAGACTTATGATAGGTTGGAATGAGATTTTCTTTTGCATGTTTTGGAGGTGTTTGGGGTTCTCTTGTGGAGCGTGGGCTGATAAGAAATTGCATTTTCTCGCCATGGTATTCTATTATGATACATGGCACTTCACGTGATTTTTTCCAAGGTGGTAAAGGGTTGAGACTGTGTGACCCTCTCTTGCCTTACCTTTTCATTGATATGGAAGAAGTCTTATTCCAATTATTAAAGAAGAATTTCTTAAGTGGAAAGATTGGCAATTTCTCACATCCATGAGGTATCCTCTTATTTTACACCTTCTTTATGCAGATGATGTTGTCATATTTGCAAATGGTAGTAAGAAGTCTGTTAAGGGTTTGATGAAAGTAATTGAGACATATGAGAAGTGGACTAGGCAGTGTGTAAACAAGGAAAAAACTGAGGTGTATTTTGCCAAGTAGTTTCACCTAAGTGGAAGTGAGAACTTCTCCGTCTCACAGGTTTTGTAGGAGGTTCCCTTCCTTTGACATACCTTGGTGTTCCCATTGTGTCGGGAAAGTTATTAAGAAAACATTTGGATCCTCTAATTACTTAGGTAAGGGAAAAGATTGGCGGATGGAAAATGAAATGTTTATCTAGTGGGGGTAAACTTGTTCTTCTTAAACATGTCTTGGAAAGTTTACCAATTCATTTGATTCTATTCTTCAGCTTCCTAAATTGGTTTTGAAAACAATTAATCGCATGTTTAGCTCCTTTTTTGGGGCGAGAGGAATGGGAAGGTAAAAAAGAAATGTTTTTCATGGGGAAAATGTGTAAACCGATAGAGGAAAATGGCATTGGCTTTGGAATTTTAAAGATGTCCATGTCTCTCTTCATGCGAAATTTTCTTGAAAGCTTTTGATAGGCGATGATTTATGGAGTCGATGTTTTGATGTGAAGTATATTGGCGATAAACATATCTCTTTGACTGATCTGAAAAAGGGCACACGGTTTTGGCGCATGGTTGTCACTTGCATCCCTACAATTTCACAAAACTCAAAATGGAAGGTCCGAGATGGGAGCTTGCTTTTTTGGTTTGATAACTGGATGGATGGGGGTCCTCTTGCAAATGTGAATTAGGTGGTTGAGGAACCAAAGCTGAAATTATGTGAATTGAAGGTGGAGAATGGCTGGGATGTTAATGAGTTGGAAAGAGTTGTTGGTATTGAGAGGGCAGATAAAATATGTAGTTTCTTGGGATCCCATAAATCTGGACAGGATCTTTTAGTATGGACAAAAAATAGTGATGGGCAGGTCTCAACGAAAAGTGTCTGGGAGTGTGTTCGTGTTCGTGCTCCGGAAGTGTGCTGGGCATCTTTGGTTTGGCATGCTTCTTTGCCAAAAAAGATATCTATTTTCATGTGGAAAGCAATGAATAGTTGTTTAAGTGTTGATGAGAGGTTGAGAAGGGTGGGTATTCTTATTCCTTCTAAATTTGATTGTTGTGTTAGAAGGAGTTTGGAAGACTTGAATCATGTATTAGTGGCTGGGGATATTGCGTCGGTGGTTTGGAGATCATTTTCTACGATTTTGGGTGTTCCTTTTGACCTGAATAGATCATGGTTTGACATTGTTGTGATGTGGTTTAGGAGAGCTTCAAGATCCTCGCAAACGAGAAGCATCCTGGGAACAATTCCGTGCATCATTTCATGGAGGCTGTGGCAATGTAGATGCAAGGCGCAGATGGAAAGGAATTTGATTTCTGCTAAAACAGCGTGCAAGTTGGTCCAAGTAATGTTGGGTACATTGCAGAACATGAATTCAAAGTTTAAGAGGATTTCGTATGCTGATGAAGTTCATCTCCAAGAATTAAACCTCCATGTGGTTCCTTTAAAAAGGCAACAACTGCAGCTCATTACTTTGTTGAAACCAGTGGCTGGAAGATTCAAATTGAATATGGATGGAAGTAATGTTGGAAATCCTGAAGCTTTGGGTCTAGGCGGTGTTATATGGAACTCACATGGGGACATTTGTCTAGCTTTTTTGAGGCACCTTGGAAAAGGGTAAAATAATTGTGCTGAGTTGCAAGCAATGCTCATTGGGTTGCGGTATTGTCGTGAGCTGGGTATACAACATGTCGACGTGGAATCAGATTCTTTAGTATGTGTTAATTGGGTTCATCGGCAAATGTGTGGCGTGTGGTATTTAAAAGAGTTTTGGAAAGAGCTTATGGACATTATTCATAGTGGTGATTTTCTTGTGCAGCATATATATAGAGAAGGCAATGCTCCAGCGATTATTTGGCGAAATTGGGAGAGTATGGCGTTACGTGTGTTTGGTGATCTTTATTGTAGGTTCCCACTTATTTTAAACGTTTGGTCCGTACAGATAAATTGGCTTGGCCTTATTTACGTATTTGTTAATGTAAGTAGCTTGGGAGTTGATAGTTTCATGTTTAATTTTGGTCATGGTTGGAAATAAGGTTATTTATTATTATTGGATTGTCTTGTAAATAAGGTATTCATCCGCCAAAAGTGAGGGCTTATCAATAAAACCTATGGGCATATTGTTATTACAAATTAAAAAAAAAAATAGAAAACTTGTTGTTTTGCAACTTATTGGCAATCAAGTGGCATTATTATAGCTTTTCATTAATGTGTATAATCTAATTCCCATATATCAAATTTTAAGATCGATCGGCTCTTTTGCAATTGTGTACATAGGGGAATGGCCTTTGAGGATCCAACTACTCTTCATGGACTAAGGCTAAAAATCAAAGACTACCCTTATGGCAATGATGGTCTCATCCTCTGGGATGCCATCAAACAATGGATCACAAACTATGTCAACCACTACTGCCTTGACCCTAGCCTTGTGGCGTCTGATCAAGAGCTCCAATCAAGGTGGACGGAAATTCGAACGGTTGGACACCCCAACAAGAAGGACAAACCATGGTGGCCGATTCTCAAAACCCAAAAAGACCTTATCGATATCCTCACAACGATCACTTGGGTGACTTCCGACCAACATGCTGCCACCAACTTCGGTCAATATGCTTACGGGGGCTAATTCCCAAATCGGCCAACCTTTGCTAGAACCAACATGCCCACAAATGACCCAGTTGAAGAATGGAAAAAGTTCATGAAAAAACCTGAACATGCACTTTTGCAATGCTTCCCTTCACAGCTTCAAGCAACAAAAGTGATGGTTGTTTTGGACATATTGTCTAATCATTCACCCGATGAGGAATATCTTGGGGAGAAAAGTGAGCCATCGTGGGCTGAATATCCATTCATAAAGGAAGCATTTGAGAGGTTCCATGGAGATTGAGGGAACTTGAATGGATAATTGATGAAAGGAATGCAAATAGTAGTTTGAAGAATAAAGTAGGAGCTAGGGTTGTGCTGTATGAGCTTTTGAAGCCAATTTCTACCCCTGGCGTAACTAGAAAAGGAGTTCCATATAGCATTTCCATTTGATCAATTCAAAGAGACTATACATTTCAAACTTAGTGGTTTTGAATGGTTTCTAATAATAGAGTGTGTAGTTAGGAAATTAACATGATTCACTTGTTAGGAGAAGAAACAAAATTTGACAATCTTTTTAAAAAGTATTTAGTATATATATATTTTTGAATTATTCTATTATCAAGTCGATGGGTAGAGCACACCATCCACATCACTTAAATTGTAAGAATTGATTTGAAAGATTTAAGTTTTAGAAATGTTCTTCCAAATCAAATTGTCAAATAAGCATTTTACTAAGTATGATTTGCACACCAGCTTCAAAATATAAATTTTCTATTTTTTTATAACTATATTTCATAGAAGTAGATAGGAAATATATATAAGTTGTTTGGATAAAGGTTTTTATAGGTTATTTTTATTGATTTGAGTAAGTAGGTAGATTTTAAAAGTTGTTTGAATATAATTATTTCGAGTAGGGGTGTCGCGCATGGGCGAAGGATGGGGTTCCCCACACCCTGCCCTGGAGCCTGGGGTGAACCCCTCACCTGCCCTGCCCTTCGCCCACTCCAATAGTGCACATGGCCCACCAGGCCCAAAAACTATTCTTAGGCCCAAAAGTGACTAAAAACATATTTTGAACCCAAATTATAAATTTAAGGGCATTATTACACATCATCCTACTCCTCACACCACACATGTTTTATTTTTATTTTTTTTATTTTACTAAATTAATTGAGTTCTTCTACTCATTGTCCCTACATTACATACTTGCTAAGGAAAAAAAAAAAAGATAAAAAATTACATGTGATGTACTATAGTGTAGAAATGATGAGTAGAATTATTATAAATTTAAATTTGAAAATATGACCATAAGTTTGTTAATGCACATTATGTATAAGTTAATGTAATTTAATGTAGCATTTATATAGGAGGTCAAAGAAATACAAGAATCTCACTTAAGCAATCTAAGAAATCACTTAAGCATGGACAGGCGGGGTAGTAGCGTACAGGCCCTGCTGCCCACCCATACTTTCAGGGTCTACTTTTTAGACTTTGTGAAAAGTATTTTTTACATAACTTTAGGCAAATCATTAGGTTAATATAATTTTTTTTTTTTTTTTTGAAAAAGTGAAAAGACATTGAGATTATGTTTCCATAGACCAAACCTTAAACGCGTCAATAATAATGTAAGCATGATATGTACTCGATCAAATTCAGAAGAAAATCTTATAGCTAGTTAGCAAGTTTTTTTCATTTTATTTTTGTGGTAACATGACCTAACCTGGGCACAAATAATTGAGAAATTCTAAGGAGTTTTTGCCATTCTCAGCCATGTAAATAAGTGGATTAAACATGCACTTTTTCAAACATGCATGGAACCATTTTGCTGTAGCAAGAGATCTTGTATTCCTCCCCAATAGATCACATGTAGCCAAAAATGAGTGGGTCATTCTCCACTATATGAAGCAAGCCACGAAATCATTTAAACGATAAAGGATCTAAGGATTGGCTCCATCAATCCGAGCAATGAAGTAAAAGACAAATTATAGATAATTCGAACAGTAGAGACAGATCAAGTTGAGAAGGAAAAGAACTTCAACAAATATGAGGATTGAGAGCTGGAAAAAATTACCCTCGAATTCTATACCAATTTATATTGATATATGAAGCGAGTCTAATAATATTTATTCCTATGATGGATAATTATACCTTTATTTTCAAACTAAATGGTACAGATTTTGCAATTATAACATTTGTTATATATAGATCTAAATCTCACATACTGACAAAATTACACGAACCCCAGAATAAACGGATGGCAGAATTAGTGCATTGATTGTCAAAGTTGAAGTGCCTTCTCATGATATATTATGGATTACGGAATTTACTATTAATTTAATATGCATTTGAGTCTATGCAGGTCATATAGATGGAAAAGAAATGGCCTTCACATACGTTAATCAAATGGACATCATATCTATAATCTATTTCTTGAGGAAATTCGTGAACCAATGAGCTGAAAGTTTAGGGTGTCTTTTACATCCATCTTTGTAGTCTACATAGTTGATGCCAAACGGAACAGTGTAACCTGAAGTCCATTCAAAGTTGTCCAACAAGGACCATGCAAAGTATCCCTTAACATTTACACCATCCCTATTCAAAACAAAAAATTAATGAGCCAAAGTCATCTAGATCTGAGAGAGAGAGAGAGAGAGAGAACTATTATTAAGCACTTACCTGATAGCCTTCTGAAGACACCAAAGATGACTACAATAGTATTCAATTCTTTGGTTGTCCACAAGAGCCTCCTCTAGTGACAACGTGGCATTATTGAACTCATCAATTCCTAGAAGTCATAGTTGCATTTAGCTTCTAATGGACATGTAATAACTACAACTTCTTTCAAATTTCAGAGTGTCATGAGAAGATAACTCGAGATTTGAGACAAAATAATTACCATTATCAGTGATGTAAATTAGTGGATTATGGTACCTCTGCTTTGTGTAGAGCAAAAGATCTCGAATTCCTCTTGGATATAGATGAAGCCATTCTGAAGCTGCCTGCAAATTATAGAAAACAGAGGTTAACACCGAATATCCCTTTCCATTTGTGCTTGTTTGTAAAGTGAGTCAGCCCAAAGGTCTTGCTTCAATACTGCTGAGGATATTTCTATTTCGAAAAGGAATAAAGAAATTGATATATTTTGGTACATGATTGTTTTAAAATTCAAAAATTTTGACATATATAGAACACACCAGTGGACCAATGGGGATTCCATTGTGCTTAGCTGCCATGCACAGCAAAGACATGTTATCATTAATATTGGAACATAAACCAACGTAATCATTACTTGTTGAGTTTTCACTTACTTGAAAGATTAGCACGAGAATCCGTCAAGTAGCTTGCATTTCTAGCATTATGTTGAGGTGCATAGGCTCCATAATAAGCAGTATAGTAGTTTAATCCGATAAAGTCAAATGACCTGTTTACGAGCTTAAATTGTTCTTTGGTAAATTTGGGTAATCGGTTTCCAACCAGAGATCGCATGCTATCTGGATAGTCACCATTATCAAGGGGTCCATTAACCTGCAACAATGCATTGAAATTACAGTTTTCATAACAAATATTCATACATTTACATACGAGGCAAGAATTTCCATGTCATGATAGCTTTAAGTTAATTGAACCTAGTTTTGGGCATTTATTATATATAACCCATGGAAGTTATGGAAATTGCTATCTTTAGAAAATTTCAGGCATGTTAAAACTTAAAAACCTTTTCTTTTTTTCTTTTTTTTTTTATAAGTAAACCTTAGAAAGCTTTTCTTCCACATACTTCACAATGTCGGTTTGTCGTCAAATCCTAAGAGGACAGTCATTGCTTATTTTCATTTTCATTATAGTTGTTTTGGATTTTGCTTAACCTCCTTTGATAGTGGTCTATATGGCATGATCCCTCTCTGTTTGCTAATAGGCTGATATAATATGTGTTTTGAGTAAGTTAAGTCAAAGTGAAGCCAAAAAAAGTCAAGAATAATATAAAAGAGCCCAATGCAAACATCAAGGAGTCAATGCCTTCATACACAAAATAACCAACTCCTCGAATCAAGGAGAGATAAGTAGTCTACTCCCTTAAAATATACACTGAGTCTATGGCCGCTACAAATCTTGACCCTTAATAAACCATGAAACTAATTCCTCTGCGATTAAAAACCTAAATTGTCTTTGCAAGCTCAACCTATGATCATCACAATCGAATGGAAAACTACGAAAATAGTTGAGCCATCCAAGGATAACTACCGTCTCCTCAAACCCTCCAACCTGCTTGGTGCACAACTCGAGTAACATCAGTAGGCGGTCAGTGACCACGATGCATTCCAAGCTGAAACCTGTAATACTTCACCAACCTTCCTTCAAACTACCAACCCAGCACGCTAGTTTACATGGACGAATCAAGCCGGATGACATCAATGGTTCTCCTTGCTAGAGCAAGATCTCTAGCTCCCACTAGCATCACTAACACAGAGGGAGGGAAGTGCGAGGTTGAACAATCCACAAGCTTCCTTGCCACTATCACAAAGCTCCAAAGCATTCCAAAATCACATATAGAGGAAAAACCAGCACACACAAAACCACCCACATGGTTGTCACAGACAATCCCCCATTGATGTGTTTCCATGTCACTAGACTCACTACCATGAACAACTCCACAACCATAAATAGAGGCAAAGCTTTGCACTTCAGCTAGATCTATAACAAATGAACCCGACAGTTAGAACCACCATACATAGTATGTGGCAACAAGAAGCACTGATTTGGACCACCATATCACACCAGCAGCAACAAAGCCAAAGGCACCCATAGGAAAACTCATTGACACTCATAGAACATCACCTCCAAGCGGCAGTGCAATAGCACTATTAAACGCTTGGAGTCAAATGATAAACCCTAGCCCAAGACATGGCATCACAAGATATCTTAGAGCATCCAACCCTGAAATGGTATACATGCAAAAAGAACATTCAAACAGTACTTACCATCCAATTCTGAAATCAAGAGCCCATAGCATAGCATTACGATGATGTCTCGCTTTAGAATATGGCACCATCCAGCCTGTCTCGAGCGATATACCTATAGTGCCTTTTTGTCTTTCCTGAACATTTTCAGAATTTGGTTGAGTCGACATTCATGTCTGTGGTGAAATTTTCTTTAATTACTCTACCAAAAATATTTCTTTTACTCTTAATGAAATACAATTTCAGTTATAACTAAGTTAGTCCTTACTACAACTAGTACAATATAATTATTTCTCATCCTCTATCTATCATGCATACTCATGATATTGTATGCATTGCAACACATGCTTGTACATGTTGGATATTATCTAGGATCTTTTACCCTAACATTTTAACTTCATATACATGTTGAACCTGATACTTTTGCCAGTACGCTTTAACACCAGCTGCATGGGCAAGAAGTTGGTGGTGTATCACCAAATATGGTTCTGTTCCAGAATTTCCTTTGGTGCAATACTGATTTTGCCAATCAGAACATCGCCCTGGCGGTATAGCCCTAGATGCATAACCACCTACGATGTAGCTCGTTGGCTCATTCAGTGTGATCCAGTGCTTCACCTGATCGCCACATTCATTGAAGCAAACCTCAATATAGTCCCAAAAATCATTCCTTTATTATCAAATGCACGAGTACACAAAAAAAATCCAATTATTCAAAGCTATGGCCAAAGTGTAAAATTTTTTATAATGAGATGCAAAGCTATTTTTGCTTCATTCAGTTATTTGACACTTAAAAATGCTTTATGAGGTTACTCAGGCAAAGAGAGTTCAATCCTAAAAGGGCTGGTGAGGTCCTTATACTAAGGTCAATTCCTATCTTCACAACAGACAGGATCATAATAAGAAAGACAATTTTGAATCTTGTATTGTATAGTCATAGATTGTCATTGGAGTCTCAGTGAAATGACAGTAAAGAAAATAAATTTTGAAAAACCATGGGCAAAATTTCAAGCCTTCAGTAATAGGAATAGTAAACAGCATCCATCCTATGGATTCTCCGTTTTTTTCTTTTAATTAGGATCATGTTACCAGTGAAATGTACAAGTGATCTACTATTGAGACGGTTAGAGAATTATAATTTTCTGTGCCACTTACACAATGTGTGGACTTAAGAACCACCTAATCAGACGGATAGAGGATCATAATTTTCTGTGTCACTTACACAATATGTGGACTTAAGAAACCACCATAATCATCTTCCAAGGATTGGGGAAGATCAAAGTGAAAGAGAGTCACAAAGGGCTTTAGACCTGGCATTTAATTATCATGAACTCATGGGCAGATTATTAAAAGCTGAAAAAATAGATGATTTATGATGGAATAATTGGATTGAATCATGACCTTTGGCTAGAAGTTCATTGATGAGGTTGTTGTAGTACTTGATTCCTTCCATGTTCACACCCCCACTTAGCTTTCCGTCTGACACAAACATAGAATAAATACTACCACATGTAATTCCAAACCAAGATAAAAACTTGATGTTGCCCATTTTTATATGCATTTTTTCTTCTTTTTTCCTTTTCTTTCCTTCTCATTTTCTCTGAATTCTTATAACAGCTTAAATCATTATCTTACTTGGTAAAAACTCTGGACCATGAGATTGAGAACCTGTATGCATCTAAACCCATTTGCTTCATAATCCCAACGTCAACCTGTGTCAAAAAAAAATGAGAAGGATGATAAATGTTGCAAAATCATCTAGAAATTTCCATATCTGATCATCTTTTATATCATGCTAGGCTCATAAAGAAGAAATTTCAAGTTATCAAAATGGACTTCAATAGATAATATGTACTCAAAGGCTAATATGAGTGACTCTCCTTTTTTCTTTCTGTACTGTGCACCATACCTTATAGTGATGGTATTGATCAACAATTACGTCTTCATTGCTACCATCTTGTATCCTATCTACAATTTCATCATAGAAATGCATTTAGAATACATTAAAGGAGTGTTTTTCTACAATAATTAGGGATATAACTATGAGTCAACTAAAACTAGCAAATACCTCCAACATGATCTAGTTAGGTTCATGTGGACCTGCAGCTTTAAAATTGGCATGCAAGGTAATTCAGCTAAGGGGATGCAGCCTATCTTATCGGTAGCTGCAGCTAAATTATGAAAACCGAAATTGATGCTATCCGCAATTTTTTAACAAACCAAGAGGGAAAATGCATGAACGAGTTCCCAATGTCCTGTATAACAGAGACAATGGACTGATCTAGATATTGAAACCGCAGATATGACCAAGAGTGAGTCCCCTTCCAAAATAACGCTCTTAAAATTGAACAAAAGTGGGGTCATTGATGGGTATTTTTGCCACTTTTGTGCTCCAGAACCTGCCAGAACCTGAATAGAGCATCTATAAAATAGGTCTTGCCTCTGATTTCAGTGTCAAATTTTACCTTTATGACACCAGTTGGGGAAGGTTCCGAAAGATGAGTCTGACCTTGTGCCTCCTCTTCTTCTACCAGGATATGCTCAAAGATTTTTTTTATTTTTAGTCTTGCCCACTAGAACAAATCAAGGCAAAAAGTTGAAAATGAAGCAAGTCATTAGACTTGATTTTCAAAGAAGGATTGATGTTAATAATAGGTGGCACCCACTCAGGGATTGTATGGTTTGAAAACAACAGATATCAAGAGGCCAGTAAGAATTCCTGCAAATGATTCTAGCAACAGGGCCATTGAGGAACAAGTCCACTAATGTTCCCTCCGCAGCCTTGCAAAGGGGATGGTGAATGCTCTCTGGGTTTAACAACTTGAACCTGCAATAATCTCTTCGATCCCTTTATTTATGTACCAAAATTAGTAGTGTTGGGCTGCATTTTTCAAAGCCTATTTGGGTGTGGCTAAACAAATTGATATGAGTGGGTAGAATGTTCTTGCAAATCTTCCATAGGAGCAATTCTAATATTTCGTGCAGTTTAAATCACCACAATTAAGCCCATTCAGAATACGAAAATGAAGTATTTGGAGGGTATTGATTAATAGCAAAGAATCAAAATGCAGATTTCACACACGGGGGAGTAGGACTCCAGATATTTCTGGAAGCCATTTGGGATCGAGAATATGGGGTATCCAAGGATTTGTCTAATTATGGTTAGAAGAACCAACCTGAAACTAGATACCCTTTGCTAATAAATGTCTGGTACATAAAATCGCTTTCCAAAACCACCCAGTCGAGATTGAACTGCTAAACCTCCCAAAAATTTGAATGCTTCATGCATTTTGCTGACATAACCCAAATCCAAGTTCTATCTGAATGAGCTAAATTTGCCACCCAAACTTGGTTACCAAAGCAAGATGGTTTTCCAGAGATTTTGGGGAAAAAAAAAAACCCAAACCACCACATGCTTTAGGAGTATAAAGAGATTCCCAAGCCTTTGCAATGAAATGTCGACAACCATCTGATTTGAAGCCCCAAAATAAAATTTTTAATTTAGGGTCGAAAGCTGAGTACAGGGATCTTCAAGCAGAAAGAACGTGGGCTTACTATAAGAGGGAATGGAGGATGCAGCTATCCTTATCAAAGCCGCTCTTCCAGCTTGAGAGAGGAATTAGGCATTCCAAGCCAAGATTTTGTTTTCGACTGGAGAGACAATCTTTGAAAAGCATCAGACTTTGATGTGAGGAGAATAAAAAGAACGCCTACATTTTTAGCTTTTGGAAGGGTGGAGGAAACATTATGGACTTGGAAGATGGATTGTTTGGAGCAAATCGAAATGTTCCAGCTCAACTGAATAGAGGATTTGCTGAAATTAATGGATTGGCAGGTTAACTCCTCCCTATTTAAAAGCCTTATATTAGTTCCAACAATTCGATGATGAAGGCGAATTCTTATTTTCGTATGCCATTTCCATGTCAATGGTGATAGCCATAAAACATTCTCTGCAACCTTTTTTTTTTTTAAACAAAGCGAGACTGAGAAAGGATTCTGGGTTTTTGGAAGCAGTACAATATATGTATGGTTGATCAAACAAACTTCATCCATGATACAACCAATTTTGAATTCTTCAGTGCTATTCACTCCCGTCACAATTCCGAAAAGAGAGGGATTTTCTTTCCCTTTTTTTCTTCTTTTGAGAATCGATATTTAAATCAATACCATTAATATGTATTCGATTGTAAATCAAAACTTCATATTTGGGGCAGAGAGAGAGAGAGAGAGACCTGGATATCTATGGGTGAACGTGTCCTATATAGATGGTCCTCTACCACATTCTTTCGCTGCACCTTCATACTGTAGTTCTAATTCAAAAGAACACACATGGACACACAATAATTACATGCTTTCTTGTCACAAAACTAGAAGCAAAACTCCATTGTGATTCAAAAAATCATACAGGAGTGCAGAAAAGTAGAGAAGACAAACCTGGCAGGACGATGATGCCGTCCCAAAAATGAAACCGCAGGAAAATTGCTCCTGTTGAGTACAGCATGATTATGGTAGTGGCTTGGTGTTGAAGCAATGATGTTAGTGAATGAGTAGAGAAGAACTAAGCGAAGATAACTCTGAAATGCCATCCTCAGTGATCAGTGGCAGTAGCAGGGGCCTTTTTATTATTATTACGAGTCTCTAACCCGCACAACGCGCAGACTGCTTTTTATATTGAATTTTATAACTTTAAATAATTACTATAAGTTGATAAATGTATATTAAATATATATAAAATAAAGCATGCATATATAAAAGAGTTTAATTTACCAATAATTATTTCATGGTCAATTTACAATATTAAAAATTTAATATATATACATATATATATATGGCTGTTCAATTTAGAGCAATGTAAAATAGATACAATTAATATGAGACACAATTGTTCAATTAATATTTTTTCTAGATTTTTCTTCTCTTGGATGATGAAGCCTGAGAGTTTTTTTATCTTTTTCCTTTGTATTTGAGTTGACGTCGAGATCGATGTCTACAGTAGTTTCCTGAAATAAGATTAATATTGTTAAAAAAATTTATGTATAAAACAATGTACTAATCAACACCCACAACGAATTGATTGAACAATAAAAAGTAAAACCATTATAAATGTAAAATTTGATAGAAAATATGATTAAATACCAAATCGTGTAA
>QEOT01000459.1:169148-192682 GCA_003123785.1 Pterocarya stenoptera
AGAGAGAGAGAGAGAGAGACCTGGATATCTATGGGTGAACGTGTCCTATATAGATGGTCCTCTACCACATTCTTTCGCTGCACCTTCATACTGTAGTTCTAATTCAAAAGAACACACATGGACACACAATAATTACATGCTTTCTTGTCACAAAACTAGAAGCAAAACTCCATTGTGATTCAAAAAATCATACAGGAGTGCAGAAAAGTAGAGAAGACAAACCTGGCAGGACGATGATGCCGTCCCAAAAATGAAACCGCAGGAAAATTGCTCCTGTTGAGTACAGCATGATTATGGTAGTGGCTTGGTGTTGAAGCAATGATGTTAGTGAATGAGTAGAGAAGAACTAAGCGAAGATAACTCTGAAATGCCATCCTCAGTGATCAGTGGCAGTAGCAGGGGCCTTTTTATTATTATTACGAGTCTCTAACCCGCACAACGCGCAGACTGCTTTTTATATTGAATTTTATAACTTTAAATAATTACTATAAGTTGATAAATGTATATTAAATATATATAAAATAAAGCATGCATATATAAAAGAGTTTAATTTACCAATAATTATTTCATGGTCAATTTACAATATTAAAAATTTAATATATATACATATATATATATGGCTGTTCAATTTAGAGCAATGTAAAATAGATACAATTAATATGAGACACGATTGTTCAATTAATATTTTTTCTAGATTTTTCTTCTCTTGGATGATGAAGCCTGAGAGTTTTTTTATCTTTTTCCTTTGTATTTGAGTTGACGTCGAGATCGATGTCTACAGTAGTTTCCTGAAATAAGATTAATATTGTTAAAAAAATTTATGTATAAAACAATGTACTAATCAACACCCACAACGAATTGATTGAACAATAAAAAGTAAAACCATTATAAATGTAAAATTTGATAGAAAATATGATTAAATACCAAATCGTGTAATTTATTATTACCTTTTTAATTGAATTTAATTCTATAGATTCAGGATCAAATATTCTCTGAATCGTGTAGTTTTTCCGTCCATATTTTAAATCCGTACTATATTTGCTTCATTCACCATCAACACACATAATTGCCCCACTTCATATATCATCCATTATCATTCGTCTTCTATCTCGCACAATTATGCCATCATTTATACTGTCACTACTTTGTTCATCATCACAATGCATTCTTGCTCTACTCCTTTTATCATTAATAATCGTTCGTCTTCTACTACGTGCTAGTCTAGCATTTTCCATTTTTAATTTTTCTGAAGAATAGAAATGATCACAAAGAAAAAAACGAACATAAATGCATCAGATAAAGATGAATAGTTTAACTTGACATAAGTAAATTAATTAAATCACAAATAAATGCATGACAATAGTTACTATGAAACAAATTATCTAAGATAAAAAAACAAAATAACTAAAGATAAAAAATGAACATAAATACATCAGATAAAGATCATTATTAGTTTAACTTAATATATACAAATAAATCAAAAACAAATTAACTTATCAAAAAAATAATAATCAAATCACAAATAAACTTAATAGAATAAACTAAACTCATTTCCTAGTGGTAAATAAAACTATTAGCTATTATTAGTAATTACATTTTAACATATATAATAGATAAAAAAAAATTTACCAATTACTACTTGCAATATTAGTCGATAAGCATCTAGTTCCCCACTCATTCGTATCTCACCACACTTATCTCTCTTTTCTCTTTGCTCAGAACTCTCTCTCTCTCTCAAGTTTAATCGGGAACCCTAGCCGCCGTGACTCTCTATTTGAAGCTTCGGCCGCCGTCTCTCTCTCTGCCGTTTCTTTCTCGCCGTCCTTCACTTCTCATTCGTATCTCACTTCACTTCTCTCTCTTTTCTCTTTGCTCAGACCTTTCTCTCTCTCTCTCACTCAAAATCGTGATCCCTAGCCGGCGACCTTTGGGAAAATGATTAAGGACACTGGATCGAAGAAGGACATGGTGGTTCTGGTCTTTGATGGCGTCTTGGACTATGCTAAGAAGCTTCTCCAGGTACCTCTTTTTGTTTGGTTTTAAAGGAAAATCGAGCTGTGAATACGAAGCTTAGTAAATTATGTCTCTCACTTTCTTTGTTTTTTAAATTAAACTTCTATTCTTTAGTTTCTATTTCGTTAGTGAAAAAACTGGGGAGAAGAAAGTAAGCAGAATTTTGCAGCCTAATATTCTTTAATTGTTTTTCCTCAACTTTGCATCCCAGTATTCTTTGATAACCATGTTTTGCTAAAGATTTTAAATCTACTAATTTTTGTTAATAATCGTGGTAGGCTTTAGCCGACTTTTTTGGGTTATTATATGAAGAATGTGTCAATAAGATGAAATCGATATAAGATACAAATATTGGATATTGTGTATTTCTTTCATTTGAGCGAGATTGAGAGTTAAAAGTGAAACTCTATACGTACCAGGTAATGGTACCTGTTAAGATTTGGTTTCCTTATGATTTTGGGTCTAAGTTGTGCTTTTAAGAATCTTACAAAAGTTTGTAAGGTTGGAAATGTGATTTTTTCTTTTGTTGGAGACCAATGTTCATAAGGTTTCTGTGTAAAATGTTAATTCATCTATTTTGCATAATTTTATTGTGTTTTAATATATCGGATTTAGGGTTTTTTACAGATTTGGAAATCTGATTTAGGGTTTATATTTTATAATTTTGGAGTGTTTGAAAAAACTGATTGTGTTTTATTGTGTGTTAATATATTTGATTTGGAGTTATTACTTGGCATGTTATATGTTCTGTTGATTTTGTGTTTTATTGTGTTTATTGTGTCTTAAGTAATGTTCTACACTATGGTAGTGATGATTGTGTTGATTTTAACGTATTTTGCGTACATAGGTGGATTCATTGCTTTTGTGCCTACTATTTATGCTTTATTTTTTTCTGTTTTAAAATTTAGTAATTGGATGGTTTTGTTTTCTTATATTTTTGCTTAAGCCTTTTGGAATGTATAATGAAGAGAGACATGTGGTAAGCTTGTTTGTATATGATGAATAGAGTTTATCATTTAATAACCTATCTTGGGATAACCCTGGTAATTATTTATATGATTTGTACTTATAAAAAAAAATTATTTATATGATTTGTGAAGGTAAGTTTTGATATAAAACAAAGAAGGTTAATTGTATTATGTTTTGATATAAAACTGGGGCAATCATAGAATACTTAGCTAGGATCTCATATTATATGAAAGATACACCTGCCAAGACTCAAAAATTTCAAGACTCAAAATTCAAAAATCTCCTCTGCATCCTCTGTGGGAAGAAAAATATATTGCACCTTCTAAAGATGCTGTGTAATTTCCTCTCCACTTCAGGTTGTGACCTTTTTCTTTGTTTTTTCTTTCTTGATAACTCTTGTTGTAACCTTTGTTTAATTTTGGAGTGTTTAATAAATCTGATTTTGGATTTATTGTGTTTTAGGGTTTATAATTTTATTATTTTTTAATAAATCGGATTTAGGATTTAGGGTCTTTTACAGATTTGGAAATCTGATTTAGAGTTTATATTTAATAATTTTGGAGTGTTTGAAAAATCTGATTGTGTTTTATTGTGTTTATTGTGTGTTAATAAATCTGATTTGAAGTTATTACTTGGCATGTTATATGTTCTGTTGATTATAAGGCATGTCATGCATTTGGGCTAGGTTGGGTAAAACCATTATTGGAAAGATGGAAAAATACGTTAAAATCAACACTATCAACACTACCATGGTGAAGTAACATTTCTTCCCTTAGGTAATGTGACTCATGTGAGTATATACTGCCTGTGTTATCTAAAGGAAGAAGAAATTAACCAATCTAAAGCAATCACACACACATTGCTATAAAGTATGTCTATATATTCGTGAACATGTATTTTATGGATCTGGGTTTGATTGGATTTGGGTTTGGATCGGGATCATTGGGTTTTTCTTAAATTCTGATTTGAATCTATTTTTGGGATTTGGGTTTTGGTAGATGCTAGAGACCTTAATTTATTTCCCAATATTAAATTGTGTTTATACAGATTCATAACATATTGCATAGATTGTGTTTATACACCGACACACATTTTTGAATTCATTTCTTAGGACTATGAACAAACATGTGTAATGCATAGATAAAATATATATCATGAACACACAAAGGCAGTTGGACTCACCTGTTTAATTTCCCTTTGAACTTCAGCACATCCACAACCGAGAGAACAATTGAAAGCAGATACAACAGTGGCGTGACCTCACTTTATTTGAGAGATAGAGAGAGCGAATAATAAAATGGAAGAAAGAACTTTTCTTTGGTGGTGAGGAATAACTACAGCAAACTACTTTTAATTGTGATGAGCTTTCTTCGGTTTGTTCTTGAATGCAGAAAACTTACTGAAGACTCTTTGAAAAGTGCTTTTAATTGTGAAGCAGTTGGTGCTTGCCATTCGATTTCTTTTTGAGTTGGCAGTTGCTGCTTGACATTCGGTTAACCATTATTAGGTTGCCATTTGAGATTTGCATGCACCGCTTGACACTTTGTAAAGAAAATATATCCAAGTTAAATAATAGGATTAAAATATGAATAATTAGTGTACCTATTGAAGAGAATGCAAGCGTGAAATAAAGATAGAAAAAACATGTAAAATAATATTGGCATTTTTAATATTGTCTACACAATTACATGTATATGAGAATTTAAGTTATTCTTCATCAGGTTGAAGTTAGAAATAATATGTAAAATAATATTGGCATTTTTATTTAATATTGTCAACACCACGCTTGGTTATTATGGAAGAATAAAAAACACCACCGCTTGGTTCTATCAACTGCTACCTCTCATCATTTCAAACCACCGCTTCAATTCAATTCCCCCATCTATTTAATTTGCCGAGTCAGGTTTCCCCCACCATTCAATTCCGGATTTTGTGGACTGGAAGCCATGCCACGAATTCTACAGATTGCTTTAGATTTTAACTTAAGGCGTCGGTGTCAGGAAATTAAAAATTGCACGCTTAACCGAATATTGCGGAAATGATGCCAAGTCAATCAATTCGAACTCGGCTTTTATATAATTAATAGATTATTAAATTTCATAGGAAGACATATTATTCTCTATGTTAAAAGAACACTCATAATATATTATCTATCTTATTTTTTAAAATACATTACTAAAATTTATTTTTTTTATTTTATATACTGATTTTTATAATCATCCATCAACTTTTTTTTTTCTTATATCATTTAAATATTCTTTTTTTATTCTTTTTAAATATTTTATTTCTACTAATAAATTTACAATATCCATATATTTTTTATATTTGCAATTTGTTTTTATATACAATGTAAAATAATTTGGTCCTATACATGCAAAACAAAAATATATAAGCCAAATAAAAATTAAAAATAAAATCAAAATATGAAAAAATTGGTTTAAAAATATTTCAAAGATATTTTTTAGAAGAAAATGAAATATATGTGTTTTAAATTATGAACAATAAAAAGAATTCGCTTACATGATAAAAATCAAAGTAAAAGAAAATGAGAGAGTAAATGAAATATTAATAATAATAAAATTGTACTGGATGAGCAGTACTCTTACTGTAGCTAATTGTATTTTACAATTCCTTTTACATAATCGAATGAAACTTCTTTTTAGAGCAATTCTTCAAATGATTTATATTTTTTGTATAATACAAAAGCCATTGTGAGTGCTCTAGATCCAAAATAAAAAGCCTTTTCTAAAAATATTGACCTATTAAAAAGATAAAATTTTTACACTTTACATGATGAGTATTTTTTATAAAACACTTACGTAAAATTTATACATTTGATACTCGTATATATCATTTCTCTATTCTATATAGTGTACTAAAAGTCATGCAATTCTTGTCTGAAAATAACCATTAGGAGAACCACTAATTAACACACCCGGTCGAGTTTCAAATAGTTTGCTCCAACGATAGCGGAAATGGTTTCCTCTCAATTCTCTTAACGAGTTCTTTGAGGAGGAAGAGTAGTACACTCACTTTCGGGTGGAAGGTTTGTAGTGGATTGCTATTTGAACCTTTCTATTCTCGATTTGTGTTGATTGGATTACAGAATGGCAGATGAAATTACTCAGAAATGGAAGGAACTCTGTCTTATTGATGTGGAGAAGGGTGGTGTAATAGTGATTGAAAATGATGTTGAACCTACACTTTCTAAAGGAAAATTCTGTCTTGTGGGGAAGATTATGGTGGATAAAAGGATTAATAAAGAGACTTTCAAATTTACTATGCTTAAAGTCTGAAAATTTGCTGATGAGATTAAGATATTTGAAGTGGGGGCAAAGTTATTCCTATTCGAGTTCAATTCTGAACATGCTTTGCAACGTGTATGGGAGGGTCAACATTGGCTCTTTGATCAACAGTTAATCTGCCTGCAATACTTTGATGGTTTTACTACTCCCATTGATATGGTGTTCAATCATGCATGCTTCTGGGTGCAATTACATAACATGCCTCTTGGATGTATGAACTATGTTGTTGGTGCACTAGTTGGCAAGACAATAGGCAATGTTATTCATATGGATGTAGATGATAGTGGACATGGCTGGGGAAAGTATTTACGGATTCTTGTGGAGATTGACTTATCCAAACCACTAGCATGTGGTACTATGGGGTTCTTGAAGGGGCATCAAGTTTTTGTATCCTTCCAATATGAAAGATTGCCACATTTCTGTTTCACATGTGGAATCATTATGGTACCATCTATTTCTTCCTCATCCTCTACCACCACTAATAAGCAATATGGTTCATGTCTGAGGGCCACTAATTCTCATGGTGGAGTGGGGAATTTCATTCTTGGAAAGTCAGGACAGCCTCCTTGCAAGCAACATGGACAACAGTTATCTTCTTCCAATTTCTCAAGGAACTTTAATGACAGTTATGTGGCAGTTGACAAGGAAAAAGTGATGCAGCAAAAGTTTGTTTCTCGACCAGGGAATGAGATTGGTTGTTCATCAGAAACCATAATGGCCTTAACTGCAAAAGAAGTAACTACCATGCTTGAACTTGCAGTGAATCCCATTACTAATGGTGGGATGATAGGTGGCTTGTTGAAGACCTCAGTGGATACAAATAAACATGCTGGATCTTCCTTGAAGAAATTGAAGAATAATGTCAGATTGTATGTTGATCTTAATGATAAACACCTGTTGAATTTAATACTATCACTTGAAAAAGGAAGTTCTTGCTTATGGGTAAACCAACAAGCAATCACAAGATGTAGTTGACTATGTAGAAAAAATCTTTGTCTTTATCGGCGGAGGCTGGAAGACAATCCCGTCGAGAAAAATAAGGCCTCTAAGTTGGAACTGTCGAGGGCTTGGTAACCCTCAAACAGTTCATGATCTTAACCTTACGGTTGAGGGCCTAGTATTTTATTGCTTATGGGAACTAGAATTCATAAAACAAAGTTGGGTAAGTTGAAGTATGGTTTGGACTTTCAAAACTTATTTACTGTGGATGGCTTTGGCCATAGGGGTGGTCTTGCTATTCTTTGGAAAGATGATATAGAGTTGGAGGTTCAAAGCTTCTCACATAGACACATCAATTGTTGGATTGCCAATAACCCCAACCATGCTTACTTGTTTTTATGGACATCTTGTTACTAAAAAAAGGATGGAAAGGTATAGCATTCTAAGACATCTTCATTCATTCTAATACTATAATGACAATTATAGTATAACTATATAATAGTATTAGTATAAAGTATTAGACTATTAGTAATAAAGTATAGGCTATGGGCTATAGCTATATATTAGTAATATAACAACTAATATAACTATTAGTATAACTATATAATAGTATTAGTATAAAGTATTAGATTATTAGTAATATAGTGTAGGCTATAGCTATATATTAGTAATATTAGTATAAGTATAATTGTATAAGTATAACTATAGTTTATAGTTATAGCTATACTAAATCATTATAACTTACACTAATATATAATATAGTTATAATAAATCACTATAATATAGTATAACTAAATTAATATAACAACTAATATAACCATTAGTATAACTATATAAATATATAATAGTATTAATAGTCTATACTTAATTATAATATAGTATAATTATATATAAAAAAATATAAAAAATATATTCGGTCCGGTCCGGTCTGAAAAACATCCGTACTGTGGACCGAACCTTCATTCGGTCCAAAAAAAATTGGACCGGACCGGACCGTACCAAATTCGGTCCAGTCTGGTTCGGTCCAAAATGACCGGTCCGGTCCAATTTTCTCGATCCGGACCGACCGATGCTCACCCCTAAATTGAACGGTAAAATCGATCTCAAATCATGCTCCCTACTCCTTCCTTCTCCAAGGTTGACATCTGTGCACTTCTTCTCTACACAAGCATCAAGCCGACATCTACTTCCTTTCATGCAACAAAATGGTCTTCTCCCCTCGTCAAGTGCACAGTGATCTCGCGTGGACATTGAGCAGGAGACTATCCCGTGCCCTCTGCAACTGCAGTGGGTTCGGCTTTTTTAAAACTCAAGTATGGAGCATAAATTGAAGCTACCGAAGATGAACGAATCCACCATACCGCATCTCACCTCACGATGCACCACTCTCTTTGGCCATCTACTTCATCAAGCCCTGAGGCCAGCCACGAGACTCGGGACCACTAGATATTATCATCACTGCACTTCCCTTCATTTTACATTGCTAAATCTCGTAAGCTTGCCCACAATGTTATTGTATTTGGACTCGTTATTGATACATAAAAATGGGTAGTTAGTTGTAGGATATTGGGTAGTTAGTTGTTTCTCAAGTTCCCTAACGACTCGTTATAGATGATGTTTAGACTCGAACTTGCTGCATACATCCCTCTTTATTCATCCATAGTGTATTCAATGGAAATTATAAACTCTTTTGTTTTTTGTTTTTTGCTAACGTTACCACCTATGCTCTTGTCACGTAAGCCACCATCAACAGGTATGGCAGACATCTTTTTTGTATATAAATTATATTTTTTTCATCTCATCATATACATTAGTTCATATTACTTGCTGAAATTCATATCTCAAAGTCTATATTTATCCTTCGCATGAATCTTTCATACCTTCATATACCAAAATCATCATAATATTCTTGATTTAACACTTTTTAATTTTTTTACATGGATGATCAGGACAATCATTACACTGACCAAAAATTATGAGGCAATGGGTTAGAGGGTAGTTTGATTGGGATAATGATTGAGATGTTACTCATGAGAAAGTACGGTCGGAAAAGTTCAGCCATGGAAATCACATTTTGTATTTTTAACAACTAAGTAATTTGGATTCAAATCGATTTAAGGACGAACAAGTGAATGAGAAAATCAAGCAGTTGAAGAAAAGGCAATGCATGTTCACCAATTTGATGGGATAAACAAGTATGGGATGGGATCCTAACACGAAAAATGTGATAGGCAGTGACAAGCATTGGGCAAATGTCATTAGGATAAGCTAATTTAACCAATACATGTTTCCTTCGTTTTTTACAATTTCTTAACCAATATCTTATAACAAACTGAAGTGTTTCCGGAATGCGAGCTGTCTACTGTATACCAAGCTATGCATGATCTTTGGCGCTTCAGTCGCTACTGGTACATTTCACATTCCAACAGCCAAACTAGTGGAAGACGGTGAGTAGAGCGTCGCCTTGATGCAGAACCCCACATCAGTAACACAATTGAGAGTGCTTAATTTTTCACATGCCACTGATATTTCCATGAAGACACTTTCTTCGAGTCTTCCGACACACATGTTTCGCCCCAGTAAACAAAAGGGACAGGCAACCACATCTCAGGAAGACTTATACACACAGAACATGTCCTTTACACGCCGCAAGTGCTACAAGGTCATAGCTGAAACTTTCGAATCAAAACGGAACAAGGAATCTGTGCAAAAAATGACAACGATAATGACTTTGACACAACACCCAAAGATATCAAAGTCGTCATCGCTGTTTATTTTTTACACAAACCCCTTACTCTGCTTTGACGTAGAAACCTCAGCTCTACTCTCGTAGTACATGCGGCATGCAACGGACTTATTCTGTGCGCATAGGTCTTCTTGAGATAAGTTGACCTGTCCGTTTTGTTTATCGGGACGAAACATGTGTATCGAAAGATCTGAAGAAAGTATCCCCATGAAAATATCAGTGACATGTAAAAAATTAAACACTCAATTGTGTGCCCAGTGTGGAGCTCCGCATCTCAACATCAAGGCAACGCACCTCATCACCATCTTCCACTGACTTGATTGTAGGACTATGAAATGTGTCGATAAAGACTAACACACCAAAAATCATACATAGCTCGGCATACAATGACAGCCTGCATTCCGCAAACCCTTTGCACTTTAAGCTCTAATGATGTAGGAATCCCTCGAAATAAACTCGCACTTTGGTTTGAAGGCCATAGAGCTAGCTGGAACTTCCCAATAGTAGTGATGGAGCTGCTCAAGTTTTGACCAGTCGGTTGTACAAGTCAAGAAGTAATTCCACGAATTGTCAAACCGGCAAAGGAGTTTAGCCTACCAAACATACCACCTGGTGCATACGATGATGATAAGCAAAATTATAGGGAGCCCAAATATTTTGCCCAATTTCCTTTTTTATTTTTCTTTTTTAGTTTTTTTTTTTTTTTTGAATTAGTGATTAAGAAAATATTATCTAATAATATTGTAAATTTTTTATTTTTTTTAATATTTAAAAATATTAAAAAAATAATGTGAAAAAAAATAAAAATTATTTTTCACATCATTTTTCTAACACTTTAAAAAATTTATAATATTATTAAACAATATTTTCTTACTCATTAAATCAAAAAATAAAAAAGGGGCAAAATAGACGCAAGTCCAAAACGGGCTCTTAAAATTTCTCATGATGATAAAGCTGAGCTTGAGAGCCTTCCTGATCCAGCCAACGAGCGAAACTCCCCAAATCCGTCTAGTGAACCCATTCGAAAGTAAGAGGAATCTTTACCCCCAATGCAGCAACCATACTAGCTTGCTGTGCTGCCACACTGTTGGTAGAGTCTATACTTCTGCAGCATGAGATGAGACAGTAAGCTTAAAGGACCCTATCTACAATAAAGTAAAGAATCCTCTCAATTAATAAATTCAAATGTAAACATTATCTCCTAACCCGTCCATTAATAAAGAAACTGGGTTTATCTAGAAGTTTAAAAGTCCCGCAAGAATTAGTAGGGGCCACAAGGCTCCTCCTCAATTTCCCATGTCCTCTTTGCATGTACTTCAGCTGGTACGAAGGCAGAGTTTCCAAACCTGAAACACCCATGTTCCCTCACCCACCCTCCCTCGCCCATTCTCTTCCCATATATACAAATTCCTTAATATCCTAATGGGTTTGAACTGGAATCCAAATTCCTCTGAACTCCCAACATATTAAAAACAGATGTGGCAGTAAGAGGCAGCCTTTACAAAGAGAGCAATATGCATCAAAATTAATGGTTCGTCCTATATAATGAATTCTAGGATAAAACTTATAAAAAAAAAATGTATTATTCTAGGATAATCTTATGTTTCTATCTACCTTTTTATTCCAAATGGGGGCCGGGGTTAACTATGGATTAGGTGTGCCCTAATAGTAGGTAAGTGTTAAATGCTGGTTCAAACATCCCTTTTGAACTGGTTCAGACATCCAATATTAGTTTGTAACTGGTTCAAACATCTCTTTTAGTAAAACATGGGAAAAGATTTGGTCCTAGTACATCTAATATTTTGATTGCCAGGAGATTGCAGAGCAGTGAAGAAAGGAAAATTTCGACATGCATAATCAAAAGATCAAAACAATCAAAATTGTACAAAATACTGTTGAAATCTAATGTTGTTGGTTGACGGCAGACCTTACAACATAATCAAACAACCCACTTTACAACATCCCATGCGTAGGATTTGGATGGTTAAAATAATTTTATGTTTTTACTTACCTATGATCCAAAACAATTTAAAATAGAGTATAATCGAAATACAGTCCAATCAACAGCATAATCCACGGATTATTGAGATGATTTGCCAACACAGGTTTTGCCATTTCTTTTTGCCTACACAGGTCTTATTGAGTGGGGTGTGAGATTATTACCTTGAAGGACCGCGTCTGAGGAGCCGTGGTGGATGTGAATGCTATGCGGCGTTTAATGGTCCTCGTATGGCCGCCGGTGCTATGTTTGCATGCAGTGGAGATGGTGAGTCTTCTGAGTGGTCATTTTCAATTTATAGACGATTTTGGCATGGAGAAAGGCACGGAGGAGACTGTTTTTGATAAGGAAAAGAGACTGTTTTTGATAAGGAAAATATTGAAAGGCAGATTCCCAAGATATGGTTCAGAGGCGTGGGAAATCTCTAGACTCTGCTACTCTACCCTGATGCAGCTGAAAAATTGTGCAGAGGGGAGAAAAAAACTGTTCTCAGCGGGGAAGAAAACAAAAATGAGAGTCAGAGGGTACGGTAACTTGATTATTAAGCTCCAACGTCCCCGACGACGCCTCACGCTGCCTCGGTGTATCACCTGCGGGCCGGAAATGGTGCAGCGACTGCAACACAGGCACGGGAGGCAGCACAGGGGTGGTTTATTGCAGATCAAATGGAGGGATAAAAGGCTGGATTCGAAAATGGCCTTCGGTGTGGATTCAAAATGAGAAGGAAAAAAGAAAACAAAAGAATGGCAGAGGAGGACGACGAGACAGTGGCTTTTTACTGTTATACGTCAGGTATTATTTTCTTTGCGGAAAATGTCAGAGATGAAATAAAGATGCCCATCTGATTTTTTACTGTTTAACTTTACTTTTTACTGTTATATGTTAGGTATTATGTCTTTTTTTTTAAAAACGTCATAGATGAAATCAAGATGCCCAACTACGGGTGTTTGGTTACAGCTATCCAAACCGAGCTGGCCAGTGGCCTCTATATGGAAGTGGAAGACTTCTAGGTAGGGGTGTTCATCCGGGCCGGGTTTTTACCCGGCCCGGTCCGGAATCCGGAAAACCGGATTCCGGTTCCGGGTTCCGGCCCGGATCATATCCGGGCCGAAACCCGGGTTACAAAACCCGGATCAACCCGGGCCGGGTTCCGGATTTAGAACCCGGGTTCCGGGTTTTAAACCCGGTACCCGGGTTTTTTTTTAATCCAAACCCAGTATCAAAACGACGCCGTTTTGATACTGGGTTTTAACCCTACAGGCTGCCCGAGTGCCGATTCTGCCTTCTCTCTCTCTCTCTCTCTCTCTCTCTCTCTCTCTCTCTCTCTCTCTCGTGTGCCGATTCTGCCGAAGCCCGAAGGAACCCTAGCCTCCCTCACTGCCGAACTGCCGATCGAAGAAGCCCATCATCGTTGTGACCCCACCATCGTCGTCGCCGAGCTCGCCGTCATCCTCGTGACTCCAGGTTTGTTTTCTTCTTTTTATTCCTCCGATTTGGGTCTTTTTTTTCTAACTTTCTATGCTCAAATTTGGGTCTGTGTTGGGTTAGTTTTGTGTGAGGTACGTGATTGTTTAGAGTTTTTTTTTTCATTTTGGGTTAGTGATTGTTTAGAGGGTTTTATTCCGTTTTGGGTACTGAAAATTACATGTAGTGCAAAAACTTTAGGCTTTCATAGTCCACAAACTAATGGATAAAGGAAATGAGAAAAACAACTGAATGAGTAATCACAGCTGCATCTTCAACCTAAAACAGCATGCAGGTTTTCATTGGGACTGATTGAGGAGAACTGCATTTTGACGAATGGCAGAGCATTAGTAGTTTATATACTATGTGGTTTCTGGCCTATCTGTCTCTCTTACACAATAAGATAGATTGAGAAAAATAATTGGTACAGTTGTCAATAATTTTTCCCCCTTTAAGTAGTTGGCTGTTGTATATGCAGAGAAATGGTATTTGACATTTCTCTTTATAATGTCCAATATTCAGATGAAATTAAAATGTTTGTTGTTGGCTAATTCTCAATGGACATAATCAACCCTGAAAATCTCTTTTGACAATCCTCTTCTTTTATGTAACATGTAGAGGCCTCTGATCTTTTTTTTAGAGTGGTTAATTATGTAACATGTAGAGGCCTCTGATCTATATTTTAAAGAGAATTGGTACTATAGTTAAACGCAAACTCATTTTTTTATTATGAATAGATTATCTAGCTGATCATGCTAATCTCGATTCTTGGATCAGCTAAATGAGCTTAATTCATGCATCACATCGAATTCATGAGAACTGCATATATGAATTATGCTAACTGGCCTAAGTGATATATAGACATCCATTGAAGGAAAAGATTTAACTTTGATAAGATGAACATATATAAATCACCTGCCAGAAGCCAGATTTAACTTTGATACCAAAATGCTTATAGGAAAGTTACTACAAAGTCAAATATATATATACCAAAATGCCATAGCCTCATACTTTTTAGATTGAATGCAATCATGTTCTAGATCTCATTAAGTTATGTACCAATGTGTGGACCAAGTTTTGGGACCATTAATATCAATGATGGGTTAGGCAATGAAAAGCGCTTTCTTTTTCTATGGCCAGAACGAGCAGGATTTAATGCATGCAGAAATCAAACCTCCCACTGACTGAACTAACAATTGGATGTGATTTTCTGTAGCCCTGCAGTAAATACAAGCTTGTACGAAATATTATATATATGGTGAACTTATATACTCGCAGAAAGGACTGGCTACACTTGGTCTTTGGAAAGAAAATTAGAGTAGTTCTACATCTATTTATAAGACGATGTAGAGAACACACTATTTAAATATTATGATGAACAAAACTAGGAGATAGATTAGTGACATACAGAACCATTTATGTCTTCATATTTCTCCTTGAAGACAGTAGACTTAAATGGCATTATTGATCTTTTCCATCTGTTCATTGGAAAATCAGTAATAGAAAGCTAACCTCAAGTGTGCTAAACACTAATCTCATTCTGCTAGCAACAATTGATATTTCCTCAGCTTGTCCCTCTACTGCCATTTGCTCTAGTTGAAGAGTCTTTACTGGAATCCTTCATTAATCATACGAAATAAGTAGCTAAAAGGTGTGCAGAGATTTTAGTGCTTGACATTTGAACATAGGTCAACACTGCTTCAAATAAGACTGACTAAAAGCATATAATTCATGTAGTAGCCTAACCGCAAGTCAGAGCCTGTTGCATGAAACGTGATTAAGCAAAGCAAAATGGCGTATTATAATTTATCATATTATAATGGTTTGTTAGCATATTATAGAAGTATTCCCATCATTTATTTTTTGTGCTTGAATGTATGCCTAAGAGGAATCTAGTTTCTTGGAATTCAATGATTTGTGGGTTTGCTGAGAATGGATTTTCTCAAGAGAGTTATGATATGTTTAGAAAGATTTTAGCAAGTGAGGAGGAATTGCATTTCCCTTTACATGATATATCCTTGCTTGCTTCCTTTTCACAGTAAGATAGAACTTTATGTTTTTGTTATTATTATCATGTCAATACCTAAATCCATATATTCCAAGTTAAATTTCAATAACTCATAATTAATTTAGGCTCAACATTATATCACTTTTGCAAACTTCTTCATTGTTTTGTGGAATCCCTTTTTTGTTCTTTTTACAAATTTGCAAATAGAGATGTTATATTTTATTATATTTGATTATTAGTGTTTGATTATTTATTATATTGTGTTTGGTGGTTTTTATTACTCAATAACAGATGGAAGAAGATTCTTTGAGTTGTAATGTCGGTACAACCCAAGGGGTTGGTGGTGACTCTTCGTCTATTCCAGTGGATGTGGAGTATGAGAGTCTTCCAACCCCTTCATCCACATATACACAACAGCCTACCCGTTCCATCCCACCTTTACCCAAGAAATCAAAAAAAACACCTAGTAACCACTCGGTGGTTTGGGAGCACTTCACTAAAGTGCAACCTATTGACCAGGATAACCCAAAAGCTCAGTGCAATTTTTGCGCTAAACTATACAGTTGCCACTACAAGAATGGCACTTCATCTATGCTACACCACCTCCAGAATACATGTGAAACTTCTCCTCTTAGATTTAAAGGAGTTGGAAAAAGTCAATCATCTAGTGTTAAGAGGGATGCAGAGGGAAGAGTGTGTAGCCCACAAAGTCTAGTGAAGTATGATGCAGAAAAGCTTAGGGTGTCAACTGTTAAGTTTTTTATTAGGTGTGAATTGCCTTTTAGGCTAATTGAGAATGAAGGGTTTATTGAGTTCGTGGCTGATTTAGAGCCTCGATTTAGTTTGCCATCCCGAATCACTTTAAAAAGGGATTGTATGAAGGTGTATAACGAAGAGAAGATACATCTAAAAAAATTGTTGGATGGTCAAAGAATCTGTCTAACCACCGATACCTGGACATCGGTGCAAAATATGAACTACATGTGCATTACTGCACATTTTATTGATTGCAGCTGGAAATTGCACAAAAAAATAATAAAGTTTTGCCAAATTCCCAACCATAGGGGTGAAACTATTGGGAGGGTGTTAGACTTGGGATTGCATGATTGGGAGATTAATAAGATCTTGACCATCACAGTTGATAACGCCTCTTCTAATGATGTTGCTGTTGATTACATGAGGAGGAGAATAAAGGATAGTGATTGTACCATATTGGGTGGTGAGTTTCTTCACATGCGGTGTGCAGCCCATATATTGAATTTGATTGTTATGGACGGTTTGAGAGATGTTTATGAGTTTGTAACAAGGATTAGAGATGCCGTTAGATATATGAAGTCTTCACCGTCAAGGTTTTCCAAGTTCAAGGCTTGTGCGGTAAAAAAAAATATTAGTGGGAGTATGATTTGTTTGGATGTTCCTACTAGATGGAACTCCACATATTTGATGTTGAGTACCGCTGAAAAACACAAACAAGCCTTTGAACACTATTATATGTGTGTGGATAGTGAATTTGTGAACCCCACTGTTGATGATTGGAAAAAAGCACATATTTTTGTAGAGTTACTAAAAATATTTTATGATGTTACATTGAGCATTTCTGGTTCTTTGTATGTGACTGCTAATGTATACTTCCAAGAACTCTGCACAATTGAAGATACATTAAATGATATGTGCAATAGTCATGACTTGATCACTAGGACCATGGGCACAAATATGAAAAGTAAGTATGAAAAGTATTGGGGTAGCACAGATAGGTTCAACTTGATGATATATGTTGCATTTGTGCTTGATCCACGATATAAAATGGTAGGAATGAAGTTTTGGTTAAAACAGTGCAAAGGGGATGAGTTGGCGGATATGATAGAGGCCAAAGTTAAACTCTTGTTAAGCCGCTTGATTGAGCAGTATAACAAATTTCGTGTGGGTAGTGGGGGGAGTTCTAATATGGCTCAAGGGAGGCCAATCACTACTTCTACTGTTACTGCTACTGCTACCTCAACTAAATTTACTAAATTTGATAGGAAGTTAGAGAAATACCTTCAGGAGCAAGGGTTTATGGAGTTTAGATCAGAACTTGACAGGTATTTGTCAGAGGGGTGTGCACAAAAATCACCCAGTTTTGATATTTTGGATTGGTGGAGAGTTAATGCCACCAATTATCCTGTTCTTGCTGAGGTAGCACGTGATGTGTTAGCCACCCCCATTTCCACTGTTGCCTCGGAGTCCGCATTTAGTACTGGAGGACGCATCTTAGATCCTTTTAGGAGTTCATTGTCTCCAGAGACTGTCGAAGCCCTCATTTGCACTCAAAATTGGTTAAGGACCAAACCTGTCGACATCCGGGAGTTGGAAGAATATGTACAGTCGATGGACCTTGAAGGTAAGTTTGAAATTTGAAATACTTTTTTAATATCTATCTATCTCGGTTTATTATATATCTAACTCAATTTTTAATATTTTTTTAGATGATCATCTAGCTTCATCTTCAACAGAGGCTGATGTGAGTCTCTCTTCCCATTCATGCTGAAAAAAATCTATAGTAAGTGCTTTTTTCTTGCATAATCTAGAGGCTACAACTATTTATGATGTTTAGAAAATGATCTGGCATCTATCTCATTGTCATCCATTTGTCAATTTTTTGTATAGATTGAGGATCAACTGCATTGTTGGGTGTGTCTTATAGTAGAAGAATTGCTTTGACCTATCTCATATATAATCATTGTTCAAAACTTTGTGTGTTTTGCAGGATCTCTCAGTCCAATTACTTGAAGTTGCTATTTGGTGTGGAGATTAAATCATTGATGGACATGTTATTGATTTTGCAATTCATAGAATCATATATTGTAATTTTGTGTATTGTAATCTAATATGTAATGGATTGCATTGTGATGCATGCATGGATGAATTTATGCATTTAGGATTTTGAATACATTATGCGATCAAGCTTGACTTCTTTGAAAAAAATAGAGGTTTTTGTATAAAAAATAATTATGGTTTGAAATTTTGTGTTTTGCTAATTGAGCTTTTAGAACATAAATATTATGCGATTCATCCAACTTTTGAGAAAAAAATTTAATAAAATATAGGCTTGTATTAAAAAAAAATAAAATAAAAAAAAAAAAAAAAAAAAAAAAACCCGGGTTGTACCCGGAACCCGGATTTCCGGGTTGCATAAACCCGGATTCATCCGGGTTCCGGCCCGGGTTTGACCCGGGTCAACCCGGTCCGGATTCCGGCCCGGGTTTGAAACCCGGGTTCCGGTCCGGGTACAATCCGGGTTCCCGGGTCGGAACCGGATGAACACCCCTACTTCTAGGGCTTGATAATATAAGTCTGACGTCCACAACAGCTTGATTGACCCTACCATTTCTCTTTTAATAACTAAAAGTCTAAACAGAAGGAAAAAAAAATTAATCATCAATGTAGAATATTCAGTTATCATAAAATTACTCTGCTTAATTATAAAATCCATTTTTCTTATATTTTTCAATAATTAAACTTTTTATATGTGTAGGCATGAAATTGAGCATTTCCCTCCATGTCCTAAGTAATAATAATAATAATAATAAATTAGTTACATAAATATCTAGTAAAAACCCCTTTACCTCCCGTGAATTGTACTTGCTAGGTTAATTCCATGGTATGAAAATTAATTATGGTGCTTCGTATGCAAGTGATACAAAAAATAATAGTATGAAAAATATGAAATATCACATTGAGCATCAATGTAAGAAATGTCTATGTAAGAAAACGGATAAATCTCAGACGATTCTAAGTTGGAAGGTGGAGGGAGGAAGTGGTAGTGGTAGTGGGGGACTTGTGCCTATTACATTTAGTGTTGAGGTTTGCCGACAAGCCTTAGCAGAGATGATTATTCTTTATGAGTTAACCTGTAGGCATGCTAAAGGGGAGGATTTCAAGAAGTTTATACTTGTGATTTGTCCTAAGTGGATAGGGATTCCATCCCGTATGACGGTTGCCAATGATTGTTTTAATTTGTCTTTGAAGGAAAAAGAAAAGTTGAGAAATGCTTTTCGAGGGCAGGGAGTTTTCCTCACCACGGATACATGGACATTCATGCAAAACCTAAACTATATATGTCTCACAGCTAGGGGTGTAAATTTAAACCGGAAAACCGGTCCGAACCGGACCGGACCGGATCGGTTTTACCGGTTTTGAACCGGTCCGGTCCGGAACCGGTTCTTATATTTTATAAACCGGCCGGAACTGGTCCGGTTCCAGTTTTGGGATTTTCCGGACCGGACCGAACCGGACCGGACCAGACCGGTTGATAAAATATATATATAAAATAATATTTTATATATAAGTTTTATATATAATTTATAATTATATGTGAAATATACATATAATATAATTATATATTATATATGAAATAATTTCATATTATAATTTATAAATTATAACATAAAATGTTAATTTTAAATATAAACATTTGTAATTTGTTTGATCATATGCTATTAATATAATTATATATAAGATAATGTTATTATAAAATAAAAGTTTAATCTTAAAAATGAAAATGTAATTGATCATGTATTATATAGCTATACTAATATATAGTTTATAACTAATACTAATATATACTAATATTTAGCTATCTAATAGTCTAATATTATACTAATGTCAAATTTACATTTAAAAAAATTAGAAAACCGGACGGGACCAGACCGGAAATCGGTAAAACCGGAAGTACCGGTTTAGGAGGGTAATCGGTGCGTAATCGGTTTTGAAAAATACAAAACTGGTCATACCGGTTCGGTCCAAGATTTTGTCCAAAACTGGACCGGAGTGGACCGGTTACACCCCTACTCACAGCACATTTTATTGATGATGATTGGAAGTTACACAAGATGATTCTTTCCTTTTGTTTGGTTGAAAATCACAAGGGTGATACACTTGGTAAGGGCATAGAGATGTGTTTGCATGATTGGGGGAGACCAAAAATACTTGCATTCACTCTTGATAATGCAAGTTCTAATAATGGAGCCGTTTCTTATTTGAAAAAAAAAACCAATTATAGGAGAGACACGGTCTTGGACCATGAATTCTTGCATGTTCGATGTTGTGCCCACATTTTGAACTTAATCGTTCGTGAGGAGTTGAAAGAACATGATGAGTCTATTGCGAAGGTGAGGGGTGTTGTGAAATATGTTAAATCCTCCACTCAAAGGTGGAGTACATTTAAGAAATGTGAGAGGTTGGAATAGATTCAATCCAAAAGCCAACTTTGCCTAGATGTACCAACCAGGTGGAACTCCACCTATCTTATGTTGGAGAGGCCTTCAAAATTCAGAAGGACTTTTCATCGGTTGGAGGAAGAAGATCCGTGCTTCCTTGGTAGTATTGGAGATGACGATATCGATGATGAAGATGTGGACCATGTGGTGAATAAGAGAAAGTCAAAGAAGTTAGGGCCACCCAATGCATTCGATTGGGAGAAGATAAAGTTGTTTGTGAGGTTTCTTCAATTATTTCATGATGCAACTTTACACTTCTCGGGGGGTGAATATGTAACTTGTAATGCTTTTTTTTTTGGAGTTGGTTACTATTAAAGATGCCATTAATATTGAGAAGAACGAAACCCCGTGGTGGGATTAATGGCCACAAATATAAATAGAAAGTTTGAAAAGTATTGGGAGAACTTGAAAAATCAGCATATGTTGCTCTATCCTGGCGTTCTTCTTGATCATCGCTACAAGATACGATATCTTGATTTTAGGTTGGGACAAATGTATGCACATGATCATGCAAAAAAAATTGATTTCAGTTGGAAGGTAAGAAATACTTTTTATCCGCATGTATGAGACATACAGGAAAAATGAAGAAGGGCATTCTCCTCAGCGCACAAGTTCCACACATGAAGACGTAGGTCATTCAGCTGACAAGATGGCAAGTAGAAATACACATTTGATGGCCCAATTTAAGCAACACTTACAGTCAGAAAACAGTTTGAAAAATAAGTCAGAGGTTGATAGATATCTAGTTGAAAGATGTGAGGATCAAGATGATAGTTTTGATCTTCTAATTTGGTGGAATGTGAATTCAGTTAGATATCGCGTACTTTCAAAGGTTGCACGCGATGTACTTGCAATACCGGTGTCTACTGTGGCCTCTGAATCTACATTTAGCGCTGTGGGTTGTGTACTTGACCCTTTCTGAAGTAGTTTAAATCCAATGAGTGTTGAGGGTCTCATATATACACAAAACTAGCTTCATTCTTCTTCTACTCCAATAAGCCTTAGGACTTTAATAGATGAAGTGAAGGAGTTTGAGAAGCAGCTGGATATGGGTATGTAATAAAATTACCTTTGATATCTTTTGTGGTTTATTTTATTTTATTTTCTATGTTATGTAACTTTATTTAACTTGTTTTGTTTTAAATTTTTATGGATAGAACTTGTTGGGGACCCGAACTTTACTGATTCTGTGGAGGCATCAAATTCAATGCCTACTGGCCCGACACCCAATGTTGATTAAAGACTAAAGAGGTGAGAAGATTGTTGGTTATAATTTTTGGTCTTAGATTTTATCATCAAGCTAATTTCATATAGTGGGGTAGATTAAAGACCAAATATGATTGTAATTTTCTATCGAGACTTTCTCCAGACTGATTCTTTTATGCTCTCTCTCTCTCTGCAGGAATATCTTCATATTGCTGAAAAATATGGTCTTCCTGCCATGTACCCATTTAAAGCTTATAGATTATATGTCATGTTGTTAACTCATCTTATTTAATATTAGTGTCTACATGTGGAACTGCAGTATATTAGAGAGAGTTTTGGATTGTAATTTGTAATAACTTTTGTGTTTTTTTTTTTCTATTTTTTTATATAGATTAGTTTTCTTTTATCATTGTATTTTTCAAGATCAAGTTTTTTTTAGTATTTTTAGCTAAAAAAATGTATAAAATTTCAAATGGCTAGAAAATAATTGAAATTAGGCAAAAAAGAAAAAAGAGCAGATTTTAGTTTTCGGCTTAATGGCCCATTTTGGGCATGGTCCAGTCCGAATGGACTGATCGGACCGAAAGGGACCGGACCGGTCCGATCCTATACATTACTCAGCCAGGGTGGAAAATCCCTAGACCAAATAGGTTCGGTCTGGTCCACAAAACCCCCTGGGACTGGATCGGACCGGACCGAAATCACCCCTAGATACAAGTATGAATGCAATATGTGTTCTCAAATGCTCTCTTTTACCCTAACCAATGGGGGAACCACGTTTAGTTTGAGGGGGGGCCAAAATTTATGAAAAATTCAAAATAGTCCCAAGATTCTAAAACTTTATTCAATATAGTTTTATAAATATAGAAAATGGCCCCTCCCCAAAAAATTTATAATATCCATATACTTTTTAAGATTTTTTAAAATTTTAATATACTTAGAAATGTCTGTCTCCAATTTTTTTTCTTATAGTTCTTAGATTTTGTATAATTTCTATACAATATCTATTTTCAAGGATGTGGCCTTACCAAATTAAATTAAAATTAATAAGAGAATTAATAAACTTATTAATATGGACCCCAAAGTTTTTTGTTATATAATAATATGCTTCTTAAATGTATGGAGTCTAAATTGAAATTAATACGAGAAAAGTTATTTAAGCCTGATAATCTATATGAAAAATAATTGAGAATTTTTATCCTTTAGACTTTATTAAGCAAGAAAAGAATTTATTTAAGGTCTCAATTATAACATAATATGTTTAATGTGATACAAAAATATCTAAATTTTACAAAAAACATAATAAACTAACTCACAATACTAGAATAAAAGATTATCTTCTAAACTATCACTTGATAATTTTTATGAAAAAATTAAATTTCAAAATATTTCATTATACAAATAATAATGAATCGATGTTATTTTATGAAACATTATCGTTAGAAATATGAAACATATAATTAGTTGTACATATAAAAATTTTTTTTTACGTGTGTATAGCAAATTATCGAGATCGTACAACGTTGTCGTACTACTGTCTCGTCAAAAGGCTTTTCCACCGGCCCCTTTAAAGCTCATGATCATAAATCCTTCAGCACGCACTTGATCAGAATTATATATTGCATTG